>JAFEMH010001063.1:0-545680 GCA_022495995.1 Adenophora triphylla var. japonica
TCCATTTGGTTAAGTTTGGATCGACAAATCGGTCGGTTTTTAACCGATCAATTGGATTTAACACGTAACCGTTTTTCTAAGGTTCGATTTTGGTTGGTACATTTCAAAAATCGTGAGCACCGTCGATTTTATGCTTTCAGGTCGAACCAAGACATTTTCCGGTAAGTCTTTACCATTTTAACGGTCGTACTCGGCGGCGAGGTCATATGAGTTGCTCGGCCGAGGGGGTCATTTTCCGAGTGTATTTAACGAGTCATGCCTCATGCTCGGCCGAGTCATATGAGTTGCTACCGGCCGAGCAAAATGCCGGGGTAAATTAAAAAGGTATGCTCGATCGAAGCAACACGAAAGACTCGTGCCGAGCAGATCCAAACCGGATAAACCGGAGGTTAACCGAGTAAACCGTTAAAACCGTATGCTTAGTCAAACCATAACCGGTTATGCGGTTCGGTTTCGATTGATGGTTTTCGAGATTTGCTAACCTACGGTTATAACTTGGCTAACCGGCGGTTTTACCTAACCGGTCACCTCTATAATATTTATCTTGATAGATGTAAAGGTATTGTTGGAAAATTAATATTGTAGAATAACTTTTTAATATTCATATACTTGTTAATTATAATATTACTTTTAAACTAGGGATTATTAGTACTCATAAATAATTATAAGAAATTATTATTGATATTGTTAATTCTTATTTGACTATTAGACGAGCTCTTAGAGCATCCACATTGAGTGAACGAAAAATTCGTTCACCACGTGGAGCTTGAGCCCGACACATTTGTGAGCGAATTTTCGCTTCACACCCCAGGTTTACATTATGTAGTGGTGAACGAATTTTTTCGTTCACTGGATATAATTTTTTAATAGAAATTTGATATTATAAAATTAATAATATACATTAATAAATTTTATTTTTTATTAACATCATTAACAATAAATATAATTAATTTTTTATTATTTTACTTAATATCACAATTTGAAAAAAAAAATTAAACACTCATAAATAAACGTTAAATTACGGTAATTTAAAACATTACATTCGTGAAAATTAAAAATTAAAATACAACACTCAAACAAACGAACGAAAGTAACGCGCTCATAAATAAAATGATGCATATGATCTCGGGGATTGTTCTTTGCATATATATGCTCAATTAGGTATGCTTTGAGAGCCAAGTGTGTAGCTTTGCTTTTAACTTACTTGCGCGCTCATAGATATTGCGATTTTCTAACATATATTTTTAGTTTTTTGAAATTCAAATACAATAGTACAATAATTAAAAACAAAGCAAAGTTAAACTTAGCATACATTACGAAATCGATTAAAAATCCTCCAACTCAACAATCAACTTCCTTTTTATCTCTTCCTTTTCGAAATCAGATCTTGCTTTATCAAGAAGCTTTCCAAGAAAATTTAATTTGGATAACATCTTCTTTATATAGTATTTGTTTTACGAAACTCCAATTTCTCTCGTTCTAGTTCAAGATTTGTTGGGTGTTGGTCACGAGCGGTTGGAGTCTAGTAGTAAAACTCTCTACACATCGGTTGTTGAAGACCCTCCGCTAGAATACCCTTTTTTTATGCTAATGCAGCTTTTGCTACCTTTTTTCCCGGTGGTCTCTCTCGTAGTTGAACCATACCTACATCATCACTTTCTGTTGTCGCATAACCGCTCTATTCATTAAGTTTGAACCTCTTGCTCATTTGTCTCCACTTTCGTTATCAATGTCCAAGAGAATTGGACGAGATTTCTCAACCTTCTTTTTTATGTTGGTCGTGGTGTAATTCTTAATTCGCTCCTCCCATTTGCGATGATTCTTCAACATAGACCATGCATGCTCATCTTTAAAGGCTTACCTTCTTGATTCTCGTACAATTGTTTAGCCTCAGTAAAAACATCTTCTTCATTGTACCCACTTTCTTTTCGTCTAGTTGCTTCATCGTATAGAAAGGGAAATGGTGAAAAGGTTATATGTGAACATTGCTACTCCTTTGAAGTGAGTGAAAATCACATATAAATCATCCCATCTCTTTCTTTTCACTTGTTAATAAATGGGATATCCAAAGTATACCCGTCATTTTTAACATGGAGCTTTTCGATTCTTCAAGTTATGAGCAAGGTTCCTAGATTCAGGACCCCAGACTTGAAATTAATAAATAACTAAGAAGAATTAAACAGTGTCATCTATTGTCACACTCGCATAAGAAGCATGTATATTCTATTATTGCATATCCTTAATTAACTACATATGCATGGTAGTGTTTGTATAATATAATACCTACTACCTTATCAACGAGAGAGCTAACTACAATGACAAAGTTGAAAAGGTTGCAAGCTACTAACCTAAATAGTAAAAATAAATGCTATACAAAAGAATCCAAGCGGTATGTTCATATGGATCTCGGTAATAAAAAATTAGAAAAATGCTCATTTATTGTAATGTTTGTAGTTCCAAAACACCGTATACGCACTACTAGAAGCACGGCCTTTTACCTACGGAAATTTCAGTCGGTAATTCCACATTTCCGACGGTAAATGGATATTACCGGCGGAATTCGTCCGTCGGGTTCCGTCGGAAATAATTGGTTGAAGTAATACCGACGGACTAATTCCGCCAGGAAATACCGGCGGATAGTCAGCCGGAAAATCTGAAATTCCCTTAGGGAGCCGTCCGTCGGAAATGGGTAACGCCGGCCGGTTAACCGGAGCAATTGCCGGAGGTTACCGATGGAAATATCCGTCGGTAAATAAAACCCATTACCGACGGTTATAACCGTCGGAATCCATAAAATTTACCGTCGGATATGTCCGTCGGAAATCTAAACCATAAACCGACGGATATATCCGTCGGTAATGAGTTTTATTTTTTTAATTTTTATTATTTTCCGACGGATATTTCCACCGGAAATTAGTATTTTTTATTTTTTTTATTAATTTACCGACGGAAATTTCCATCGGTAATCTGGCCAGATTTTTTTAAAAAAATTCTGTTTTATTATTAAACCACCTGTAAACCTGTCAAACCTGTTTTAAACAAATTCCAACAACAAACAAACTACAAACAAACTACAAACAAAGGGAAAAAGGGTAATGGGAAAGGGATAAACCTGTCAAACCTGTTTTAAACAAATCCCATTATAAAAGAAACACAAACAAACTATAAACAAAGGGAAAAGGGGTAATGGGAAAGGGATAGGGAAAGGGATAAGGGGTAATGGGAAAGGGAAAAGGGAAAAGGGGAAGGGGAAAGGGGAAAAGGGGAAAAGGGGAAAAGGAAATTGTTTCGCTTGGGGAAAAGGAAAGGGAAAGGGAAAGGGAAACAAAATATATTTGTTTACATTACATGCCAGCCAAATAAAATGAATGTCAATCAACCACGACCCCGACCACGAGCGCTGCCGCTACCGCTACCGCTACCACCGCCACTTCGCCTAAGGTATTAACCAACTGACTCATCAGAAGCGTTATCGCTATTACGTGGCTGTGGCTGTGATTGCAAATTCATGGTAGCCAAGTATTGTTGCATCTTGTTGCTCAAGGCTGTTGCTCAGCTAGCCTCTGCACACGAAATTTGAAACACAGGTCTGCATGCGGGTGCGCACATGGGCCTCCACTGCGCCTCCACCCGCGCATCCACAGGCTGCACACTGGCTCTGGATCGGCTCCGCTCGCCTCTCAGCCTCTCTGTTGACCCCGATTATCAAACGCTTCTTGATCCAGCATGATGGCTTGCCGTAGGAGAAGAAGATGAAAAGTATTGCGTAGTAGGGCTGCGGAATGGCATGTTAAAATACCCCGCACCATGTCCTCCGAATCCAGAGCAAGCGGTCTCCCTTTGGTTGCTTGTCTCGGAGGACAATGGCCGCCCAAAGCTTTTCACGAAGGCGGGCCGCTCGGTGCTCTCGGGAGCCCAAACTTCCTTCTTGATAGCCTCCTCATGAGCCCGCCTATCATACTCTTCTGAAAAAAAAAAAATACATTATACACTATGGTAGAAAATAATATTTATTTAACTAAATAATTTATAATTTACTAATATAAAATATATAATTTACTAATAGAAAAATACTATTAACACTTACATAAAGTGCAGTAATAAGGGTTGACCCATTGTGGCCACTGAGCCATCGGCGGCCTCAAGTAGTATGTGTAGCCGAAACACGAGCGGCACCATCGACCTCATCATCTCCAGGTGTTTCAAGCGCTTAACATATAAAAAAATTAAAACTTTAAAAAGCCTATCAAATAATAACAATATATGAATCAAATAGAGTATTGCTTAATTTACAAACGGATAATAAATGAAGTTTACCATTACGGACCAACTCTCGGCGAAGTTAATTGATCCTCCGGTGTCCACACTCCCGCCCCTCTTGTGAGTTCCTATTCTTCTTTGTAATTTCTGAACTTTTTGAAATTTCTCACTTGTTCCAATAGGCTTCCCACTTTGCTCCCACGCACTAGCGGAGAAATTAGGCGGAGGCAAACCATCATTCGGCCACTTTCTTTTCATGTCGTACACTTTCCCAGCGTACCGCTTAGCAACCAATTTCTTGAAAGCCGCCTCGATTTGAACGTCGATACACCCAGGGCATGAATATATGTGCTACAAAAATAGTAAAAGTAGTTAAATACGCAAGGGAATAGTCTACAAACTTTACAAAGGAAAGAGAATTAAGTAATTTTACCCGGCGGCTATACCGGATAGCATACACCTCTTTTGATATTGACTTCGGGGTGGGATAAAATTCCTCAAAATTATACCCATTTGAATAAATCCCCAAACCATCTAAGCGGGATCTTGACAACCACCATGTATAAACCTATAAGATATTAATTGAAAAACAATATATCAATATATATACAAATAAAAAGACAATAATAAAATGTAAACATTATATATATGACATTTACAATTAAATAATACTTACGCCCTTTGGGAGAGATAGATATTTCCATTTTTCCATCCTCATTAATAATTGCGTCCAAGTGAACCCGTCCGGAATGGTTCACTAAGCTGGAACACTAGAGCTTACATTGCACCTTGATTGCTCGAATCATCATCACTACGTCTGAACCGGACGTAGAGCCCCTCCCTCCGGTCCTTGGAGAAACAAGACGATGGACAAAACCCGCAACCTTGCCTCTCTTTGAACGATTGCCACCTCGACCCGACATATCTAAACTAGTATATTATATATACAAATAAAAACAATATATCAATATATATATAAATAAAAAGACACTTCATTTAGGTTTATTGATATAAAAAGACAGAACCCTAATTCACACCGGCCACGGAACATCAGAATTTTCAACACAAATTGGTCTCGGTAGTCGGTTTAGGTGGATGTGAATAATTTTAAATATTAATATTTAATTCTTTGTTGTTAAGTATATGAATTGCAAATATCACTCTGTCTACTTGCTTTATAATCGAAAATCAAGCAATTTTAATAGACAATAATGATATTTACAAATCATATAATCGTGCATAATTTTTATTCATTACCATAACATGCATAATTTTGATCAATAAACAAGATGAGAGTCGTTATCATCCACAACAATCAAAACCCTATCTCGGCTTAGACCAAGAAAGGCAGCAAACAAGTTCTCATTGTTTGAGCAAAGGATTTTCTGTTTAATATAGGTTTTTCGGTTTCTTTGTCCTCCTCTCTAAGGATCTCAAACATCACGGCCATGTTCTTGTGAGTGCTGTTTTACTCTTCCTTTGGTGGTATACGGTCACAAGTAAAAACAAGGTAACAGATATAACACCGGTGAAGAGAAAACGAGCTTCCTCCAATTTTTCAATCTCCACCTTCCATTTACCCAAGATCTGATTGCGGAATCTTCCTCATGGAAGCTTGAAAGGCTGGCGGTGTTGCCCTCAATCTCACGGTTGCTTTGCATGTTTTGCGAAGCAACCATGAGATTGAGAGCAACACGCCACTTTCATGCTCATGAGGAAGATTACTGTCGAGATCTTGGGTAAATGGAAGGTGAATTAAAAATTGGAGGAAAGATACATTTTCTCTTGGCCGGTGTTATCTTGTTACCTTGTTTTTACTTGTGACCGTATACCACCGATAAGAAAAAAACTTGACAAGAACATGGGCTGTGATGTTTCATATCCTTAGAGAGAAAGGAACGATGGCTGGAAAAACTTCTTATTAAGCGAGAAAATCATTTGCTCAAACAGTGGAGAACTTATTTGCTCTATCTTTTTTGATCAAAGATGGACGGATTTTGATAGCTGTGTGTGAGAAAGGCTCTCATCTTATTTATATATATACATATATGTATATTTTTATTTTTATTTTTATTTTATTTTTATTTTTATTTTATTTTTATTATTATATTTATTATTATTATTATTATTTATTATTATTATTATTATTATTATTTTATTATTATTTATTTTATTTATTTATTTATTTTGTTTTTTTATTTATTTTTTATTTATTTTTTATTTATTATTATTATATTTTTTATTATTATTATTATTATTATTATTATTATTTATTATTATTTTATTATTATTTATTATTATTATTATTTTATTATTTATTTTATTTTATTTTTATTCATTTTGTTTTTCTTTTTTATTTTTATTTTTATTTATTTTATTTATTTTTATTTCATTTTTAGACATTCACCCCCTCATAGTCCCAATATGAATATCCAAAACCTTTTAAAATTTGCTCTCCAAGAGTAAATTTGGAACTTTGGACATTCATTTTGGGACGGAGAAAATATCATTAAGGGGAGATACGTGATGCTAATTAAGAACAAATTATCCATAGAAAACACGAAGCCAAACCTACAAAGAAAGTAAGGACAAATTATAGACCGAGCTACGAGTTATCCTTCACAAAAGGAAAGATTTTAACAGCTAAACAAAACTCACCCACAAAATCGGCAAGTCTCGGTAGGCAAAAACTATCACATTCAAGATTTCAGTAGAGAAACTACATTAAACATCAATACAAAATCCCTTAATCCCAGCTCAAAATTGAAGTAAACCCCTTTTAATCCGGTCTAAATTAAGTCAATTTGATGCAAATCGCAATCAAAATGACAACATAAGCTTAAAAATCAAGTAAAAACATAACTAATAATGATCAAGTTCAATGAAATATTCTTTTACCCATTCAACCATTTTCCAAAGCTGGTTTAATATACTTACTCCCACTCCCTAAAATGAGTGTCCTTATTTTACTAATAAAGTTACCAAATTGCTCATATGTGCATTTGTATCCTATAATGTAGACATTAATGGTATATTATGTACATATGCTACTAAAATGGCTTAACTTTCTTAATTTCCTTGAAAACTAGAAAATGGCACTCATTTGGGGGATATAGAGTATACTAATTATGCACAGTTAATTAATTTTACATACACAGTTAATTATTTTACTAATAAAGTTACCAAATATACTTTCTTAATTTTTTTCAACAATTATACATACACAGTTACCAAATATACTTTCTTAATTTTTTTCAACAATTATACATACACAGTTAAGTAATTTTTTTCAAAATTAGGCAAAGATTTGTAATCAATACTTGAGAGAGAGAAATCCAGTGAGAGAGAGAGAGAGAGAAAGAGAGCTTACCGGCGACGGAGACAACGACGGCGAACGGCGGGCTCGGCGGCAACGGCAAGACTAGGGCGACTGCGAGAGAGAGAGAAAGCGAGTGAGAGAGAGAAATCGAGTGAGAGAGAGAAAGGGATTGAGAGAGAGAAAGAGAGCTTACCGGCCGGCGACGGAGACGGCAACGGCGAACGGCTTCCACGGCGGAGACGGCGTTTGTTCGCGAATTACTGATGAGAGAGAGAGAGAGTGAGAGGGAGAAATCGAGTGAGAGAGGAATTAAGCGATTGAGAAGAAACTTACCGAAGACGGCGACGACAACGGCGAGGCTCTAGGGTTCCGTTCGCGAACTGAGAGAGAGAGAGGAGAGGGCGTACGTAAAATGAAGGCGTAATTAAGAAATGGGATTTTTTCATTATATAGGGCGTCTTTACCGACGGACGTGGCCGTCGGTAATACCAAGGAATTACCGACGAACATTTTTAAATTACCGACGGAATACACGAAGTTTTAAAAAAAAATTTCCCGGTCAAATGAAATTAATTTCCGTCGGTATCCGTTTGTTTTCCGTCGGTATTCTGGAAACCAGGCTGGGTCCGTCGGTAAATGTCCGTCGGTAAATACCCTATTTCTAGTAGTCTTTGGTAGTCCCAAGAATGTACAAGTAGCCTCAAGAGCAACCTCGGGTGCTACGAACTCAAGGAGCAAGTAATCGGGCAAAGAGTTCCCCAAACATATTCTCGAATATCTTGTTCCCCGAAAGAGAGATATTGATCCACATTAATCTTGTCAATTGACCTAATTCAACCACATAAAGCAAAAATAGAATTCATTATTACAAGCTTTGGGAGATTGATTACATTTGATCAAACTTCTTCCTAAACTTCCTCCGGATCTATAGCGGTTGCCTCACGATCGAACCGAACGTCAAAGTAACACAACTACGCATTATGTGATTAATCAATTGCACAATCCAAATTCATAAAATGAGTGAGAATTTCAAAAATCAAAGTGCAAAAAGACGCAAATAGAATGTTGGAATGGGCAATTCAAGTAAATTGATTGCATAATCGAGTAAGTTAAATTAGGGTTTATGAAACTTACTACGCGCTCGAACTTGGCAAAAGGCATCTCCAGATCTGGGAGCCGCGGGAGCAATGGATGATTACCGTCTGTTGTGCGGTTGTTGTTCAGTTGTCTTCTCTAAATCGACAGTCAGTCTTAGTGAAATTGCTTGGAAGAGAGAAGGGAGAAGAGAGAAGAGAGTGAGCGTCGGCGACCATAGAAGAAAGAGAATGAGGGGCGGCAACATGACGAGAAGAGAGAGGCGACCGTGTTTGTAGCGTAGGGTGGGGATATTTTGTGGGAAGTGGCGTAGGAGAGGGAGT
Source organism: Adenophora triphylla var. japonica (assembly GCA_022495995.1). Lineage (NCBI taxonomy): Eukaryota > Viridiplantae > Streptophyta > Magnoliopsida > Asterales > Campanulaceae > Adenophora > Adenophora triphylla. Next base: position 8,998 of record JAFEMH010001063.1, read on the forward strand.
AGAGAGAGGAAAACAAGAATCAAGGCGCAAGAGAGAGGTGAAGGCGACGACTTATGTAGTAAAGGGCGTGGATGTTTTGTGGGAAGAGGAAGTGACGAAGAGGGAAAAGAGAGATAGGGAAGAAAGCGTTAAAATTGAATATTAAATGACTCATCTTATTTATTGGGGGTATTTTCGAGTGTAGAAGTATTTAAAGGGAGTGGATTCAGAAAATGACATTAGAGGGAATGAATCTAGTTTATATTTAGTTCAGGTTCTTGTTTGAGAGGAAAATGATTAGGTGTGATGAATTGATTTGCAATTGTGCCATTATATAGTTATAGATGAGGAACTTGAGAGAAAGTTATTTATTAGAAAAAAAAAAACTTTCCTAAATTCCCTAAAATAAAACCCTCGACCTACTTGTTTATCCTTGGAAACCCCCTCTCTCTCTCTCAAGAAATAGCAAGTCATGGCAATCAGCATCGTTGATTACATGTTACCCGACGACACTCACAACCTCTACGACGTCAATTTCTTCTCCGACTCCATCCACACCATCGTCACCGACACCCCATCTTACGTTAATGGCTGGATCTCTGAAATCGAATCCCTCCACTTCGGCCGCCTCATCGTCGGCCTTGACGTCGAGTGGCGTCCCTCGTACAACCGCTACATTGAGAACCCAGTCGCCACTCTCCAACTCTGCGTCGGCAAACGCTGTCTTATCTTCCAAATCCTCCACGCCCTTCAATCCCTCATGCTCTCTTCGACTTTCTTTTGAATCCGAGCTATACCTTTGTTGGGGTTGGAATTGACAGCGATATTGAGAAGTTAACTGGGGATTATGGGTTGGGGTGGCTAATTGGAGTCGATTTGAGGGGATTAGCGGCGGAAGAGAGTGGGAATAGGGTCTTTGATCAATGCTGGGTTGAAGACAATCCCCTCCTTAAAAAGGAACGGATTAAATATTTTCTCACAAATATATTACATTCTTGAAATTTTTGATGAAAACCTTAAAGCCTCTATATTCTATACAATTACATTCTATACAACGTTTCATCTTTTCCTGGTTTTTATGGAGACAATAAATTATTTTCTAGAGGTGTCCATTTGGCTAACTGGACCGACAAATCGGTCGGTTTTTAACCGATCAATTGATTTAATCGTAACCGATTTTTCTAAGGTTCGATTTTGGTTGGTACATTTCAAAAATCGTGAACCGTCAATTTTATGCTCGGTCGAACAAGACATTTTCCAGTAAGTCTTTACCATTTAACGGTCATGCTCGACCGAGTCATATGAGTTGCTCGGCCGAGGGGGTCATTTTCCAGTGTATTTAACGGTCATGCCTCATGCTCGGCCGAGTCATATGAGTTGCTCGGCCGAGCAAAATGCCAGAAATTAATAAAAAAGGTATGCTCGATCGAGCAACACGAAAGACTCGGCCGAGCAGATCCAAACCGGATAAACTGGAGGTTAACCGGTAAACCGTTAAAACCGTATAACCGTCAAACCGTAACCGGTTATCAGATTCGATTTCGATTGATGGTTTTCGAGATTTTTAACCTACGGTTATAACCGGCTAACCGGCGGTTTTACTAACCGGCCACCTCTATAATATTTATCTTGATAGATGTAAAGGTATTGTTGGAAAATTAATATTGTAGAATAACTTTTAATATTCATATACTTGTTAATTATAATATTACTTTTAAACTAGGGATTATTAGTACTCATAAATAATTATAAGAAATTATTATTGATATTGTTAATTCTTATTTGACTATTAGACGAGCTCTTAGAGCATCCACATTGGTGAACGAAAAATTCGTTCACCACGTGAACGAAAAATTCGTTCACCACGTGAACAGCCCCGACTTTGTGAGCAATTTTCGCTCACACCGGTTTACATTGTAGTGGTGAGCGAATTTTTCGTTCACGGATATAATTTTTTAATAGAAATTTGATATTAAAAAATTAATAATATACATTAATAAATTTTATTTTTTATTAACATCATTAACAATAAATATAATTAATTTTTTTATTATTTTACTTAATTGCACAATTTGAAAAAAATTAAACACTCATAAATAAACGTTAAATTACGGTAATTTAAAACATTACATTCGTGAAAATTAAAAATTAAAATACAACACTCAAACAAACGAACAGAAAGTAACGCGCTCATAAATAAAATGATGCATATGATCTCAGGGATTGTTCTTTGCATATATATGCTCAATTAGGTTTGCTTTGAGAGCCAAGTGTGTAGCTTTGCTTTTAACTTTCCGCTTGCGCGCTCATAGATATTACTGATTTTCTAACATACATTTTTAGTTTTTGAAATTCAAATACAATAGTACAATAATTAAACAAAGCAAACTTAAACTTAGCATACATTACTTGAAATCGATTAAAAATCCTCCAACTCAACAATCAACTTCCTTTTTATCTCTTCCTTTTCGAAGTCGATCTTGCCTTATCAAGAAGCTTTCCAAGAAAATTTAATTTGGATAACATCTTCTTTATATAGTATTTGTTTTTCTGAAACTCCAATTTCTCTTGTTCTAGTTCAAGATTTGTTGGGTGTTGGTCAACTGGCTGGTTGGAGTCTAGTAGTAAAACTCTCTACACATCGGTTGTTGAAGACCCTCAGCTAGAATACCCTTTTTTTATGCTAAGGCAGCTTTTGCTACCTTTTTTCCCGGTGGTCTCTCTCGTAGTTGAACCATACCTGCATCATCACTTTCTGTTGTCGCATAACCGCTCTATTCATTAAGTTTGAACCTCTTATCGCTGTCTCCACTTTCGTTATCAATGTCCAAGAGAATTGGACGAGATTTCTCAACCTTCTTTTTTATGTTGGTCGTGGTGTAATTCTTAATTCGCTCCTCCCATTTGCGATGATTCTTCAACATAGACCATGCATGCTCATCTTTAAAGGCTTACCTTCTTGATTCTCGTACAATTGTTTAGCCTCAGTAAAAACATCTTCTTCATTGTACCCACTTTCTTTTCGTCTAGTTGCTTCATCGTATAGAAAGGGAAATGGTGAAAGGTTATATGTAGACATTGTTACTCCTTTGAAGTGAGTGAAAATCACATATAAATCATCCCGTCTATTTCTTTTCACTTGTTAATAAATGGGATATCCAAAGTATACCCGTCATTTTTAACATGGAGCTTTTCAGTTCTTCAAGTTATGAGCAAGGTTCCTAGATTCAGGACCCCAGACTTGAAATTAATAAATAACTAAGAAGAATTAAACAGTGTCATCTATTGTCACACTCGCATAAGAAGCATGTATATTCTATTATTACATATCCTTAATTAACTACATATGCATGGTAGTGTTTGTATAATATAATACCTACTCGCTATCAACAGAGAGCTAACTACAATGACAAAGTTGAAAAGGTTGCAAGCTACTAACCTAAATAGTAAAAATAAATGCTATACAAAAGAATCAAGCAGTATGTTCATATGGATCTCAGTAATAAAAAAAATTAGAAAAATGCTCATTTATTGTAATGTTTGTAGTTCCAAAACACCGTATCTGGTAGTCCAAGAATGTACAAGTAGCCTCCAGAGCAACCTCAGGTGCTCTGAACTCAAAGGGCAAGTAATCAGGCGAAGAGTTCCCAAACATATTCTCGAATATCTTGTTCCCTTGAAAGAGAGATATTGATCCACATTAATCTTGTCAATTGACCTAATTCAACCACATAAAGCAAAAATAGAATTCATTATTACAACTCGGAGATTGATTACATTTGATCAAACTTCTTCCTAAACTTCCTCCAGATCTGTAAGCAGTTGCCTCACGATCGAACCGAACGTCAAAGTAACACAACTCCGCATTATGTGATTAATCAATTGCACAATCCAAATTCATAAAATGAGTGAGAATTTCAAAAATCAAAGTGCAAAAAGACGCAAATAGAATGTTGGAATGGGCAATTCAAGTAAATTGATTGCATAATCGAGTAAGTTAAATTAGGGTTTATGAAACTTACTATGCGCTCGATCTTGGCGAAAAAGGCATCTCCGAGATGCAGGAGCCGCGGAAGCAATGGATGATTACCGTCTATTGTGCGGTTGTTGCTCAGTTTTCTTCTCTAAATCAACAGTCAGTCTTAGTGAAATTGCTTGGAAGAGAGAAGAGAGAAGAGAGTGAGCGTCGGCGACCATGGAAGAAGAGAATGAAGGGGCGGCAACATGACAGAAGAGAGAGGGGCGACCGTGTTTGTAGTGTAGGGTGGGGATGTTTTGTGGGAAGTGGCCTTTGGAGAGGGAGTAGAGAGAGGAAAATAACAATCAAGGCGCAAGAGAGAGGTGAAGGTGACGACTTATGTAGTAAAGGGCGTGGATGTTTTGTGGGAAGAGGAAGCGACGAAGAGGGAAAAGAGAGATAGGGAAGAAAGCGTTAAAATTGAATATTAAATGACTCATCTTATTTATTGGGGTATTTTTCGAGTGTAGAAGTATTTAAAGGGAGTGGATTCGGAAAATGATATTAGAGGGAATGAATCTAGTTATTAATATTTAGTTCGGAGTTCTTGTTTGAGAGGAAAATGATTAGGTGTGATGAATTGATTGGCAATTGTGCCATTATATAGTTATAGATGAGGAACTTGAGAGAAAGTTATTTATTAGAAAAAAAAACTTTCCTAAATTCCCTAAAATAAAACCCTCGTCCTACTTGTTTATCCTTGGAAACCCTCTCTCTCTCTCTCAAGAAATAGCAAGTCATGGCGATCAGCATCGTTGATTACATGTTGCAGACGACACTCACAACCTCTACGACGTCAATTTCTTCTCCGACTCCATCCACACCATCGTAACCGACACCCCATCTTACGTCAACGGCTGGATCTCTGAAATCGAATCCCTCCACTTCGGCCGCCTCATCGTCGGCCTTGACGTCGAGTGGCCTCCCTCTTACAACCGCTACATTGAGAACCCAGTCGCCACTCTCCAACTCTGCGTCGGCAAACGCTGTCTTATCTTCCAAATCCTCCACGCCCTTCAATCCCTCAAGCTCTCTTCGACTTTCTTTTGAATCCGAGCTATACCTTTGTTGGGGTTGGAATTGAGAGCGATATTGAGAAGTTAACTGGGGATTATGGGTTGGGGGTGGCTAATTGGGTCGATTTGAGGGGATTAGCGACGGAAGAGAGTGGGAATAGGGTGCGATCAATCTTTGGGTTGAAGACAATCCCCTCCTTAAAAAGGAACAGTTAAATATTTTCTCACAAATATATTACATTCTTGAAATTTTTGATGAAAACCTTAAAGCCTCTATATTCTATACAATTACATTCTATACAATGTTTCATCTTTTCCTGGTTTTTATGGAGACAATAAATTATTTACTAGAGGTGTCCATTTGGTTAACTGGACCGACAAATCGGTCGGTTTTTAACCGATCAATTGATTTAACCGTAACCGGTTTTTCTAAGGTTCGATTTTGGTTGGTACATTTCAAAAATCGTGAACCGTCAATTTTATGCTCGGTCGAACAAGACATTTTCCATTAAGTCTTTACCATTTAACGGTCATGCTCGACCGAGTCATATGAGTTGCTCGGCCGAGGGGGTCATTTTCCAGTGTATTTAACGGTCATGCCTCATGCTCGGCCGAGTCATATGAGTTGCTCGGCCGAGCAAAACGCCAGAAATTAATAACAAAAGGTATGCTCGATCGAGCAACACGAAAGACTCGGCCGAGCAGATCTAAACCGAATAAACCGGAGGTTAACCGGTAAACCGTTAAAACCGTATAACCGTCAAACCGTAACCAGTTATCCGGTTCAGTTTCGATTGATGGTTTTCGAGATTTGTATCCTACGGTTATAACCGGCTAACCGGCGATTTTACTAACTGGCCACCTCTATAATATTTATCTTGATAGATGTAAAGGTATTGTTGGAAAATTAATATTGTAGAATAACTTTTAATATTCATATACTTGTTAATTATAATATTACTTTTAAACTAGGGATTATTAGTACTCATAAATAATTATAAGAAATTATTATTGATATTGTTAATTCTTATTTGACTATTAGACGAGCTCTTAGAGCATCCACATTGGTGAACGAAAAATTCGTTCACCACGTTAACCCGACTGTGAGCGAATTTTCGCTCACACCAGTTTACATTCTGTAGTGGTGAACGAATTTTTCGTTCACGGATATAATTTTTTAATAGAAATTTGATATTATAAAATTAATAATATACATTAATAAATTTTATTTTTTATTAACATCATTAACAATAAATATAATTAATTTTTTATTATTTTACTTAATTGCACAATTTGAAAAAAATTAAACACTCATAAATAAACGTTAAATTACGGTAGTTTAAAACATTACATTCGTGAAAATTAAAAATTAAAATACAACACTCAAACAAACGAACAGAAAGTAATGCGCTCATAAATAAAATGATGCATATGATCTCAGGGATTGTTCTTTGCATATATATGCTCAATTAGGTCTGCTTTGAGAGCCAAGTGTGTAGCTTTGCTTTTAACTTTCCGCTTGCGCGCTCATAGATATTACTGATTTTCTAACATACATTTTTTAGTTTTTTGAAATTCAAATACAATAGTACAATAATTAAACAAAGCAAACTTAAACTTAGCATACATTACTGAAATCGATTAAAAATCCTCCAACTCAACAATCAACTTCCTTTTTATCTCTTCCTTTTCAGGGGTCAGTACTGCCTTATCAAGAAGCTTTCCAAGAAAATTTAATTTGGATAACATCTTCTTTATATAGTATTTGTTTTTCTGAAACTCCAATTTCTCTCGTTCTAGTTCAAGATTTGTTGGGTGTTGGTCACTGAGCAGTTGGAGTCTAGTAGTAAAACTCTCTACACATCAGTTGTTGAAGACCCTCCGCTAGAATACCCTTTTTTTATGATTAGGCAGCTTTTGCTACCTTTTTTCCCGGTGGTCTCTCTCGTAGTTGAACCATACAAGCATCATCACTTTCTGTTGTCGCATAACCGCTCTATTCATTAAGTTTGAACCTCTTATCGCTGTCTCCACTTCCGTTATCAATGTCCAAGAGAATTGGACGAGATGTCTCAACCTTCTTTTTTATGCTGGTCGTGGTGTAATTCTTAATTCGCTCCTCCCATTTGCGATGATTCTTCAACATAGACCATGCATGCTCATCTTTAAAAGCCTTACCTTTTTGATTCTCGTACAATTGTTTAGCCTCAGTAAAAACATCTTCTTCATTGTACCCACTTTCTTTTCGTCTAGTTGCTTCATCGTATAGAAAGGGAAATGGTGAAAGGTTATATGTAGACCTTGCTACTCCTTTGAAGTGAGTGAAAATCACATATAAATCATCCCATCTCTTTCTTTTCACTTGTTAATAAATGGGATATCCAAAGTATACCCGTCATTTTTAACATGGAGCTTTTCAGTTCTTCAAGTTATGAGCAAGGTTCCTAGATTCAGGACCCCAGACTTGAAATTAATAAATAACTAAGAAGAATTAAACAGTGTCATCTATTGTCACACTCGCATAAGAAGCATGTATATTCTATTATTGCATATCCTTAATTAATTACATATGCATGGTAGTGTTTGTATAATATAATACCTACTCGCTATCAACAGAGAGCTAACTACAATGACAAAGTTGAAAAGGTTGCAAGCTACTAACCTAAATAGTAAAATAAATGCTATGCAAAAGAATCAAGCAGTATGTTCATATGGATCTCAGTAATAAAAAAAATTAGAAAAATGCTCATTTATTGTAATGTTTGTAGTTCCAAAACACCGTATCTGGTAGTCCAAGAATGTACAAGTAGCCTCAAGAGCAACCTCAGGTGCTCTGAACTCAAAGGGCAAGTAATCAGGCAAAGAGTTCCCAAACATATTCTCGAATATCTTGTTCCCCTGAAAGAGAGATATTGATCCACATTAATCTTGTCAATTGACCTAATTCAACCACATAAAGCAAAAATAGAATTCATTATTACAACTGGGAGATTGATTACATTTGATCGAACTTCTTCCTAAACTTCCTCCAGATCTGTAAGCAGTTGCCTCACGATCGAACCGAACGTCAAAGTAACACAACTCCGCATTATGTGATTAATCAATTGCACAATCCAAATTCATAAAATGAGTGAGAATTTCAAAAATCAAAGTGCAAAAAGACGCAAATAGAATGTTGGAATGGGCAATTCAAGTAAATTGATTGCATAATCGAGTAAGTTAAATTAGGGTTTATGAAACTTACTACGCGCTCGATCTTGGCGAAAAAGGCATCTCCAGATCTGGGTGCCGCGGGAGCAATGGATGATTACCGTCTGTTGTGCGGTTGTTGCTCAGTTGTCTTCTCTAAATCGACAGTCAGTCTTAGTGAAATTGCTTGGAAGAGAGAAGAGAGAAGAGAGAAGAGAGTGAGCGTCGGCGACCATGGAAGAATAGAATGAGGGGGCGGCAACATGACAGAAGAGAGAGGGGCGACCGTGTTTGTAGCGTAGGGTGGGGATGTTTTGTGGGAAGTGGCGCTGGAGAGGGAGTAGAGAGAGGAAAACAACAATCAAGGCGCAAGAGAGAGGTGAAGGCGACGACTTATGTAGTAAAGGGCGTGGATGTTTTGTGGGAAGAGGAAGCGACGAAGAGGGAAAAAAGAGATAGGGAAGAAAGCGTTAAAATTGAATATTAAATGACTCATCTTATTTATTGGGGGTATTTTCGGGTGTAGAAGTATTTAAAGGGAGTGGATTCAGAAAATGACATTAGAGGGAATGAATCTAGTTTATATTTAGTTCAGGTTCTTGTTTGAGAGGAAAATGATTAGGTGTGATGAATTGATTTGCAATTGGTAAATACTAAATACAGGGAACGAAAAATACAGGGAACGAAAAATTCCAATCCTGCCCTTGCCCGTCTCGTGTGTGTATACACGAGATGTTCTCACTTATCCCGTGTGAATCTACACGAGATATACACGGAAGCGGCCACTTGAATTTGCTCGCTTCATTATCTGGTCCACCTCCACAGTCCGCCGTCCGACGAGATGACGATTCCCGCTGAAAATTTCTGCCGGAGCTGCTGTCACATATCTGTATATATGTACGCTGTTATTTTCTTGAATTTGTGTGTGGAGATGACGAATTGTTAGTATTTTTTAGGGTTAGGGTTTTAGCTATTCAGCGAGTGAATTTCAATTTAGGGTTTCTGCAATTTGATGAATTAAGTATTCCATTAGATTAGGGTCATTTACACCCTTTTTATTCATTTTGCATTTTGTCTCAAGGTTTTAACAGTACAAGTACAAGTTAAATCAGATTTCGAGTCTTAATGGAGTTGATAGAGAAAAAGAGGAATTCAGAGGGTATTGTGCCGAATCATTGTATCATTCTTGAATTTGTGTGTGAATCAATTTGGATGTTTTCTCAATGTAATTTGGTGGCTAAAGATTAGGCATTGAGGCAAGCTCATGGGAAGTTTGGACAGAACGTTTATTTATTAGCTTTGGGGCTTCCAACAATGGTGTCTGGGAGTGCTCTGATATGATATTTCTGCTGCAAATGTGGGTTTTTTACTTGCTCGCTTTCTGGAAGCAATGATTCTTGACTCGAGCCATGGCGAATGGTGGTAGAAGCGGAGGCGACGGCGATGGCAGTGGCGGTAGCGGCGGCGGAAGTTCCGGCAGGGACCGCCGAAATTTTTACTCGAGCCATGGCGAATGGTGCGTCGTACGTACTAAGAGAGAGAGAGAGAGAGAGAGCGAGGGAGAGGAAGAGGGAGAGTGTTGTTTGAACATGAAATGAAAAAAAAAATTATATAAATGGGTATTTTGGTAATTTTTTGGTTCCCTGTATTTTTCGTTCCCTGTATTTAACCATATCCAGTTATAGATGAGGAACTTGAGAGAAAATTATTTATTGGAAAAAAAAAACTTTCCTAAATTCCCTAAAATAAAACCCTCGTCCTACTTGTTTATCCTTGGAAACCCTCTCTCTCTCTCTCTCTCAAGAAATAGCAAGTCATGGCGATCAGCATCGTTGATTACATGTTACCCGACGACACTCACAACCTCTACGACGTCAATTTCTTCTCCGACTCCATCCACACCATCGTCACCGATACCCCATCTTACGTCAACGGCTGGATCTCTGAAATTGAATCCCTCCACTTCGGCCGCCTCATCGTCGGCCTTGACGTCGAGTGGCGTCCCTCGTACAACCGCTACATTGAGAACCCAGTTGCCACTCTCCAACTCTGCGTCGGCAAACGCTGTCTTATCTTCCAAATCCTCCACGCCCTTCAATCCCTCAAGCTCTCTTCGACTTTCTTGTGAATCCGAGCTATACCTTTGTCGGGGTTGGAATTGAGAGCGATATTGAGAAGTTAACTGGGGATTATGGGTTGGGGGTGGCTAATTGGGTCGATTTGAGGGGATTAGCGGCGGAAGAGAGTGGGAATAGGGTGCTGATCAATGCTGGGTTGAAGGATTTGGCTAGGGAGGTGCTTGGAAGGGAGATTGTGAAGCCTAGGCATATCACCATGAGTAGGTGGGATAACCAGTGGCTTACTCTACCACAGGTACAATATGCCTGCATTGGTGCTTTTCTTTCTTTCAAAATTGGTAGAAGATTGAATGCAGCAGGTTAGGTTAGGTTAGGTTAGGTTATTATTACTAGGTATCATATGTGTGAAATCTATATATATATAAATGTTGGGAAAATTGTCTATTTGACAATAAATAAGGCTTTTTTGCATTTAACGAAATGACAAATAACATAATGAATCATAACATAATTAACGGGACAGGAAATAAAGATAATCTAGAATTCAAAAATTAAAGCAAACCGAGTAAATAACGAAGTCGAGTCTTGTGTTGGACACAATCTCCGCAAGAAGATATTGCCCCGCACTGGTGCTAACGGTCTGCGGCAATCTTCTCTCGAGATAAAACGACTTTACAGTCATTAATAGGAGCACACCAAATTAATGACTTCGGCGAACAAAATTCGTATTTGACACTTCCAGACTTTGAAGAAGAATTATGCAACGAGATGCTCTATCTTCTAACAGATGATGTTAAGAATTCCGTTGAATTACGTATTTGAATTCCATAATTCAGTTAATTATCTAACTGAGTTAGTTAACTCCGTTAGATAATTGATTCTCTACTTCTAGTGAGAATAGAGAGTGAATATGTGAAGTGAAGATTGAGTGAATGAATGAATTTGACAAACTAGTGGGGGTTATTTATAGTAGATGAAGAGTTAGGGTGTCTCTTGGGAATAGGCACAATTGGTGTCTGGACCATTGGATCAGATCTAGATGGAGGGAGGAGATCTGCTGGGTCGACCCAACAGTCTTGACCCGCCTATTTGAAAAGGTATGGGTCACACCCACCTTTTTAAGAATAGTCACAACCCAAAACTCCTCCAATCCGGCCCTCCCTTTGCTTGAACCCGGCTGGGCCTCAGCCCAATCCACCTCCAAGCGGCCCACTCGCCCAAACGGACCATCCACCCCCAAGCGGCCCACTTGCCCAAGACCCAAACGGACCTAACCCAATTACCATGAACCAGAACCGAACCACCTAAGCCGAACCCGCCTTGGACCGAGCCAACTTTTGTCAAAAGTTTAAGGCTCCTTAGCTCCTAGCGATGATGCGAAGTGCAAAGTGCGCCCTAAACCGCCCATTCCGCCCTTCGCGCGCTTTGCGGGTTGTGGGTCCATTTTAAGCTAGAACAAAACTACCTTAATAGCCCACTTGGATGCATGGTTGGCTCAATGGCCCAACTAGGTTGGCCCAAGGAGATTAACTTGATGTCTCCTTCCTTGGATGGATCCACTTATAAACTATCATTGCGTTATATCTTTAAGCAATGTGGGATAACTATTCCATATCCCATAAACTCTTCATAAACCCATTTCATTTTGCATACTTTGAGCATTCATTTCTCATTCACCACTAATTGGTTTTGAGAAAGTAAATATATCAAATTAATCTACTCCAAATGTAGATTATCAATATGCAATCAATTTCCATTTTCCTACAATGGAACCCAATGGAATTCTTGGTCAAAAGTCGGTCAAACCTCACTTTTACAAAACCAAAATTCCAACAATCCCCCACATGAATGACAAATTAATGCATGCATGAATGCAGACTCGTCTGGAAGTTTCGGCGAACTATTATTGCATCGGGATAGGTAGCTTATGGCCTTGAACCTTCCCTAGTGAAATACTATCGGATATACTAGCCATTTGGTAGCGAGACGCTTTGAACCAGTGACTGTATAGTGTATACCAAGACAATAGTACTCACATAATAACAACTCTAACACGTTTTGTTCTCACGTTTTGTCCATTTTGGCCCTGGACCGTTCTTGATTCATAAGTGTTTCAATTTAGAAGCGGCCTTATTACTTCTCACTTATATAGATGATCTCCCATAAAGAGTATCCTGCTATACTCCACCACTTAGGTGTAGGAATCATTAAAAGCTTTAAGCTTACCCTCACCACACGTCATCAGGTGGTTTAGCACTTAGATGGCTTCTGAGAATGAGTTATAATGAGTTCTAAGCGCACATACTAGAATTTCCATAATTTAGTTGTCTCATTGAACCAAGGGCATGGGATCTCCAATTCTCAAGGTTGAGTGTCCACTATGGATTTCTTTGTTTGTGTGGGTTTTTAACTTCATTCTCCTTACCAGACAATTTGATCTCCTATTCATACCCTTTGGTATACGGATCCGTTTTTGACTTCACATGGCCAGTTGTGACAGTCTCATTTGAGATCAATTGTCTTATGGTAATATGTCAATGACCATTGTGTCTTGACTTACCACGATGTTCTACACCTTTTCCTATTTCTCACTGTCGTCACAATGCCTTAGGTCTTGTAGACACAAACTTATTCCACAAAGGAATATCTTCCAAGACCATTTAGCTTTTATCTTTATCTAACGCTATCGACTCAGATTCCTTACTGAATCGAGTTGTACAGGTTGTCTTGGACGTTTGACACCGCTACTCCATTTATTGTGAATACATTTTCACCTTGGAGTTTATTTGTGTCTGATATTCAATTAGTATATCATTTTCATACTTATTGAATATCTCATTTATTGTAATCTGTAATCACAAGAATATCCTTAAGTACTCCAAGTACTTTGACTATACTTAGTGATCTATTACAACTTTTAATTTAGACTTTTAGTCTCTCTAGAAAGGTCAATCCTTTCGAGTGATCAAATTCTTCTATCGGTCAGTTTTTTCGAGTGGTTATCATCTCTGTACCGGTCTGACTTCCCAAGTATTCAGTATCTCTAAGTGGTTTGACCTCCTTAGAGTCTACCTCTCAGGAATCTACCTTACAGATATTACCTCTCAAGATTCTACCTTATAGATTTCATCTCTCAAGAATCTATCTGTTACTTCTCAAGAATTTAGATTATTCGAGAGTCTAAACTCTTATGATTCTACCATTAAAGAGTCTTATTACTTTAAGAATCTTTTCTCTTCAGATTCTATATCTAAAGAGTCTCACTTTCGAGATCAATAATCTGCCTTTTCAGATTAATAATCCGTCTCAATAGAGTTTATTTCTCAAGATTGTTTTTCCCTTTAGAAATCTATCTTTTGAAATTCTAACTCTCTTGACTACACTTCTTGAAAGTCTGCCTTAGGACTTTATCTTTCAAGAGTTTTCCGTTTATAGATTCATCTTTCAAATACTTCCTTTTAAGAACCAATTTGCAACCCAACGGTTCGCATTATGGAAGAAGATCAACCAACTTCCAAATGTATGATGAACTATTTAAATGTTAACAACATTATTTAACAGTTTTCGTTTAATTTCCTACTATAGAAAATTAGGACCAAAAGACTAGCTTCTTTTGTCCACAAACTGTGTCTTAGTTCATCTTACTATTAAGATAAATCTTTTACAGTTTTATAAGTTTTCTTCTTAAACTTATATTATTTCCTTTTTACTTCAAGGAAATATGATTTCAAGGAATACCAAATTCCTTGTCTTTGGCTTAAGTACTTTTACTTTAGCTCGTACCCCCACACTTGAGGTGTACCCCCACAATTGAGGTGTACCCCCACACTTAAAGTATTTATAAAACGTCTTACGATTATGCCATAATCTGTAATTAGTTTTATCAAATCCTTTCTTGGGTATCTCATTAAAAATGACATTATAGCTTTCCCCACAAATTCGGTTAAGCCCGAGCTCATTGCATTTATCATCTCCTTAAGAGTATGATTATTGCATTTTGCTCCTGCATTAGACTGAGTTGAATATGTTGCGATCGTTTGATGAATACTGCCGGAAACCTCACAAATATCCTCAAATGGCGCCGCATATTCCCCTCATTCTAGCTTTTCGAATCTTCTTTATTAAATTGATTCATCAACTTCATTCTTATAAGTTTGGAAAGCCTCCAAGGCTTCATCCTTCCTTATCAAGAGAATGTCTTGTGCAACCATTTATAAAGTAATTAAATACTTTTTCCCACCTCGAGTTTGCACTAATTTTAGATCACAATTATTTGTGTGAGCTAACTCAAGAGGTGTCGTGTTTCTTATTACCGAAGAAAATGATGACTTAGTCATTTTATCTTCCACGCAAATTTCACACTTGTCAGTTGAAACGAATTTATTCATGAGAATTAATTCTTGATTCACTGACATCTTAATTGTGTTAAAATTCACATAACCTAATTTATCATGTCATAAATTAGAACCTTTCCAAAAGGTAAATATAAGAAACACCGATGCTCTTTGCCTCTAGGCAAGGTACCCTTTACCAAGAAACAAACTTTTCTTGGTAACATAGTTTTATCTGACTCAAAACCTTGCTCAACATTGATCTGGAAACTAGGTTCTTGCGAATGTCTGGGACATGCAGCATATTCACAAGAGTCAGATCTCTGTCTGAAGTCATCTTCAGCACAACCCTTTGGAAGTGGTAGAGTTTCTCATTTACACCCTCCTTCCATTGAAAAAGAATGTATGATGAAAAACTCTCTTTATCAACATATATATGGTGGGTAGTTTCAGCTCCACCATTCTCATGGGTTGACCTTCAACTTGCTAAGTTGGCTTCAAACCCCATTAATTCTCAATCAAGCCTATTCAACCTTTCGTTGACGTTGGATTTGATTCATGTTGTCCATTTCCCTTCTTGGAATACGACAGACTTTTTGCTACGTGATTGGTCTTACCACATCTTGTAACAAATCTTGGAGTTGGTTCCTTGAACCTTATAGTCTGTTCCAAAGTGTTCTATAACTCTTTGGTTGTCCCCACGAGACAGTGTTCTTTGAACGGGCATCATTTGGTCCACTCAGTATGTACGTCCTACATATGAGATTTTCATGATCCCATTCTTCTGCGGCTATTTGTCTTCGCGGATTGGCTATCTGTCTTTTTGGATCTGGATCATCATCATCCTCCTTTTCGGTTATCTGCCTTGGCAAATCTGGATCATCATCCTCTTTCTCTTCGGTTTATTTGCCTTGGCGAATCTGGATCATCATCCTCTTCCTCTTCGATTATCTGCCTTGGCAAATCTGGATCATCATCCTCTTTCTCTTCGGTTATTTGACTAGGTGGATCTAGGTTATCTGCCTTGCATGAACTTCTTTGTTTATAAGTCCGCTCCATGTTGTCAATAAATCTTTTAATCACTTCCGGGATTATTGTTGACCTTCTCGATATCCTCTAGTTAACTTCCAATACTTTTCTAGTTATCCTTCCTTGGAAACCGTCATTTTTCTCGTTAAGTCTTTAACGATAATGTCCTTCGGTTGTCCATCATCATTGGCTCATATTTGTCATAAAAACAAGAAAACGTAAATATCTTCTTGCGATTGTTGGGAAAATTGTCTATTTGACAATAAATAAGGCTTTCTTGCATTTAACGAAATGACAAATAACATAATGAACCATAACATAATTAACGGGGCAGAAAATAAAGATAATCTAGAATGCAAAAATTAAAGCAAACCGAGTAAATAACGAAGTCGAGTCTTGTGTTGGACACAATCTCCGCAAGAAGATATTGCCCCGCACTGGTGCTAACGGTCTGCGGCAATCTTCTCTCATGATAAAACGACTTTACAGACATTAATAGGAGCACACCAAATTAATGACTTCGGCGAACAAAATTCGTGTTTGATACTTCCAGACTTTGAAGAAGAATTATGCAACGAGATGCTCTATCTTCTAACAGATGATGTTAAGAATTCCGTTGAATTCTGTGACTGAATTCCATAATTCAGTTAATTATCTAACTGAGTTAGTTAACTCCGTTAGATAATTGATTCTCTACTTCTAGTGAGAATAGAGAGTGAATATGTGAAGTGAAGATTGAGTGAATGAATGAATTTGACAAACTAGTGGGGGTTATTTATAGTAGATGAAGAGTTAGGGTGTCTCTTGGGAATAGGCACAATTGGTGTCTGGACCATTGGATCAGATCTAGATGGAGGGAGGAGATCTGCTGGGTCGACCCAACAGTCTTGACTCGCCTATTTGAAAAGGTATGGGTCACACCCACCTTTTCAAGAATAGTCACAACCCAAAACTCCTCCAATCCGGCCCTCCCTTTGCTTGAACCCGGCTGGGCCTCGGCCCAATCCACCTCCAAGCGGCCCACTCGCCCAAGACCCAAACGGACCTAACCCAATTACCATGAACCAGAACCGAACCACCTAAGCCGAACCCGCCTTGGACCGAGCCAACTTTTGTCAAAAGTTTAAGGCTCCTTAGCTCCTAGCGACGATGCGGTCGTGCGAAGTGCGCCCTAAACCACCCATTCCACCCTTCACGGATTGTGGGTCCATTTTAAGCTAGAACAAAACTAGCTTAATAGCCCACTTGGATGCATGGTTGGTTCAATAGCCCAACTAGGTTGGCCCAAGGAGATTAACTTGATGTCTCCTTCCTTGGATGAATCCACTTATAAACTATTATTGCGTTATATCTTTAAGCAATGTGGGATAACTATTCCATATCCCATAAACTCTTCATAAACCCATTTCATTTTGCATACTTTGAGCATTCATTTCTCATTCACCACTAATTGGTTTTGAGAAAGTAAATATATCAAATTAATCTACTCCAAATGTAGATTATCAATATGCAATCAATTTCCATTTTCCTACAATGGAACCCAATGGAATTCTTGGTCAAAAGTCGGTCAAACCTCACTTTTACAAAACCAAAATTCCAACAATAAAAAGAGGATAGTCCCTAAAATAAGAAACCTAATATTTCCCGCCAAAAGTGGTTTCTAAAAATAGAATATCATCATTTTTTTTCAATAGAAAAATTAATGAAAGTTGATTTAATAGCTTTAAAAGACTAGACTCTTCAATTCGACTTTCTATTTGTCACTAAATTCAAAAAGCCATGGATACAATTGAAACTAGCCATATTCTTAGATTTTAGGCTATAAAAATATCTCCATCAGTCTCACGTAAGCAACTAAAAACCCGTATTGATCCAAATACAAAAATATTACTCGGATTAAGGCAACGATTTTGATCGATGGTGGTTTCCAAAAGCTTGGACGGTTGAAGAAGCAGCGGCAATGAAATTGGGTATGGGCGGTGATGATGGTGATAAGTTAGAGAAGAGGAGTTACGGTGGCTGACTGTGAAAATAATCTAATGGCTGTTGGTGGTGGTAGTGGCGATGTGAGTGTTGGCGGGTTATCAAGGTGTGATAGAGTTGAAGAAGAAGAAGAAGAGACGAAGATGAAAGAATGCAAAGTGAACAAATAAAGAGTGATCTGATGTACTACTTCATAGAGGTGAGATTTAATTAGTTTTTTTTTTTTGGTTTACTTCAAATTAGGCTTGTGTGGATATGGTTAAATACAGGGAACAAAAAATACAGGGAATCAACAAAATTACCAAAATATCCATGTAAACCAAAAATTTCGGTCAAATGGCCAGAATTCGAACCAAATTCAGCAAAAAATCAAAACCAAATCGCATATGTAAAAATCGAATTCCGAATTCGTTAACCGTTGGATCGTCGTGAAACTTCTGGGCTTTGATCGCATCCCCTAGGCGCACATGATGACCGTTGGGATCTTCCAAATAATTACTGGAGAGGGAGAAATGGCCGGCGGCAAAAACTGGCTAAAATTTCCAAAAATTCGCTATATTAAAAATCAAATTCCCGCTTCATTAACCGTTGGATCATTGTCAAATTTTTGGAGTATGTTCGCATCACTCAGGCGCTCATAGTGACCGTTGGGATCAGCAAAATAATCAGCGGTACCGGAGATATGGCCGACGGCGCAAATCCGGCGAGGCTATATTAAAAATCAAATTTCCGCTTCATTAACCGTTGGATCGTCGTCAAATTTCTGGGGTATGTTCGAATCACTAAGGCGCTCATATTGACCGTTGGGATAAGTAAAATAATCAGCGGTGCCGGAGATATGGCCGACGGCGCAAATCCGGCGAGACATCTCATTTCACAACATCTCGTGTAGGGCAAGGGCAGAGTTGAAATTTTTCGTTCCCTGTATTTTTCGTTCCCTGTATTATTATTTACCGCTTGTGTTTAGTATAAGTTTTTTTTTAATGTAAGGTAATTTTATTTTTGAAAAAAATTATGGAAATGTGTTAGCAAGTCTAGACGGTTTTTTTTTTTTGGGCAATTTAGACGTGTTTTTAGGTTATGCTTTTTTTTTTTTGCAAATTTTATTTTGGAACAAAGTATGTTTATTTTTTATTTTGAAAATTGGTAAATTTATGTATGAAAATCTAAATAATATTCACTGAATCCTATAATTACTTCCTAAATTTACTCATGCCTTTTATTTGAAATTGATAAGTTTATTTTTTGAAATCATAAAATAATATTTAATCAAATTTATTGCAACCTAGACATGTTTTAGGTTATGCTTATTTTTTGGCAATTTTTTTTAGTAATTTGTTTTTGATCAGTTTAAAGTTTTTTTTTAGTAAACCGAAATGGGAAGATGATTAGTCAAATTTGCTCATTATTACTAATTAATAAATTTCTCATACAACGCTTTTCTCCACTTTACAAACCTTTGTAATTTCGTTTGATTGTGGTTACCATAACTCTTTTGGCTCCTAAATTTTCTCACCCATGATATCACCTATTATTCATATCAAGAGTTCCAAAATAAATCTTTACAAAAAATAAAAAATTGAATGAGCTAGAAAAAAATTGCAACTTTTTTATTAGTAATTTTATAATATCTTATTGAGAAAAAATTTATTACGGTTGACAGCTTTATAAAACTAGCTATTTGCAGAGCCATTTTATCACTTTATTTGCCACATCGACAAAAAAAAATCATAATCCCATGTTATGCTCCTAGACTTGCACACAGTAAAGAGAAGGCCCTATCGTTTATCGGTGATGCAAATGCAAGATTGAGCGCGAGACAAGAAACTTGTTTTAAAAAAAAATAAAAAATTACTAAGGATTGCTTGAATCGGTGGTGAATCAATCCCTAGATTGTGATCAATTTTTTCAACCGTGGGACACATGTCCACCAACCATTGGTTGGTGGATTTTTCAAAATATACTTTTTCACTTTTAACTTAAATCATTTTTAATTATATTAAAAATTTATTAAAATAAAAAATAAAAAATATCAATTTTTTATTTTTTTATCCTCTATAAATAGAGACCAAATTTATTGAATTTGAAGCACAATCTAAAATTCTCTTTTTAACTATATATCGTATTTTTGTATAATAATTATATAAATTTAGTAATATAAAATATTATATAAATTTATTAGAAGACAAAAATAAGAAAAAATGAGATTGATAATATATGTAATAAAAAATAAAGAATAAATGATATTTGAGTTGGGTTGGTTGGTTGGATTGAATTGTGAATAAAGTTAAAAAATGAAGGAGATTAGTTTGGATTGTAGATGATATATGTGGAAGAGAGAGAAATGGTATTATATTGTTGGATTGGATTGAATTAGATTGTTGATAAAGAGAAGGTCCTAACAAGCTTGCCTGCTTCTCAGTCACTAACGACCCGTATTTGCATCTTTCTCTTCTTCACTCTGCATTTTAAATTACTAATTGCATGAGCCGCCCTGTGAATCACGATTCGTATCCTTGATCTTTTTGCAACTTACCACCAAATTCCCATCCCGATTAATATGCCTAAATCCTTAAATACGTATAGTATGTCATAGTTGAGACATCATCGATTTCTTGATTTTTAATTGGATGAACAGCCGGTGTGCCCACATGAAAGGCTGAGGCTGTCGGAGGTTTACCCAGACTTCCGAGAGGCGGAGGGGTTGCCAGCTCCAAGCCCGTGTCGAAACATTTAATCAAAAATGAAAGAAGTGGTTTAATTGGGTAGGGTTGTTTTTGCTGAATAAGAATTGAAAATTTGCGGATTTTATGAGTGTGTTAGGGTACATACGGAAACTTCTGAATGTATTTATGACCTTGGGTCCTTTTCTTTGATGTGTCAACTAGGGATTAGACTCTACAAGCTTCGGTTTATAGTGACAGGTGCCAAACTTTTTCTCTTTATTTTCTTGTGTGAATTGTGATTTGTGATGGAGGAGCTACTGTAGCGTTGTTTTTTGTTGTTTTTTTTTCAGGCTTTAGTTTATTTGTGAATTGTGATTTGTGATGTTCTTACCAAAATTGTGATTTGTGATTTGTGATGTTAAATGCGGTTCTCATATATATATATATATATATATATATATATATATATATATATATATATATATATATATATATATATATATATATATATATATATATAAACATAAACTCCTAAATCATCATCTGAACTCTGAATGAATCATATTTAAGAGAAACTAGTATTCCACCCGTGCAATGCACGGAATATATAAAGCATGTCAAAGCATAAAACAAAATTAAATTTGAGAAAATGCAATAATCACTGTCCCAAATGAATGACAATTTTTTTAAAGGTCATTCTAGAATTTACTTTTATAAAGTTCACTTCTAAAGACGCATAATTATGTTTACTATTTATTTTTAAAACTTTTTGTTATGTAATAACGCAATTAAAGAAGAAGAAAATTAGGTAAGAAAATGTTTAGGTATAATTTTTTTTTTGAGTTTTTTAACGTGTGTCCTAAGGACACACATTAAGCTCTTTAGGCAATCAATACATTTGTATGCTTATATAAATATGTAAGACATATATAAAAAAATCTATAATTTTGGAAATGATTAGGTTAAAATATACATTAGAAAAATCGAAAGTTTTTTAGTTCAATTTTGATTATATTATTTTGAAAATAAACATTCGTTTTGGGATAATGTTTTCTAGAAAATAGATATTCATTATGGATTAAATTTGTCTTAAAAAAATGTATTTCTTTGGAAAAAAGGAGGTTCGAGTTAATATAGAAAATGCTTATATCTTGGATGGACTCTAAGGATTGATATGATTCAAATATCAATTTTTTTGGTAAGTGACATTACAAAAACAATTATTTTCTATGAAATTTAGTAGTAAAGATGTATAATTTTTTTGTTTTTTTTCTTTCTAAAATTTGTGTTATAAGTATAAATTAATTATGTAAAACAAATTGGTAAATAAAATCATTTAGGGAGATTATTTTTAGAAAATTTATGTTAGGACCAATCTAGCAATTATATAAATAATAATAATAATATTAACAAAATCAGTAATTTAAATCAAAATCAGGCTACAAATTCAATTAAAAAACCTGTAGAACGCTGCAAACTGGTTGAAGAGAGGCCTGCCTTTAGCAGTGTCCTAAGACAGAATTACGTCTCCGCCTGTGCTGCAGATTCGGACGCCTATCTAGAGGATACAACTCTTCGAAACAAGTTCTTGCACAAGAACTTGTCCCTGGCGAATATCTGAATGCTTTCTTAGATTATAGAAGGAAGGAAGAAGATGAAGAAATTCTATATTTTTAACACAATCTGAACCATTGTTTATATAGGAAAGTTTATTCAAATTTGACCAATCACAACTCTCAAAATTTGATTTTCAAAAGTCACATCTTTTCAGACAATAACTGTTATGACAGTTAAAAAACTGTCCAAACAAATGATTTGTCTTATCCAGAAAATCAAAATAATAATTATAAATAATATTAAAAATTTTAATATTAATTTATAATAATTCAGTTGCTCAGTTGGTTGCCAAGATTCGAGCTTTATGACTACAAAATCATGTGTCATGGGGCTATGCCCAATGACTTTTGTCCGTCTCGAAAAGAGCTTCGATTTGATATGCGGTGCGTTCCGTGGTTCATCCGGAATCAAAAGTTACGCTCATTTTAGCGCACACACATAAATTTCACTAAAAGCTCTATTTTTTCAATAAACACCTTTAACTTTCATCTTTTCCCACAATCTAGCAAACTAAGAAAGCATTCAGATATTCGCCAGGGACAAGTTCTTGTGCAAGAACTTGTTTCGAAGAGTTGTATCCTCTAGATAGGCGTCCGAATCTGCAGCACAGGCGGAGACGTAATTCTGTCTTAGGACACTGCTAAAGGCAGGCCTCTCTTCAACCAGTTTGCAGCGTTCTACAGGTTTTTTAATTGAATTTGTAGCCTGATTTTTATTTAAATTACTAATTTTGTTAATATTATTATTATTATTTATATAATTGCTAGATTGGTCCTAACAATCTAAGACAGAATTACTCTGTTTTATTACAGAGATATGGATCAATCTGTTGTGAAAAGTCATGCGGAGAAACTCGAAAAATTTAAGGGTTCGGACTTTAAACGTTGGCAAATGTAAGATGTTGTTCTATCTCGACAACGTTGCATGTGGCGAATGTACGACCACGTAGGCTCCCGGGCATTGCCGTAAGGAGAAGGGAGCAAAGTGCTCCATCAAATGCTCGAAGGCCGAGAGGCAGAAAGAAATTGAGGCCTGGAATAGCAATGAATATAATTGCAGAAATTATATTCTCAATGCTCTCGATGATTCCCTTTATGATATTTATTCCAAAATTGCAACAGCAAGGGAATTATGGGAGTCATTAGACAAGAAGTACAAAACTGAAGTTGCTTGTTCCAAAAAGTTTGTTGTAGGCAAATTTCTTAACTTCAAGATGAGCGATGCAAAGCCTGTTGTCAAGCAAGTTGAAGAACTGCAAGTGATTGTTCACGAGTTAGATGTTGAAGGTATGGGTCTTAACCCCAATTTCCTTGTTGGTGCTGTGATTGAAAAATTACCACCATCATGGAAAGATTTTAAAATTTATTTAAAACATCTAACTTAGAACATAGATTTTGAGCAATTGGTTCTGAAACTTCGAATCGAAGAGGACAACCGAAAGAATGAAAAGGCTGATGTTGTGTCTTTGGAGCCTGTTGCAAACATGGTTGGTGGTTCAAACTCCAAGTTCCAGAAAAACAAAGGCAAAGGCAAAGGTGCTGGGAAGAATCCTCTCGCCCCACAGAAATTCAATGGCTTCAAAAAGCCTACTGGAAGTTGTTGGGTGTGTGGGAAACCAGGGCACAAAGCAAAGGATTGCCGCCACAGGAAAACTCATGGTGGAGGAGGAGGCGGATCCGGATCTGGAAATTCAAATCGTGCCAACCTTGCTGATTCGAGAACACCTTTATTGGGGTAATTGAAGCCAATCTGGTGGCAAATGCTGTTGATTGGTGGGTGGATACGGGGGCTACCCAACATATCTGCTCTTCAAAGGAGATGTTCTCTTCCTACCAGCCAATCAAAGATGGTGAATCTCTGTTCATGGGGAATGCTGCTACTGCAAAAGTGGAGGGAAAGGGGAAGGTGAATCTGAAACTCACTTTCGGGAAGGAACTTGTACTTAGTAATGTGTTGCATGTACCTAGTATTTGTAAGAACTTGGTTTCTGGTCCTGTACTTAGTAATAAGGGATTCAAACTTGTTTTTTGAATCTGACAAATTTGTTCTCACCAAGGGTGGGATGTATGTTGGGAAGGGTTACCTTTATGAAGGGCTCTTCAAGCTAAGTGTTGTACCGCGAATGACGGTGGATCTATTATTAATAATAAAGCAGATTCTATGTACACGGTTGAGTCCTCTACTTTATGGCATTCCAGATTAGGACATGTTAATTTCCGTTCTTTGAAAAGAATGATAAATTTAGGCATGTTACCTAAATGTTCAATGAACAAATTATCAAAGTGTGAGATTTGTGTAGAATCTAAGTTTGCAAGTCATCCTCATAAATCTGTTGAAAAATCCAATGGTTTACTTGGATTAATTCATAGTGATTTATGTGATTACAAAGCAACACCTACACGTGAAGGAAAGAACTATTACATATCATTTATTGATGATTGCACAAAATTCTGTTATGTATATTTAATATATACTAAAGATGAGGCTTTAAATATGTTTAAGAAATATAAAGTCAAGTTGAGAATCAACGTGAAAAGAGAATTAAAACTCTAAGGTCTGGATAGAGGAGGAGAATATGAATCCAAAGACCTTGCAGAATTTTGTACAACTCATGGAATTGTGCATGAGACAACAGCCCCATATACTCCACAACAAAATGGAGTTGCTGAAAGAAAGAATAGAACATTGAAAAATATGATAAATGCAATGTTAATCACTTCAGGAGCACCACATAGTTTATGGGGAGATGCCTGTATCACAAAGAAATATGATACTGAATAGGATTCCTCATAAGAAAAGTAAACATTCTTCTTATGAATTATTTAAAGGAAAAATGCCTACTTTTAAAAGGATGAAAGTGTGGGGTTGTCTAGCCAAAGTTCAGATTCCTTTACCAAAAAGGACTAAACTTGGACCAAAAACTATAGATTGCATATATCTTGGCCCTGCTGAGAATAGTGCAGCATATAAGTTTCTGGTTTATGAGTCTAAGGTAGAAAATATGCACAAAAACTCAATCATAGAATCTGCAGAGGCAGAATTCTTTGAGAATATTTTTCCTTATATAGATAAAGAAAATTATACAAGGAAAAGAATGTATAACGATACATTATCTCAAAGTGAAGGAAATGGAAACGACTCTTCTACGGTTCAAGAAGAAAATATTGAACCAAGACGAAGTAAACGTGGAAGAATAGCCAAAGATTTTGGAATTGATTATATGACCTTTTCTATAGAAGATGAACCTCAAACATATAAGGCTGCTATGGAATCATCGGAAGCACCTTATTGGAAAGAGGCTGTCCAAAGTGAAATAGAATCCATTTTACAAAATAATACATGGAAATTGGTTGATTTACCTCCTGGGCATAAACCAATAGGCCATAAATGGATTTTTAAGAAAAAGTTAAGACCTGATGGTACCATAGAAAAATATAAGGCTCGAATAGTAGCAAAGGGGTATCGTCAAAAGGAAGGTGTAGACTTCTTTGATACTTATTCACCGGTTACTAGAATTACGTCCATAAGAACGTTAATTGCTATAGCAGCTGTTCACAATTTGGAAATACACCAAATGGATGTTAAAACTGCATTCTTAAATGGTGAATTAGATGAAGAAATTTATATGCACCAACCTGAAGGTTATGTAGTTAAAGGTCAAGAAAATAAGGTTTGTAAATTGATTAAATCACTTTACGGCCTTAAACAAGCTCCAAAACAATGGCACGAAAAATTTGATAATACACTTTTATCAAATGGTTTCCATATAAATGAATGTGATAAATGTGTTTATATTAAAAAATATAAGCATGGATATGTCATTTTATGTTTATATGTGGATGACATGCTAATAATGGGAACAAGTAAAGATGTAATTAACCAAACCAAGAAAATGTTGCACTCCTCATTTGATATGAAAGATATGGGAGTAGCAGATGTAATTCTTGGTATTAGAATTCAAAGGAATTCAGATGGATACATACTTACTCAATCTCATTATGTTGAGAAAGTCCTAAGAAAATTTGGACATTATGATGATAGACCGGTTGTTACTCCATTTGATCCTTCTAGCCAACTTAAGAAGAATCAAGGAGAAAGTGTGTCTCAGTTAAAATATACTCAAGTTCTTGGAAGCTTGATGTATATAATGAACTGTACAAGACCGGATTTAGCATATACCGTGAGTAGGCTTAGCCGATACTCGCATAATCCTGGACAAGATCATTGGTTTGCACTAGTAAGAGTGCTGCGATATCTGAAACATACAATGAACTATGGATTGCATTATACAAAGTATCCTCCTGTTTTGGAAGGATATTGTGATGCAAATTGGATTTCCAATAATTCAGAAAGTAAATCTACAAGTGGTTATGTGTTTACACTTGGAGGTGCAGCAATATCTTGGAAATCATCTAAGCAAACTGTGAATACACGATCGACTATGGAAGCAGAATTTGTAGCCTTAGATAAAGCCGCTGAAGAAGCGGAATGGCTCAAAAATTTCCTAGAGGGTATTCCATTGTGGACTAAGCCTGTTACAGCCATTTGCATACATTGTGATAGTATGGCTGCTCTTACGAGAGCAAAGAACCAAATATACAATGGAAAACCAAGGCATATAAGGCGTCGTCACAAAACAATACGAGACTTGCTAAAGAATGGAATAATTTCCATTGATTATGTAAAGTCAAAGGAAAATATAGCAGATCCTTTGACAAAAGGCATTAACAGAGAGCAAGTAGTAGTTACATCGAGGGGAATGGGCTTAAAGCCAATACAACGAGTCATTACTTGGTGGCAACCTAACCTAGCAACATTGGAGATCCCATGGTTTAGGTTCAATAGGCAAACTAATTGAGGAAGACTCAGGGAGCATATAACACACATATGCTCATTCCTATGATGAAATAAAGTGTGTTATCCGTTGATGTTTAAGGGTTGAAAATTATTCTTAATAATGCTAGTAGCTTTGAGGTGGAATAGTACGGACTATTCTTGGTTAGCATTACCTATACGAGATTGATGTGGGGTCGCATCTTTGAGAACTGAAATGGCTACGTTCTCTAAAATTCTCATGAAGTAAGGATTTGTTCAAGACCGAAATGAACACAACCGTAAGAATAGAAAAATGTATAAATATGATGTGTGTGATATTTATTGTCTCGAGTTACTACAAAAATGTGGCTAGTTCAAGACTAATAGTCACTATCCACAAAGTAAGTCCGATAAATACTCACTACGAAAGGTTCAAGTCCATAAGACACCTTTTCTGATGCATATCATATTTAGTTTTCTTAGAGATAGAAAAATAAGTTCCTTTTATTATCTTATTTTCTATTCAAATGTGGGGTATTGTTAGAGTTTGAATAGAAAATGTGGGGTATTGTTGGAACTTATGTGGACTTTGTGGGAAAAGATGAAAGTTAAAGGTGTTTATTGAAAAAATAGAGCTTTTAGTGAAATTTATGTGTGTGCGCTAAAATGAGCGTAACTTTTGTTTCCGGATGAACCACGGAACACACCGCATATCAAATCGAAGCTCTTTTCGAGACGGACAAAAGTCATTGGGCATAGCCCCATGACACATGATTTTGTAGTCATAAAGCTCGAATCTTGGCAACCAACCGAGCAACTGAATTATTATAAATTAATATTAAAATTTTTAATATTATTTATAATTATTATTTTGATTTTCTGGATAAGACAAATCTGACTGTTTGGACAGTTTTTTAACTGTCATAACAGTTATTGTCTGAAAAGATGTGACTTTTGAAAATCAAACTTTGAGAGTTGTGATTGGTCAAATTTGAATAAACTTTCCTATATAAACAATGGTTCAGATTGTGTTAAAAATATAGAATTTCTTCATCTTCTTCCTTCCTTCTATAATCTAAGAAAGCATTCAGATATTCGCCAGGGACAAGTTCTTGTGCAAGAACTTGTTTCGAAGAGTTGTATCCTCTAGATAGGCGTCCGAATCTGCAGCACAGGCGAAGACGTAATTCTGTCTTAGGACACTGCTAAAGGCAGGCCTCTCTTCAACCAGTTTGCAGCGTTCTACAGGTTTTTTAATTGAATTTGTAGCCTGATTTTGATTTAAATTACTAATTTTGTTAATATTATTATTATTATTATTTATATAATTGCTAGATTGGTCCTAACATAAATTTTCTAAAAAAAATCTCCCTAAATGATTTTATTTACCAATTTGTTTTACATAATTAATTTATACTTATAACACAAATTTTAGAAAGAAAAAAAAACAAAAAATTATACGTCTTTACTACTAAATTTCATAGAAAATAATTGTTTTTGTAATGTCACTTACCAAAAAAATTGATATTTGAATCATATCAATCCTTAGAGTCCATCCAAGATATAAGCATTTTCTATATTAACTCGAACCTCCTTTTTTCCAAAGAAATACATTTTTTAAAGACAAATTTAATCCAAAATGAATATCTATTTTCTAGAAAACATTATCCCAAAACGAATGTTTATTTTCAAAATAATATAATCAAAATTGAACTAAAAAACTTTCGATTTTTCTAATGTATATTTTAACCTAATCATTTCCAAAATTATAGATTTTTTTATATATGTCTTACATATTTATATAAGCATACAAATGTATTGATTGCCTAAAGAGCTTAATGTGTGTCCTTAGGACACACGTTAAAAAACTCAAAAAAAAATTGTACCTAAACATTTTCTTACCTAATTTTCTTCTTCTTTAATTGCGTTATTACATAACAAAAAGTTTTAAAAATAAATAGTAAACATAATTATGCGTCTTTAGAAGTGAACTTTATAAAAGTAAATTCTAGAATGACCTTTAAAAAAATTGTCATTCATTTGGGACAGTGATTATTGCATTTTCTCAAATTTAATTTTGTTTTATGCTTTGACATGCTTTATATATTCCGTGCATTGCACGGGTGGAATACTAGTTTCTCTTAAATATGATTCATTCAGAGTTCAGATGATGATTTAGGAGTTTATGTTTATATATATATATAGAACCGTTCATGTACGGATCAATTCGTACGAACATCACAAATCACAATTCACAAATAAACTAAAGCCTGAAAAAAAAACAACAAAAAACAACGCTACAGTAGCTCCTCCATCACAAATCACAATTTTGGTAAGAAAAAGTTTGTTTATTTGTGAATTGTGAATTGTGATGGAGGAGCTACTGTAGCGTTGTTTTTTTTTTTTCAGGCTTTAGTTTATTTGTGAATTGTGATTCGTGATGTCCGTACGAATTGGTCCGTACATGAACGGTTCTATATATATCAGAGTGGTACTGCTCTACAGTACTATGAATAGTGTCTACGGTACTATTAATAGTGTCAATGGTGGAAATTTCCATTTTGCCCTTAAATTTTTTTTTTAATTAAAAAAAAAAACAAAACAAAAAAACGTGTCCTCGGACACGGGCTTAATTAAAAAAAAATAAAAAATTAAAACGTGTCTTCGGACACAGGCTTATTCTAGTATAGTATAAAACAAACCTCCCTTTTGAACGGTAGTATGAACAGTTACATGGGCGAAATTCCCCATTTTGCCCTCATACATTTGCCCCTTTTCCATTTTGCCCTTAAATTTTTTTTTTAATTAAAAAAAAAAAAACAAAACAAAAAATGTGGCCTTGAACACGGGTTTAGGCTAGTATGGAGTATATATTTTGATTTGTAATGTTTTCTGCTGCAATTGTGATCCTTCCCGTTTTTCATTTTTGTCTTTTTTTTTAATTTGGGCCTTGGTGAACTCTGGTGTGTTGCTTGAATACCTTTGGCACCTGACATTACCCCAAATAGGGGTTGGTTGGATGCTGGAGACTAATGGGAGGCCTCTGCCGTCCGCTTGCACGACAATGTGCAGTGGCGGACGCATAAAATTAAGAAAGGGGAGGCAAGATTTTTTGGAGCAAAGGATTGAAGATGCCCCCGATTTATTTTTTTTGGCTATTTTTTTCACATGCAATCAACTTTAGTACGACTAAAATAATCTAAGCAGCAAGCTAACTACATATTTTTTTTTGTACATAATGCCATAAAATTACCTCTATTGCTTGTTGAACCAATCATCTTAGACGATCAAACACACTAGTTTTTTTGGCTTCAAAAGATTTTTCAAATGAATATGACGTTTATATATTGTAAATGTTGCAACCGTTCAACCTCTACTATCGGTGGTGACATTTCTGTCGTTCGTCGTTTTGTCTTGAGTCGTGATCGAAGGTTTTATTTATACTATGTACATACGATATGACGTGGTTAAAAATAAAAAAAAAAAAAAGTCAAGCAGGGCTAGTTGACCCTGCTTGCACCTACATAGGTCCACCCATGAGTACGTGTGTTTATTTTATTGGGAAGAGCGAAAATGAGTTATAACTTTATTATGTGAGTTAAATTTTGTAGGAGCATGAATTACATTTTATAACAATATAAATTACATTGTAATCTGACTTTTGAGCAGTCAGAAAGCACTTAACCCCGAATCCCATTTTTATTATTTTAATATTTTATCATTATTATTATTATTAATTTTTATTATTTTTATTATTTATAATTTTTTTAATTTTTTAATTTTTTAATTTTTTAATTTTAATTTTAATTTTAATTTTTTTTTATTTTAGGGCAAATGACAATTTAGGGCCTGAAGTTTACGAGGAGGTACCAGATTGAGGCCTGAAGTCTACGAAATGATCAAAATGCCCTCACGTGAATCGCACGTGGTCACTTAACGACCTTTTTGGACTTAATGACCTTTTTGGACGAAAAACGTCAAAAAGCCCCAAATTGACCAAATTTGCAACTTTGGGCCCTACATTGATAGTTTTAAGACTTCATGCTCCAATCTGGTACTCCTCGTAGACTTCAGCCCTAAATTGTCATTTGCCCTTTTGTGAACCACTGAAAAACCTTGGGACAAAATGTGGATAAGCTGTTTTCGTGCCCAATATTTATGATCCATGAAAACTATGGGTCAAAAAAATATGAATTTTGAGATTACAATTCTTACTAGGATGTTAAGTATGATAATATGTGAAGGTTGATTCGTGGATGAAGATATGAAGGTTGTGGGGACATCAGATATTTCGGGGTTTGGTTGAGAAATTTAGTGTAGTAGTTGATGATGCAGGAAATCGTCTGGGATCGGCTATCGAGGTCCAGCAGTAATATAGGCTGACTATGGAGACCTGCACACCAAGAAATGAATCGTAAACTGCGCCGGGGCTTGTCCGGCAAGCCCTCCGGCGTGAGAATCAGTGTGGGCTGGAGAAGGTGGTATAAATATGGAGAAAACGTGTGGGTGTGTGTTAACGTGAATATTGAAGAGTAATTACCTTAGCCCAAGACATTGTTAATGTATTTATAGTGGATGAGGGAATCTAGGGTTTCCATCTGGACCGTTGAATTTGATTGTTGTCAACCGTTGGATTGGTTTTGTCCCCATGTGTCCACGTGGCGTCCTGTGATTGCTTCGTACGAGCAAGGACACTGCTGCAATCACACCGATAGTGGATTGCCTATAATGGAATGTTTCACCTGCACAATGCGGCGCCACTGCTAGTTATGTGGGGACATGTGCAGAGTGGGCCAGTGGCAGGTTTGACTTTATTAGAGGATGGCTTGTTGAGCAAGCCATATTAGACGACGACCTGGAGCTGTATGTCCAGTTGGGTCGTCGCTTGATAGATGAGCCGACGATCGAGTGCCTGGGTGAGATGTCCCGTCTTGGGATGGGCTTGGTCGCTCAATGGCGACGACGGTCATCCATTGTTCGACGGGCTACGACCCAACTCTTGAGTCGATTCTTCGGGCTTGATCCTTTGGTGGGCTTGTTGAGCCCACTTAACGAGGGAATGGTTTGGGCGTGGCCCATCACAAATTATTCCGTTCAGCAGTATTTTGGCTTGAGTTTCTAGCATGGACTTGGATGAGGAGAGTTAGTATACAGAGCAGAGTTCTTATAAAAAAGAAAGTATATAGAACAGAGATAGGAGATTGTGTAATATGCAGAAATAGGTTGGTGGGATGAGAAGGAGTGTTTGGGTTGGTTGGGCATTTAGGGGATGTAAGAGTGCATTTAATTTAGTACTAAACTGGTGTTATATCCATGCGTTAAACGCACTAGCAAAAAACTATTTCAAAGAAAGTTAAGATTTTAAGCAATTATCGATATACAAATTATAGGCGAAGATAAAAATAATAATTATTAAGACAATAATTTTTTATAAATTAACGATAATGTCAATGAATTAATATTACAAAATTTGGAAAATTTCCTAAATAAAATCGCATCAAAATTGTTTTTATATAGAAATGTAATAATATTTATTTTGGGAAGATACAACAAATAAAAGAGCAAGAGAGAGAAGAAATATGACTTTTTTTTTGACGTAGAAGAAATATGACTAAAAAAAGTCCTAAAAATCATGTCTATACTGTACACTCGTATAAAAAGAGGATTGTATTATAGGAAAGAGAAACGTGGAGAGTCGAAAAATTATCCGCTTTTTAAAAAAGTAATATTATTACTACTACTGTCGTCCCAAAATAAATTCCCTTTTCAGTTCTAAAGTGAATGACATTTTTTGTTTCAGAATGTGTTCCTAAATGATTATTGTAAATTTATTTTTTCATATTTTTTATACTTGCACAATGTATTTTTTTTCAAAAAATTATTACTTAAATTAAAATAATAAATAAACCCTAAATGAAAATTTGTCATTTTATGTGATACATAGTGGACTATCAGCATATACCGTAGTAGAAATACATTATTTTTTAACATGAAATTAAAAACTGATTTAGTTGGTAGTTAGCGTTAATAATTAGGGCTACAACTATTTGTATTATTAGATGGGTGCTACAATTTGCATAATTTTTTTATTAAAAAAAATGTGTAAACAACCTAGAAAAACTAAACAATAATGAATAAACTTTTAATCATTATTACTATATTATCGTTTTTCGATTAAAAGTGAAAATTTCAAAATTTTGTAATTACTGATTCACTATCCTAAAAAGTAGTCTACAAGCTAAAAATTTCTTTTTTTTTTAATCCATGTAAAAATAAAAATATATTTTTCCATGTTAAAGTGGAGTAGTATGTCAGATTGATATATAATGGGAGGAGGAGTAATACTTTTGATTTTAATATTTATCTAGTGATTTAGACTTTTACATGGAATAATTTTTTTTAATAATATTTAGGAAAAACCAAAAATAAAAATAAATTACTAGAAACAATAATTTTGATTGCAATATTTTTTCTAGTAATTTAGACTTTCACATAGAACGAATTTATGGGATAGACGAATTTAATGGGAGGAATAGTAATAATTTTAATTTCAATATCTTTCTAGTAATTTATACTTTCACATGGAATGAATTACTTTTATTTTTGTAATAATATTTAGGAAAAACTAAAAAAATGGGCCCTACTATTTACACATTTTTTTAATTAAAATAATGTGCAAAAAATCTCCATATTCTAAAAATTTAGCAATATTTATCTTGAAGTTTGAAAATACGGCTCACCCTATTTTTACTACTAGCAACTTGGGGCTATTAATTGCAAATACTTGACCTTTTACTCAAAAAATTCTTTTTTAAATTAAAAATTTTTTAAATGATAATTTTTTTTTGAAACTATTGCCAAAAATGACCAATTTCATGAAACTCGCTACACGAGTTTAATATTTCCTTCGTTGAAACTCGCTACTTGAAGTAGCGAGTTTAGTATAATAAATGTTGTTAAATACAAATGACCTAAAACAACCTAATTATGGATTAGTAAATTTGCTACACAGTGTAGCGATTTTAGGGGAAACTCGCGACTTTGTGTAGCGATTTCAAGCGGAGAATAACTCGCTACATTGTGTCGCGAGTTTAAGCGAGTTTAGAAAATGTTTCAGATTGGGGATTCATTTGTTTCATATCTAAACAACCACAAACACAAAATAGTTGAATAAAAAACCTAAATTTTCATATCTTTTAATTTCAGAATTGGTGAAGACTAAGAATCAAGGTAAATGAACATCATCTTAATCATGTTTTTACTTGTGTTTAGATATATAAATTTAAGTTTTTTTATTGTTTTTTAGTACATTATAGGTATAAATGTTGAAATTAGGGTTTTGAAGGTTTTAACACTTTGATTTCATAATGTAGGGTTAAAGATGAACGAGATTTCACTCATTTTCATGTGCTATTGGGGAGGTGGTGTTGAACAACCATTTAATGGTCCTCATTTTCAGAAAGGGTCGAAATGTGCGATTAGGGCTCATTGTAGATGGAGATACAATCAATTGATTGATGAGTTATATAAAGTGACGGGTGTAAACCAGACACAATATGAGTTGAAAGTTATTTGTATATATCCCCATTCCTTTGATAGCGGGATTGGTGAGTACTTTCCTTTTCGTATTGAAGATAACGCGGATATTGATATAATGTTCGATGTTTCTGCCCACTAGAATCCAGATTCATTACTAGGGGTGGCAGCCCATCATTCATGGTGGAGGAGGTGGCAGTTCCCCATTGGCAAGAGGAAAAGAAGTCCTAATGTTACCATAAGTCTCCACCACAAGAATATTATCTGGATCGGAGTGATACTTACGGTATGTCCGTCCTCCATTAGGATTAGGAAAGTGAAACATAATTTTTCAAGCTATTCAATGGATAATACGAATCGTTTTTCGGTAATGAAACCAAATTGATGATGCCAAAAATGTTCGGATCAGCCCAAATCCAGCAACAGGTTGTATCCTGGATGTTTGAATAGCCTTGAAAAGATGAACAAGCACGTAAACTAAGTCGGGGCTTCACCGGCGAAGGCCCTCCGACGTGAGAGTAAGTATTTATGTGATACATAGAGATAAATCAATTGACAAGAGTTTAGAGCCAAAATATGCATTATCAAAATAATGTGAATTATGGCTTGTATTTATAGGTATAGAATGTGGAGTCCATCTTTGAATAGGAAGTTGTGTGAGAGGAGGCTATAATCCTAGTTGGATTATAACTACCCACAATCCTTATTTGAATAGGATTAAGTAATTGCCTTCTGTCCGTGGCTCCTAGGCATGTGATGCTTGATCAGCCTGAGTTGATGCCGAGGAAGGTGGGAGCAAGAATAGGAAAGTCCGTTTTCTTGTCCTAGATGATGACCGAGGAGGGTGTCCTCATCTTTTGTTGAAGCCTTCGTCGGCTTTGACGGCTTTGATGGATGCCTTGCTCGGCATACGAGAGGTGCCTTTTGTAGGGGAATTAGGGTCTTTGATACTAATGGTGCTTCCGGATATATGATTGAATCGTGTATAATCCACTTTCCGAATAAAGTATTTCGACCCTTAATGCCTGGGTTACACAAAATCTTTATTGGGATAAGACAATCACACAATTTGTTTTCTAGGCAAAGAGAACAAATCAAAACTTGAGAATTGTTTGCTTTCGTTATTGTTGTAATTCACTCTTGTGTTTTTCATGTATGTACAACTGAGATCAATCTCTGTATATATACAGATGGGGAGGTATTAGTTAAAGGGTACAATCAAAAGACATGACTTTAGCCAAGCAATGTGTCTCTTCATTTTGAAAAGGCATCTGTACAGGAACTGCACGGCCGTGTCTTATGAACTGCACGGCCGTGTTGTTCATACCTGCACGGCCGTGTCATATGAACCGCACGGCCGTCTGCTCATACCGATCGGCAAAAAGAGCTACCCTTTAACTTTTACTTCTATATCGAGGTTGACTTCGTTTTAGCTCAAACGAGTGTGTACTCCACACTTTCCCTTACTCGTATCCGAGTCTAATACGAATCACATTGATCTCTTAGTAAATCACCATTACAATAAAACAAGTTGATGACACTAAAATCACCAACAAATCCCCTCCATTTTAGTGTAATCCTTTGATTTACTAAAGCTGTATAAATAACGAAACAAACGAATGCATAAATGAAAATGTCTTGCGATTGAATTTTCATCTTAGTATAATACACATTTCAAATACTCGAGAATCGGGGGTGTCGTAACGATTGAACCCGTCAACTCATATGAATACTGAAGATACTATACACATAAGTTCGGTACAATTCTCTTTGTTTAATCTTGACACTTTTACAAGCCATGTGTCCATATCCATTAGTGAACATATAGGAAGCCAAGTCCTAGCTTCTTGAAGCGGCAAAGCTTCATGTCCATATAGGTAGTTCCTTTAATCTTGCACCCGCATTTGCAATTTTTCAAAGGAACTATTAAGAAGATATTCTTCAACCTAACCTTTACTTGCGGTGTCCGAACACATACCTTGGGAAAGATAATAACATGTGTTCCAATCTCCAACCGCGAGCTTTCCACATTGAATTCAAGCTTCTAACATTGTATTAGAAGGGAATTGGGTATCTCACAATTAGAGGATTAAATGGACTTTAATCCCATTCCCATTGCAGACTTATTTACCAAGTCTCTGGCTAACCCCTTCGTCAAGTGGTCAGCCAAATTTTGTTGCGACCGAACAAACTCAATCGATATCACACCATTCATGATTAACTCCCGAATCATACTATGTCGACACCCAAGTGTCTAGACTTGCCATTATAAATCGACTATAGGCCCTAGCCAAGGTGGCGCACTATCACAATGGATAGACATTGGTGATATCGGTTTTGGCCATAATGGAATCTCATATATCAAGTTCCGAAGCCACTCCGCTTCTTTTCCAGCGCTGTGCCAATGCTACAAACTCGTATTCCATTGTAGAATGTGTAATACATGTCTGCTTTTTGGAAGCCCAAGAAATGGCACCTCCTCCAAGCAAGAACACCCAACCACTCGTAGAAGATGAATCTTCTTGGTTGATCCAACTGGCATCCGTGTAACCTTCTAAAA
The DNA here is from genome assembly GCA_022495995.1 of Adenophora triphylla var. japonica. Taxonomy (NCBI): domain Eukaryota; kingdom Viridiplantae; phylum Streptophyta; class Magnoliopsida; order Asterales; family Campanulaceae; genus Adenophora; species Adenophora triphylla. The sequence goes on from JAFEMH010001063.1 coordinate 45,815, forward strand.
TAGAAGGATGTCCACTATAATATAAACCATAGTCCATAGTACCTTTTAAGTACTTGAACACCCTTGTTATAGCATGCCAATGTTGTTTACTAGGGTTACTAGTGAACCTACTCAATCTTCCTCTTTTGCATATGCAATATCGTGTCGAGTGCCCGTCATAGCATACATCAAATCGCAAATGGCTTTTGAGTATTCAAGCTGTGACACAGGTTTACCAGTATTAGACACAAGTTTCTCAGTTGGATCCATGGGAGTACTAATCTTAGAACAATCTTCACAATTAAACCTCTTGAGAATTTTCTCAATATAATGAGATTGTGAAATTGCGATTCCCTTGTTCATCCGTTTAATCTTTATACCAAGAATAACATCGGCTTCTCCCATGTCCTTCATAGAAAACTTTGATGATAAAAACTTCTTAGTTTTATCAACTACTTTTTGGTCAGTGCCAAAAATCAGCATGTCATCAACATATAGGCAGATGATTACACCTTTACCGGTTTGATCAAATCGCTATATACACATTTGTCGGACTGATTTAATACAAAACCATTCGACAAAACAACCTCATCAAACTTTTGATGCCACTGCTTAGGTGCTTGCTTCAGCCCATACAATGACTTAATTAACTTACATACCTTATGCTCATTACCTGGCATAACAAAACCTTCTGGTTGTTTCATATACACTTCTTCTTCTAAATCACCATTTAGAAATCTTTGTTTTGACATCCATTTGATGGATCAATAGATTACGAATAGCCAAAGCTATCGTAAATCTAATAGTAGTGATACGAGCAACCGGTGCATAGGTATCGAAGTAATCGATCCCTTCCTTTGTCTAAAGCCTTGGATTACCAATCGAGCTTTAAACTTGTCAATTGTTCCATCGACTTTCATCTTCTTTTGAAAATCCATTTGCACCCCAAAGGTTTACACTGGTGGTAAATCGACAAGACCCATGTATTATTTTCCATAATAGAACCAATCTCATCATCGATTGCTTCTTTCCAAAACCCAAAGATCTCGAGATTGTATTGCTTCATCATATGTTCTCGGATCCTCCTCTATACTATAACGGTAAGAGTATTGAGATTCAACCCGATCTCTTGATCCCTCAACTAAATATAGTTGAAAATCGAACCATATGATTTAGCTTTCCTTACTCTTTTACTTCTACGAGGTTCGGGTATCTCACTTGGTACATCAATTAAATGATCATCCATTTGAGATTCAGCCGATATTGGTATAATATCCTTGGGTCTAGGTATTGAAGAGAAACGATTCTCATTAAAGATTGCATCTCTCGATTCTATAATTGTGTTAATAGAAATGAATTCATTAGGTTCTATAACATAGAACCTATATGCCTTGGAATGCTCAAAGATATCCAACAAAGATGCAATCAACACCTTTTTCTCCCAACTTTTTCCTTTTAGGGTCCGGAAGTCTAACCACGGCCCTACAACCCCAAACTCGCAAAAATGCTAAGTTTGGTCTTTTCTTATACCAAAGCTCATATGGGGTAATCTTGTTCCTTTTATTAGGAACTATATTCAATAGATGACAAGCCGTTAACATGGCTTCACCCCAAAACCCGTCACTCAAGCCCGAGTAAGACAACATGGCGTTAACCATTTCTTCAAGAGTTCTATTCTTCCTTTGAGCCACACCATTTTGTTGTGGTACATAAGGAGCCGTAGTCTCATGAATTATCCCTACGGATTGGAAATATTTAGGATCATAATATTCACCACCTCTATCCGTACGTAAGGTTTTAATCAAGCCACTTAATTGAAGTTCAACTTCAGTTTTATAAATTTTAAATTTATCTAAGGCTTCATCTTTTGCATGCAGCAAATAAATATAGCAAAACCTAGAGGCATCATCTATAAAAGTGACAATATACTTTTTATTGCCTAAAGATGGAGTTGCATGAAAATCACATAAATCACTATGTATCAATTCAAGTTTTACGTAATTCCTTGTAACACTTTTAAAAGGTTTCCTAGTGATTTTTGTTAACATGCAAGTATTACACCTTTCCGTATTATTATCAATAACAGGAATCAAACCATCTTTGGACATTTCAAGCATTCTTTTATAGTGCACATGTCCTAACCGAGCATGCCATAATGAGGAATTAACAACAACAGAGGAAGTCATATAAACAGAACTAGAGTTAACAGGAATTTTATTCAAATTCAACATAAACATCCCATTGTTATAATAACCAAATCCTACAAATACACCCGACTTCGATAAGATATACTTATCGGATTCATAAACTTGTTTATAGCCACACTTGTTCAAGACAGGACCAGAAATTAAATTCTTACGAAGTTTAGGTACATACAAAACATTAAACAAAGAAATAGTTTTTCCCGAACTAAATTCCAACACCACACTTCCTCTTCCTTGAATAGGAGCGGAATGGTCATCACCCATGTAAAGGACTGATCCGTCTTCCATTGGTTCGTATGTCTTAAACCAACAACGATCCTTACAAACATGAGTTGTGGCACCGGAATCAATCCACCACGCAATAGCATCATCCTCACATAAAATGCCTCAGAAATTGTTGAAACAGAATTTTTAATAAAACTGTTCCAACTATGTATTAAATTCTGACCTTGGTTTTGAGAATGGTCCTTAGACCCCTTTCCCGAACCACTTGTGCTTGCGCCGTTCTTGTTGTTTCCAACACGACAATCCTTCTTAAAGTGACCAGATTTGCCACACTTCCAACAAGCCAATTTAGGCTTCTTGTTGGAACCAGAACCATTGTCATTGAAACTACGTTTCTTTCCTTTGTTCTTGTTTCTACCATCATCAATCATATTGACCGATGGTCCACCAACTTCCTTTCCTTTGCCTTTGTCATTCTCTTGCGCCCTTAGAGATTCCTCTATGCGCAAGTGACTACCAAGTTGAACCAAAGATAGATCATCTTTACCATGTTTCAAAGTGTGTTAGAAATCCTTCCAGGAGGGAGGCAACTTATCAATCACACTTGAAACCGATATTGACTCATCCATCTTCAACCCATGTTGAGTATATTGTCCAAGGATTCTAAGGAGTTCATTGAATTGTTCCATGACAGGTCTAGAATCGACCATCTTGTAATTGTTAAAATTACTCACAAGGAACTTCTTACTAGAAGCATCCTCTGCCATGTACTTGGATTCAAGAGAATCCCATAACTCTTTAGCAGACTCCTCATTTTGATAAATGTCAAATAAAGGATCAGACATACCGTTCAATATGTGTCCTCTGCAGATGTAGTCATCGTTCTCCCACTTCGATCTACGTCTTACGGCCTCCAAGTTATCCTCTTCAAGCAATTCTGGAATTGGAGTAGATAGAACATACACCACCTTTAATGTTGTCAAAAGGAAGTGCATCTTCTTTTGCCAACGTCTGAAATCTTGCCCTTCAAACTTGTCTAGCTTTCCAAACTTGTTCGTCATCTCCTTCAAAGTACTTCCACCAGCCATGAGTATCACCAAATACTTTATTCGTTTGTAGGGGAATTAGGGTCTTTGATACTAATGGTGCTTCCGGATATATGATTGAATCGTGTATAATCCACTTTCCGAATAAAGTATTTCGACCCTTAATGCCTGGGTTACACAAAATCTTTATTGGGATAAGACAATCACACAATTTGTTTTCTAGGCAAAGAGAACAAATCAAAACTTGAGAATTGTTTGCTTTCGTTATTGTTGTAATTCACTCTTGTGTTTTTCATGTATGTACAACTGAGATCAATCTCTGTATATATACAGATGGGGAGGTATTAGTTAAAGGGTACAATCAAAAGACATGACTTTAGCCAAGCAATGTGTCTCTTCATTTTGAAAAGGCATCTGTACAGGAACTGCACGGCCGTGTCTTATGAACCGCACTAGTGTTGTTCATACCCGCACGGCCGTGTCATATGAATCGCACGGCCGTGCTTTGTTCATACCGATCGGCAAAAAGAGCTACCCTTTAACTTTTACTTCTATATCGAGGTTGACTTCGTTTTAGCTCAAACGAGTGTGTACTCCACACTTTCCCTTACTCGTATCCGAGTCTAATACGAATCACATTGATCTCTTAGTAAATCACCATTACAATAAAACAAGTTGATGACACTAAAATCACCAACACCTTTATCGGTATTAGTAAGTGCCTAGGTCGGCATACAAGAATTATGTGCTTTAGTCATTGTTCGCTTTGCTATGTCTAGGTCGACATAGTGAGAAATGACAAGGAGACATGACGAGCATAGGTAAGGAAGGCTCAACCCCTATGTCATATTTGAGACTCGCATGAATTATATATTGGCTCCAATCCATTGGGCCTTGCCCGGTTATGAACCACATTCGTACCTCGGTTTATACCATTCACATATTTTTCTTTATTATCATTAACCCAATAACTCATTGTCTTATTTTTTAATATATTTTTGCAAATCACCAAAAAAAAAAAAAAATCTTTTTTGAAAAGTACAAGTAAGGATAACATGGTTCATAAAAAATTCAAAATTCTTTCCATATTGAAATAATATATTTTTAAGGGCAATAGTGTCCATATGCTACATAATTCAATAATATTTATTGAATGTAGAAGATAAGTATATTTGTATTGGAGATAGCCCCACACTATTTTTTGTTATAAAAAATCACTGTTTTTTTTATCGAAAAAGTGGTGCTTTTTGTGTTTTTTTTAGAAATATATATTTTTTCAGTTTAAATTTATTTTACAGTAAAATTAAAAGTATTAATATTATTTGAAAAAAAAAACTAAATGTATAAAACAAGTGAAGTCTTGATCAATTTCTTATATAAAGTATAACATGGATGTACTTGTATACTCCCTCCGTCCCATTACAATTCACTCAGTTGTACACGCGTGAATTAAGGAAAAAAATAATGATATAAATGTTGTGAGTGTAAAAGTAAAATAGGAGAGAGAATGAGTGGAGGGAAAAGTAAATTATAATGGTGTTGTGAGTATTAAAATAATGTAGGAGAGAAAATGAGTGGAGGGAATAGTAAAAATTCTTTGCCATTTTAGAAAGTGTGTGATTTGTAGTGGGATGCCCAAAATAGAAAGTGTGTGATTTGTAATGGTACGAAGGGAGTATATAAGAGTGTTTTCACAAATTAAAAAAAATAATTACCATCCTTGCTATGAAAACTCTATGAAATAATAAGTAATGTAGGGAGTAATGATTACATCATTTATCTCTCTTTTTTCATAATAACGGAAAATAACATTGACACAATGGAAAATAATTACCACTTCACAGATTGAGGTTGAGACCCCGCCAGTCAACATATTGAGTATACCTCAGTCGTACTCCTTTGGAAAGCAAGTTGAGGTTGAGACCCCACCAGTCCACAAATTGTACTGCAAAAACATTGAGTAGGAGAAAAGCTTTTTAGAGAATGCAAAGAATTATATGCTCTAACCCAATTAATAGGCAAAAGCTTTAGAAGCTTGACACAATGGTCAACTGGTGTTGGACTCTTAATGTTTAATGTACTTAGGCTTCTTCCTCTATCCAAATCCAACTACAAAGAGAGGAAGGAAGCTTTCTTTCTTACTATTTTGGACCTTCATATTGGGACGGAGAGAGTAATTTTTAGTTTGCTCACGAAAAATGAAAAGAGTACATACCTGCACGTCCATCCGTTTCTTCTTTATTAGGATACCTAATAGAATAAATAAGATTACGGCCGCCAACGAGAAAATAATGGGTACCGTGGGTACGATAATTGGAGAAGGAAACATTCATTTCATCACTCCAAAGAAGCCCGCTTTTGCTTAAATCTTTTTCTTCTTCTTCTTCTTCTTCATAGACAATCCTTATTCCACACTCTTTCACCATGAACTTTCCACGCCCATAGGGATCAAAAATTTCGAAGGATACTTGAATTTGATCACCAGCCTCCCACAGATCCTCACACTTCCACGTGCTTACCCACATGTGTTCTTCTAATGTCCGTTTTATGTTGACAAACCCATCCACATTGTAGTAGGTCCACGCCAAATCCTTTGTCTTATTACAAACGGTAACATCAATATAACCACCAGTATGTATTCCAATCAAACAACAAATATTCAAGCCTTGAATTTTCCTAGCAACAGAAGAAGAAGGAATGGTATACTGTAATTTTCTTCTACCCGTTTCCCAAAAAGGAACTTTGATGTAGTAGGTTTTGAAGCAACCGGGAACCCTTGTTGTATCTGTAACAACGGTGCTGAATATACCAAACTGATAAAGTACCTGCACAGTTGCACCATAACAAATCATTCATTTATTTGTAATTAATATACCAAATTCATTACCAATTGTTTCTCTGTGTGGCTTATATTGCATGTATGTCTGTGTCAGAGAGAGAGAGAGAGAGAGAGAGAGAGAGAGAACCTTGCCCATGCAGCCTATAGGCACTAATTCTAAACCCAGGTTCTTTATTACTTTTCTCTCAACAATCCCTGCCTCTACCCACTTGAAACAACCTTCATTTTCAATATGTTTTGTCCTCTCATCAGTTATCAGCTCAAAATGTTTACTCTTCAGTCTGGTCTTAGTTTTTCCCAATTGTTTTTTATTCTCGAGATACAAGTCGATTACAGTGCTTGGCGGATGTATAACTGATTGGAGCTGTGGACAATTTTTAACATTGAGTCGCGAAAGCCTAGAATTTGATAGATTTCTGACACAATCGGGCAGTCTGGTTATCAAGTTTCCCCTTAGATCCAGCTTCTCCAATGATGATAGCCCACTAAAATACCTCGGAAAACTTTCATCTGACAGATTGCAGCCTTCAAGACTTAACTCTACTAGAAGGCGAGGTAAATGGGCGAGGATCTTGACCGGTCCTGTAGAGATATTTGGTGATGCAAATTTCACTACTCTATACCCATCAGAAGGCTTTACATTTCGCTGCTCAATTGGAAACTCACCAAGATGCGAACAACCTGACAGATCCAGTGTTAAAAGAGATTGTGGTAAATCAGGAAGATCTCTCAGACTCTTGCAATCTCTAAAATCTAGCAGCAGGAGTGCCTTCAGTATTCCAATAGTTTCACACACCTTAACTAAATTAGAGCAACCTCTGAGGATCAATCTCTCAAGCTGCAAGAGTCCTCTAAAGTCAGGGGTTCGGCAAAGTTCCAGTGAGTAACTCAGATTAAGGAACTTCAGCGATTTAAGTTCCTACGGGAAAAGAAAGCAGTAGAAGAATGTTAAAAGTGGCTTGTCATTGTGACACCTTAAGTATAAAAAATGTAACCAAATGGCATACCATGTAACCTTTCCAAACTTGTTTTAATAGGCTGTGTTGCAAGTCAAAAGCAACAAGGTTCTTCAGGGGCAACTCCATGGGTACATATTCAAGAGGACATCCATGCCAACTTATCCATCTCAATTCCTCCGGGAATTTATTACAGCGTCCAGTGAGATGTACATAATTGAGCTTCAGAAGTTTTAGATTTACCATCTTTGCAAATGAATCTATTCTCATTTCTCCTTTCTTAGAAGGTAGATATCTGTCAAGGACCTCTTCTTTTTTCTTATTCACATAGTCAAGCAATCTCGTGATTAAGTGTGGATTTGGATCAGCAGCAGGAAAGCTTGGTCTGTCAGACTCCGCTTTAATAATCTTCTGCCCATCAAGAATGAGGCCTTGAACAACTTCACTACCCTAAATTAAGAACATAGAAAGAAATCATAAATCATTTTCAAATGACTTGCAAAGGATGCATCAGCACAAAGTTTAGACACGTAACAATAGATTGTTTTCCATACCTTATCATCTTTCAGTACAATAAAAGAATCCTCATGAAACCACAATCTACTCCTTCTCCCAGGCTCGTTGGGACATTCTCGTCTGACTATTTCTCGCCCCATATCTTGAATCACCTGATGCATCATCAACTTATTGTCATATGTTGTTGTTATCAGACATCTATCAATCAGGTTTTGGATTCCCACTGTAGCATGCAGATCGCAGTGGTCTAATATTTTTACCACGTAATCTTCTTCTTCTCCCACAAAAAAACAAGCAACATGCAAGAACAGATTTTTTACCGTCTCATCTTCCAAAGAATCATAGCTTATCTGCATGACCTTGTGGACATCAGGGTTCCCAATTTCATCCCATTTTTGCAATTGTTTTTCCCAAAATTTTATATCATCCTTTTTGCGTAGAGAAGAACCCAAAATTACAAGAGCCAAGGGAAGGTGTCCACAGCGCAAGAGTATCTCTTTTGTTATCTGCGTGTATTCTTCTAGGGGAAGAAGTTGTCGAAAAGCATGCAAACTAAAGAGCTTCAGAGAGTCCTCGTCTTCTAAACATTCAACATTATGGACCTTAGGGGGAATGGTGAAATCATTCTTCAACGACATGTTCCTAGTAGTTACTAGGATTTTACTTCCGGGACATAGCCTCTGTGGTTGTCCAAGAATTGCCTCCAACTGCTCTGTTTCACTAACATCATCGAGGACAAGAAGGACCTTTCTATTGCATATAGCTCTCTTTATCTTTTCGGTGCCCTCATCGCAGTTATAAATTCTCACTTCTTCCCTTTTATCTAGAATGGTTGAAAGAAGTTGACTTTGTAAACGACAAACCCCGATTTGATTCCACATCGTTGCAATCCTTGCAAGGAAACAACTACCTTCAAAATCTCGAAAATATTCATTAAAAAAATATTTGGCAATAGTTGTCTTCCCTATTCCACCAATCCCACAAATGATGAGCACATTATTGTCCGAGGATCTATCTTTCAACCATAAGTCAATCCCAATGACTCGATAATTCATTCCAACTAAGCTTTCGGGGACATCTAAAGTCTTGCGGTTCGGTAGACTGTTTTCAACCTCACACACAATTCTACGAATGAATTCTGTTTCGGGCCTGAAAAGTGCAACAAACCCAATTTAAAAAATTGCTTTAATACTTCATATAAATTCACACAAATTAACTCTCAATTGGCACAATTCATGTAGAGTTAAAATAGTATATACAGAAAATTAAAATTAAAAAAATGCCTATAAATTTGTTTCCTCAAATTATATCCATAGGTTTCGAGCTTTAACCTAGACCTGAGACTAATCCTCAACTATCAGATCCACAACTCGGTTGATCTGGTTAAAAGCATGCTGTACCAATTTATATATATCGAGAAATGAAGCTACTGATGAAGAAGGAAACAAACATACCCGCCCTTGCCCTTGTCACTGTCCAAGGTAAATCCACTCAGGCCAGCAGCTTCAGTAAGAGCGGCCTTCCACATATTGATCTTGTCCAGCCCAACATAACCTTTCTCTATGTGTCGATTCAACGCTTCTTTGTAGCTTCCCCTTTGGTATCTGACATCAGATACATCCACCCGGTAGAAGATGGGTAAAACCTTATGATCACCTTGTTTCTTCAGTTGTTCAAGAATCCTCACAAATTCATCAAGGCACCAACTGGAAGACGCGTACTTCTCAGAAAAGACAATAACCGAGACAGATGACTCTTTGATTGCCTTCTCAAGTTGTTGTTTGAGACTTTCTCCTCTTTCCAGTTCATCGTCGTCTCTAAAAGTAGAGATCCCAGCTCGTTTCAAACGATCATACAGGTGATCAGTGAAACCGTAGCGGGTGTCTGAACCTCTGAAACTCAAAAAAACATCATATCGATCGTAATAATGTAGGTTGCAGCTTCTCTCGTAGTCACTCAAAATAACCATTGAATCAAAAAAGCAATATTGGGATGGGATGTATTAGAGATTTAAGAAACAAAGAGCTTGAGGGTACATCATATCTCTCTAACTAAGATGCAATGAAATCCGATATAATTGTATTACTTTCACAATCATCAACAGATCTAGAGAGTTGGTAGTATCGCCATTGGTTCTTTAAGTCGTCCTCCACTACTGTTAAACTATTAAAGTCTACGCGTAGAAAAAATGCAGCATGCTTATGTTTGACTAATATGGTGAGTAGATGAACTCAAATTAACTACTCGCTCGGTTTCGGACTAAGAGTTTAGGGGAACAATATTTTACGATTTTTAAGAAAATTTTAAAAAAATTTATAGTATAAATTATACCCCCACTATGAACAGTTTTACGCGGCAAATTTTTCATTTTGCCCTCATACATTTGTCCCTTTCCCATTAGACCCCCACTATGAGAGGAATAGCAAGTTAATGACTGATTTTTTTGTAAATATGTTAAAATTATAAGGGTATAATGAATGATTTTTTTTTTGTAAATATATAAACATTATGAGGGAATAAATGTCCAAAATACTGTTCACATATTTCCATTTATGGAATGAGACTCTTGATCTGGGACGAACTAAAAGGGAAAGTAGGACTCTTGATCTGAGACGGAGGAAGTATTTGATAAAGCCACGACTTTTGGGGGGTCCGAATGAATGAAGGTAGGATATCTGGCAGTATATTTTAGTGGTACCTAGAACACAACAAAGAGAATAAGCACCGTTAAGGATAAAGTCGGAGTTTAATCCAACTCAAGCCCTCACACATCCTATTCCAGCACGAATGAGAAATTTGACTCGTTGGTGAGGGAGGGAGGCGACCAACCCAAGTTTACTTTGACTTGGAATGCCAAGGATGGCGTGATAGTCACTGGCCAGGTCCATGACCACGTATGTTACTGTGGCCTCTGCTCGGAAGGGATGATCACCCACTTTCAGTAATAGATCAATTGTTCCCATGGCGCTGAATTTGTGATTGATGAAGCCTTCTAGTCTTCCAGAGTATGGCTTTAGGATGCTATCTTTTAGGCCCATCTTCTGGAAGTTGGAGTGATATAGAATATCTCGGGAGGCCCCCAAGTCAATGAGGAGTCTCTCGGACTCACAATTATCAATTCTTCCTTTAATCACCAAGGGCTGCTCGCGGCTGCGCGACTTTCGGCAAGTTCATTAGGAGAGAAGCTGATGTAAAGTAATGCAGCGGAATAGTAACCAAGGCTTGATCGAAATCAAAACCTTCTGCAAGGAATCGCAATTCCTTAGATAAACAAGAACTTTCAAGGAAGATCTTCTACAAGTCAATAAAGACTTAAAGGTTTAAAACCCCAAATTGCAAAGCAATTAATTTTATTAATAAAAAAAATAGTCTAAATTCGGATTACAACTTTAGGTCTATTTTATAGTGCCCATAAAACTTTAAAAACACTCCTAAACCTTCTAGAATTATTCCTAACCTATATGACAACTTAATAGGACTCAAAAACTAGTAAATCAACTCAAAATCTACTCTAAAACCATCTCTAATCAACCTACTAAAAATAATGACGAAAATAAGAAATAAAATAAAAACTAAAACAAATTAAATCCTAAAATACTAATTGAAATACAAAGATAATTAATATATTTGACTAGGTCAAATATCCGTCCGACATCATTCACCCACTCTTCAAAAGAACTCGACCCCGAGTTCTCATCCGATGTTTGGAAAGTGCCGTTCCACTTAAAAATATATTTCGAATAAATCTTCTTTTTAAGCACACATTGACGTAAGATGATCTCTTCCGGATATAAATTATTCCATCCATCCCATCCTCCATGTGTTGATCTTCCTCCCCTTCCTCCCCTTGATCAACAATGATCAATAAATCTTCAAAAATAGCTTCTTCCTTGTTGTGAACAACACCCAAATTATCATCAAAAATTGGGGATTTTGAACAATCAACACCAACCTCTTCTTTCCCCTTGAATTCAACTAGGACATTATCAGGTGCTATAATATTTAAAGTAATAATATCATCACAAACCTGAACAATGCTCAAATCTTCTTTGAACTCACAAATAACCTCCTCTCCCTTGTGAAATTACCCGGGATCCGGCTCGCGCGCGGGCCCCGGCATCTCGCATTTGTCGCTTTCGGAAGTTGCCCGGATCCGAGAGGCAGCGCGTTCGCGCCCCGACATCTGGCTTATTCCGTTTTGCGTGTTGGAGGTGTCTCGCCGTTGTTTTCGCAATTGTAGAGTCGCCACGCCGTTTTTATTAAGCTCAAAACATTGAAAAAGGACATCAGTTTAGAAATAAACTGTTTTTGTGTGATGAGATTTTGAGTTCGGAGGTCAGATGACTCCTCAGGAAGAGAATATTAGAATCTTAGAGCTCACCCGAGTCGCCTCGTAAAAATGAGTCTTTCGGATACCCCTAATATTCTTTAACTGTTGTGTGTGTGTGTGTGCTTTTAAAAATGTATGTTGTATCAGATGTCTACATTGTACACTACGTATTGAAATGTATTGAAATAGTAATGGAAGGAAGCCTTACCAATGTTGGTTCGTGTCTGTCTTCCGCTGGAAAATAGTGTTTGAGGATGGAATAGTGTTCCGGCACGGACCGGGATTGCTTCGGGAGGGGCCGGTTGTCTGCGGACAGAGTTTCGGCGTGAGTTGAGATTGTAGGCTGCGTTCGGGCAGAGGTTCGGCGTGCGTTGGGATCGCAAGGATTACTCGGGCAGAGTTTCGGCGTGCGTTGGGATGGCAGGAGTCACTCGGGCAGAGTTTCGGCGTGCGTTCAAGCTACCGGTTTGACTCGGAAAGAGCCGGGACACCTTGGGAAAGACCAGGCAAGGCCTCGGAGTACCACGAGGGGCCTCAGAGTACCTCGAGAGTGCCTCGGGGCAGCGCGGGAGCATCGCGGGAGCGCTCAGAGAGGCTTCGGAGCACCTCGAGGGGGCTCGGAAGGCCTCGGAAGGATTCGAAAGGGGCCGGGATTGCCCCGAAGGGTCTTAGAGGGGTGACTGAAGGCTGGGGGGAGAGGAGAGAAGAAGAAATTGTGTGAAAATGAGGGAGGGGGAGCCCTCTATTTATAGTGCCAGAAAATTGCAAAGAGATCCGTACGGACCTCCTAGGTAAACCATTTTTTTGGTTTTCCTCGATTTGAGGGAATATGTGATGATGAAGAAGATTCAGCCATGATGGCTTTTAGATGCAATAAGGTCCGTACGGACCATCTCAGCATGCAAAGAGGTCCGTACGGACCAACCATGCAGGGGGGTAATGATGTTCTCCGGAATTTGAGGGAATATTGTGCACTTTAAGGGGATTCAGTAATTATTGCAACAAAGAGGTCCGTACGGACCTTATTTGCTTTTCTAATTTCCTGAAAATTCCCAAAAAGGTCCTTTTGTCCCTTTTTATCCCAGAAAAGCTCCTCTCTTGGTTTGGCTGAGGGTTTTTTGAGGGTTTTGAGTGCCATAGGTCTTCGAGACTGCGTTTGTGAGTCTGCGGTGTTCCCTGTGTACTCGGAAGAGGGTGATCCAGATTGGGGTACTTACAGAAGCCCCTCGACGACGTCACTTACGGAGGAAGTGGGGTCGTCGATAAGATAAGGGTCCTAATCTGGATCGCGTGCTGAGAGAGGAAGTGACCGTGTAGGTCGGTGGGAGGACGTGGCGGTGTCCTGTTGTGTGACCGTTTAGGTCAATTAGCTGGACCCTGTGATAGGATTCCTACGTATCCCTGGCGGGAATCAAGCCTGATCGTAGTTCGTGTGTGGGGTGAGTGTTGTAGTGCACGAAGACGGGAGATGTCCTCTGACTGAGACTCTGTGTGTAGACGTGGTGTCCTGGTTGACCGTATAGGTCGATGGCTGGACCCTGTGATAGGATTCCTACGTATCCCTGGCGGGAATCAAGCCTGGTCGTAGTTCAGAGGTCGTGAAATTGTGAGTGTATGCGGGCGTGGTGGTGCCCTGAAGTGTCGTGTGACTGCCGAGGTCAGTGGTAAGGACGTGGTGGTGTCCAGGGTGTGCAATCTTACTAGAAGATGGGTAATCTTACGAGAAGATGGTTTGTGACCGCCGAGGTCGACTGTGAGGACGTGGCGGCGTCCTGAGATGGAAATTTTACGATCTTCCAAATCGGGTGGTTTAAGGCCTTCCGGGCCGAAGATAGTGATTTGGGGGGTTTATACGGTATTCCGGATCGAGTGGTTTAAAGCCTTCCGGGCTGGAGATAGTAATGTGGGAGGTTTATACGGTCTTCCGGACCGAGTGGTTTAAAGCCTTCCGGGCTGGAGATAGTAATGTGGGAGGTTTATACGGTCTTTCGGACCGAGTGGTTTAAAGCCTTCCGGGCTGGGGATAGTGATGTCATGTATGAGGACTTGAGTCGTCTTCTGACTGCGGTTTGCCATGCGTGAGGACTTGAATTGTCTTCTGGCTGCGGTTTGCCATGCGTGAGGACTTGAATCGTCTTCTGGCTGCGGGTGTGCCATGCGTGAGGACTTGAATCGTCTTCTGGCTGAGGTTGTGTCATGTATGAAGACTTGAGTCGTCTTCTGACTGTGGTTGTGTCATGTATGAAGACTTGAGTCGTCTTCTGACTGCGGTTTGCCATGCGTGAGGACTTGAATCGTCTTCTGGCTGCGGTTTGCCATGCGTGAGGACTTGAATCGTCTTCTGGCTGTGGTTTGCCATGTGTGAGGACTTGAATCGTCTTCTGGCTGTGGTTGTGGAGGCATGGCTGCCTTGAGCTTTGATTGCGAGAGGTGTAGATGCCTCGTGCTTTATCTGCTGGGGAGAAAGTTGGACTTACGATGGCCGCCGGTGTTCGTCTGTTGGGGATCATCGTGGCCTTGTAGGGGCCTTTTCTGCTGAGAGGGTGACTTCGGGCTTACCTTGATGGTCGGTGTTTGAGTTGCCGTTGAGCAGGCAAGGATGATGGCCGGTGGTTGCTTCACCGTTTGGTGTTCTGGAGGCGTTTCGTGCCTTGGGATTTGTACTTGGAGGTGCTGGCTTCTTTTGCGCTTGTTTTACCGTTTAGTAGGCGAGGTTCGGGCTTACGATGACGGCCGGTGCTGGGGATATGTAGTCTTGTACGACTTCCCTTTTGACTTGTTGGGGAAGGAGCTCGGGCTTACTTTGATGGTCGGTGCTTGAGTTGCCGTTGGAGTGGGCGAAGTCCGGGCTTACACTGACGACTGGTGGTTGAATTGCCGTTGAGTGGGCGAAGTCCGGGCTTACACTGACGGCCGGTGGTTGAATTGTCGTTGAGTAGGCGAAGTCCGGGCTTACACTGACGGCCGGTGGTTGAATTGTCGTTGAGTGGGCGAAGTCCGGGCTTACACTGACGGCCGGTGGTTGAATTGCCGTTGAGTGGGCGAAGTCCGGGCTTACACTGACGGCCGGTGGTTAAATTGCTGGGTTAAGGACCAAACTGCATTGAATTTGCTGAAATAGGTCTTTGGACAGCCAGGGGCAAAGATTATAAGGGCAGAAAAGTAATTTGGCCCCTCGTTGCAAGAAGGTCCGTACGGACCAACCTGGGATGTAAAGAGGTCCGTACGGACCAAGTATGAATTTTACAGTTCCCAGGTTTTGACTGGGATTAAATGCCGAGCCTTTCCCCATTCCTTCTTCTTCCGTGCGTGAACCAGAGAGAGAGAGAAGGAGAAAAAACTCCATTGTTGCCCAAATTCTCCCATTTCTTAGCTTGAATTGCTTGCGATGGCGGAAGGATCAAGGAGGGGACGTCGCCAACGGAGTCGAGATGTGATCGAACAAAGGATGGAGCTTCAAAGAAATTGGATCTCCTTTGTGTAAGTACCCCAATCTGGATCACCCTCTTCCGAGCACATGGGAAACACCGCAGACTCACAAACACAGTCTCGAAGACCTATGGCACTCAAAACCCTCAAAAAACCCTCAACCAAACCAAAGGAGGAGCCTTTCTGGGATAAAAAGGGACAAAAGGACCTTTTGGGAATTTTCAGGAAATTGGAAAAGCAAATAAGGTCCGTACGGACCTCTTTGTTGCCATAATTACTGAATCCCCTTAAAGTCCACAATATTCCCTCAAATCCCGGAGAAATCATTACCCCCCATGCATGGTTGGTCCGTACGGAACTCTTTGCATGCCAAGATGGTCCGTACGGACCTCTTTGCACAGGGGACATCATCATTCCAGAATATTCACAATTATCACATATTCCCTCAAATCGAGGAAAACTAAAATTCTGGATAACCTAGGAGGTCCGTACGGACCTCTTTGCATTTTTCTCCTACTATAAATAGAGGGCTCCCCCTCCCTCATTTTACACATTTCCCTCTTCTCTCTTCTTACCTTAGCCTTCAGGCTCCCCTCTAAGACCCTTCGGGGCAATCCCGGCCGCTTTCGGATCCTTTCGAGGCCTTCCGAGCCCCCTCGTGGTGCTCCGAAGCCTCCCCGAGCGCTGCCCCGAGGCACTCTCGAGGTACTCTGAGGCCTCTCGGGGTACTCAGAGGCCTTGCACAGTCTTTCCAGGCGTCCGGCTCTTTCAGAGTCAAACCGGCGATCTCAAACCACGCCGAAACTGCCCCGAGTGACTCCACGCCATCCCAACGCACGCCGAAACTGCGCGAGTGACTCCTGCCATCCCAACGCACGCCGAAACTCTGCCCTAACGCAGCCTACAATCTCAACTCACGCCGAAACTCTGTCCGCAGACAACCGGCCCCTCCCGAAGCAATCCCGGTCCGTGCCGGAACATCATTCCATCCTCAAACACTATTCCCCAGCGGAAGACAGACACGAACCAACATTGGTAAGGCTTCCTTCCATTACTATTTCAATACATTTCAATACGTAGTGTACAATGTAGACATCCGACACAGCATGCATTTTTAAAAGCACACACACACACACACAACATTTAAAGAATATTAGGGGTATCCGAAAGACTCGTTTTTACGAGGCGACTCGGGTGAGCTCTAAGATTCTAATATTCTCTTCCCGAGGAGTCATCTGACCTCCGAACTCAAAATCTCATCACACAAAAACAGTTTATTTCTAAACTGATGCCATTTTTCAATGTTTTGGGCTTAATAAAAAACGGCATGGCGACTCTACAATTGCGAAAACAACGGCGAGACACCTCCAACCATCGCTAAAGCGGAATAAAGTCAGATGCCGGGGCGCGAACGCGCTGCCTCTCGGATCCGGGCGACTTCCCGAAATGCGACGAATGCGAGATGCCGGGGCCCGCGCGCGAGCCGAATCCGGGTAATTTCAGTTGGCGACTCCCCTGGGGACTTTTTGTTTTAAAATCTTTTTAAACAAAACAAAAGATTTTTAAAACGATGATGAGGGTCAAACTTTCATTTTACCCCTTTCTTTAACTGTTGTGTGTGTGTGCACGTGCTTTACTTTTTATTTTACAAAAAAAAAATAAAAAATACAAAAAATGCATCAATATTCATCTGTGCATACATTTAAAATTCTTCAAAAACTTCTGTTTTACTCAGAAAAAGAATTTTAGAGACCGCACACTACGCGCCTTGGCTTTGCCTCGGTTACACCGCACACTACTCACCGCTCTTTGCCTCGGTTACACCGCTCGCTACGCGCACTGCTGCCTCGGATACACTGCACACTACAACCCTTAACCCGGAGTGGTCTCAGTTGCAGTCCGTTTGGTCTTCCTAGGCTTCTTGGACGCGCACGGGATCATTCCAAACATCCCATCCTAGCCAAGCGTTAACCCTGCACGTTTGAGTCTTGAGTCACACTCTGTCCAGACTCGGTTGGTTTTTACCCGGTCCGTGTCATACAAGCCTGGATACATATCCTATGCCGGCCATTTTCTGAGTCAAAGCTCGGAACTCAAGATCCCTTGCACAAGCAAAGCGATGAAAGGTCATGCTAAAATCTTGACCTGATCTTGATTTTCCAAAGCTACACCAAGACGATGTTCCGTCCCGGATATACATCCATGCTCACATGACACCATGTCATCAAGCCTTTAATACGTCAGCCATGACGATATGACCCAGCTAACGCCTAACGTCACAGATCCCTTGCGCAAGCAAGGTAAAGAGAGGTCATGCCAAACTCTTGACCCGATCTTGACTCAATGGCCGGCTCGGTTCACTATTCACATGGCTAACGCATCAAAACGAACATGACAGGCTCGGTCCTTAGGTTCGATTTTTCTTTTAGGCCGGTGGAAACCGCTTGCCCTATAGGACCCTCGCCAAGGGCTGTCCACCCTGGGATGTCGAAATACAGGTGCAAAGCGAGGGCTTATAGCCGCACGAGATGGTCTCCGCGACCCAGGAACTAGCATAGTTGCGAAAAAGAAGAGCAATCTTTTCCAACCTACCTAGGACTCTGAGAAAACACGTTTTAAAGTAAATTAAAACAACAAAAATAAAAAAAATATATATAAAAGAAGCGGAAACCGCATGCCACGTGAGCTTTCCCCCTTTTATCCCGAGAGGCCATTCTTGTGTCTAAACCTTGCCCGTCACCCCCTCCAGCGAACCGAGAGTGGTTGAGAGTACCCAGGAGACGCCTTTTCAGTTTCGAGGTCACAAGGTCCGACAGCCCTTCCGGTTCAGCGGTCAGAACACTCCGCTATTCCCCCATGGCGGGATCAACATATAACAGTGAGGGAAACGAAACCCCGCCCCGGGGAAATTTCCAAACGATGGAAGAAGTTTGGCAAGCTTTCAAGACTCTCGAAAAACGCCAAGAAGAACAACAGGCTTGGATTGAATACGCCATGCGCCGTCACGGAATCGTCCCGGTTCCCCAACCCGAGGGAACCTCTGTCCTCATAGAAGACGAAGAAGTGCCTGTTCCCCCGATTTCCCAAAGCTATCAGCAGGTCACTCCTTCACAAAGCTACGGGAACTCAGCAATGCAAAGCAACTCCCGCTCAAAGCACCACTCAGGCCTCAGTCAAGCGGCTCCGATCTGTCAACCGCAGCACAACAAATTTCCCGACCCTGCGTGGCAAGCTCAATATCATCAGCGCAACGCTGGACCATCTCAAACAAATCCAAATAACATTCAAAATGTTCCCGTGTTCACTTCCTTCTCTCAATATGCCCAGAATTCACCAGGTTTCCCCCACATAACTTTTCCGACCCATATCTTCGGACAGCCTACATTCGCTCGAGCTGCTTCATGGCCTCAAATCCCGTCAACCGATCCACCTCCAGGAAAAGGAAAGGAAGCCGCCAGAGCAGTCCACTACATCCAGAATGGAGTCCAAGAAAGCTGTGATCAAGCACCCCCGAGAAATAACAATCCTCCCCGGCCGCAGCGTGTTCAGCACTTCGACAACTTCGGAATGCCTCTAAGCCAAGTGTTCGAGGCGCTGGTAAACCAGAACATGCTCAAGCCCCTTGAGAATTATCAACCGAGGAATCCTAACCCGAACATGGATATGAGCAAGCAGTGTGCTTTTCACAACTACCGCGGCCACACCACCGACGATTGCGTCATACTAAAACAAGCAGTCCGGGGACTAATTGAAGAAGGAAAGTTGGAGCGCCCCTGCGGCCCCAATACAGACGGGAATCCGTTCCCCTTGAACAATGAGGTGAACAAGGGGAACACAGCCCAACGAAGCAACAAACCTCCTCGCCTACCACAGTTCCAGCATTTCGATAACCTCGGGATGCCCTTGAGCCAAGTCCTCGAGACACTAATAAAGAGGAACATTCTCAAACCCCTCGAGAATTTCCAACCAAAGACTCTCAAGACCAACATTGATATGAGCAAGCACTGCGCCTTCCACAACTACCCCGGTCACACCACCGACAATTGCTTCGTCTTTGAAGCAAGTGGTCCAGGGGCTAATCGAAGAAGGAAAGTTGGAACGCCCCCGCGGTCCTAACACGATCGGAAATCCTTT
Source organism: Adenophora triphylla var. japonica (assembly GCA_022495995.1). Lineage (NCBI taxonomy): Eukaryota > Viridiplantae > Streptophyta > Magnoliopsida > Asterales > Campanulaceae > Adenophora > Adenophora triphylla. The sequence continues at coordinate 65,473 of JAFEMH010001063.1, forward strand.
CCCTAGAAATGAGGAGGTAAGCATGGTGGATAAGTCCTCTGCAAATTCCCGTGATGAATGGGGATGTGAAGACGTAACCTGGGGCTTCCGCAATGAAGAATTCGAGAGACAGAATCCAAGAATGGTTATTCCCCAACAATCCTTTCCGGAATCGGGGCACACCAAGGGATGGATCGAGCCTTCCCCAGAGATAAGGCAGTTCGAGACAGGCCGAGCAAGTGGCAGCGTCAAAAACGGCGTGACTTTCACAAACACGGACCCACAGCCAGCAAGAAGAGATAGGACGAGAAGCTTGGACTAACCCCCCGTCTCCTAGAGTCTAACTTCGAAAATAAAAGACCCCGAGTCTATTGTATCTAAGTTTGAGTCTCTCGAGTCGTCTGACGGCCTTATGCCTAAAGATTATGTGCTTCCCTATGCTTTGAATAAAAGTTCGACCTTTCTGAGTATCCCCTCGTTGCCACTTTAACAAATGATAAATTAACTAACCAAAGCAGTTAATAATGATTCACTTGATAAAGACGCAGACACATTAATGAACAATGCATTAAACAAATCTTTAAGCATGTTGTCAAACGAGAGGAAAATCGGGCCCAAGCTGCCGAGAATGTTCTAACCAAAATGAATTTGGGAACTGCTGAAGGGCCTACAGAGACGCAAATCGGAGAATTCTCCGTCGATACTTCGCCCAAAGAATATCGAGTCTTCTTCTCCTTCTACACTCTAAAAAAAAAACACAAAAAGAATCATACAGTCAAACCTCGCAGGTTCTAGTACCTTTCTCATTCAATCAAGTCCTCCTTGGACATTGTAATTAAGTCTTCAATTTTCCATACATAAGTCTTCTTTCTTTTCTTGCTAGACTTGGGACATTATTTTGCACCCCACATTACATTTAATGAAATGGTTTTGTTCTATGTGATCACTTGCATTGCTCAACAAGTAATTCCACAAATGTTTAATGCTTTGATTAAGTGGTGTGAGAAAGTCAATCGATAGCTCCCCATACACCTTACCATACCCCACACAAAGGCCTCCATCAAGCCATACACTTTCCAAAACATGTCCTCACCACCACCTTGACCAAGTCAACGACGGCAGGAACATCAAAGGACAACAAAAGGTCACTCAGCATCAAAAGATTGACCTGTAGACACCCCATTCTGAACTCATAATTACATGATTACACTACTCTTCATCTCTCTTTTATGTTTTGATGAAAGCATATCAGTTTCGTCATGTTTCGTTAAGTTTCTAACTAACCTCGTTAGTTTTGGACCTAACTGACTAACGGAACAACTGAAGGGGACAAAATAGTCATCAGACTAGTTATCTCGCACGAGATATCATATCTCGCGCGAGATATCCCCACAACAGGATATGCAGAAATAACTCTCTTTCTCCGTTTCAAACTCTCTTTTTGGATAAAACCTTATCAATTCGGATATCCAATCGGGCGAGTTCCTGGAACCTTCCTAGGGATTTTACCTCTCCACCTTCACCTCTCCAACCTCCTATAAATACTGGATGACTTCCAGTGTTTCGGAGGTCGACAATTCTGATCCTTGATCAAGAACACACACAACACACACAATTTGTTGGTTTCTTTCCATGAAAGACTCCTTCAAATCACTCACAAACAACTCCTAAAGTTTGTTCATCAACCTTGTTGATTAACAAACATCGAAGCCCGAATCAAGGGAACAAGGCGAAGCTCCGTCCGCATCAAGATCCAAATCAAGGATCGAGGCGAAGCTCTGTCCAAATCAAGGTTCGACTCTAAACTTGAGTCGAAACTCTGTCCGAATCTCTTCTCAAAAGGTAATCATCCTTTAAACTTTCGTTTCTCTTCTCAACCTCTCTATTGATTTTAGAGTAGTGTAATCCTATCAAAAGGATTAGCTTAGAGTCCCTTCAGTGTAATCCTATCGAAACTGGGGCTTCCTAACCTTTCCTCCCCCAGTCAATTCCTACTTAAACTCTCAAGAGTAATCAAATCAGCATTAGGGGCTTTTCTCTTCGCTTCTCACTCTCATCATTAGAGAATACACTCCCCCAAAAGAGTCAATGCTTGGATCATCTTCCAAAAAATAGAGTCCGTCTCTCCTCAACTAAACTTGAGATCTCATCTTTCTCCTTAATGAGATTCTTCCAACTGAGTCACCTTCGAGTACACATACTTTTCAAAAAAAAAAAAAAAAAAAAAAGAATAGCTCGCTAGGTTGAAAACTCGTAAAGAGCGGCCTAGGCAAAAGTTAGAGCAAAAAAAAAGACGCAAAAGAGATGCCCGCTAGATTGAAAACCCGAAAGGGCGGTCTAGGCAAAAACCAGGGTGCGTTACAAAGAAAATCAAAGGGAAAAAGGAGGGGATCCTTCTTCAATTCGCGCAACCTCACAAGCCTGTTCACGAAGTCATCTGCAGCATACAAGAAGTCTTGGGGCTTAATGTCAAGAGAAGCCTTGGAAAATACAAGCTTTGGATTAGACAGCATAAGTTCTACATAGAAAAAGCCATTGGAGTGGTTTGGACCTTGTTCAGTCAATGATCATCACATGAGAAACTTGGGGCTTGGCGATGAAAAGTCCTCCGACAACTAAGAATTCTAAAGTATCCTGAACCTTAGTGTTGAACTTGGGTTATCTCAACGGAATCCTATTAGACGATTGTCTCATTCGATCTTTAGATGGACCTCACGAGTTGGTCTTCTAAACCAAAATCTAAATCACACAAACGATTTTCAATTCTCACATAATAGAACTCATTCTCCCCGCTGATTCTTGGAGTCGAGTGCACATTGATCGCCTTGAACAAACAAATGCTTAAGTGAATGTATGTTGTTATGCAAATGCTTTCACTACCCCTCTTGTAGGAATTAAAATGCGTAAAGCACGTCAAGTGCCTACTTTCAAGAATTAGATCAAACATGTTGAGTGTTTGGATTTTTTCCTACCATATACCTTTCTATGCATCCAATTAAGTGCGTCGAGCATCTCTTAAAGCGTCAAGCAACCATCGCGTCAAGTGCCATGCGTTAAGCATATTCCAAAGAGCCCGATTCAACGCCCAGACAGGTGGATCGTCAATAATTAGGTGTGTCAAACATCTAAGATGCGTCAAGCATCTAGGGTTAGTATGTCAAATACTTACCTTATCAAAAGCCCGATTCAACGCCCTTACAGGTGGATCGTCATCAAATAGATGTGTCAAGCATCTAGGGTAAGTATGTCAAGTACTCACCAACAAAAAAGCCCGATTCAGCGCCCTTACAGGTGGATCGTCATCAAATAGATGTGTCAAGCATCTAGGGTAAGTATGTCAAGTACTCACCATCAAAAGCCCGATTCAGCGCCCTTACAGGTGGATCGTCACCAAGTAGGTGTGTCAAGCATCTACAAGTAGTATGTCGAGTACTACTCAACAAAAGCTCGGTCTTGAATCGCCAGGATCGTCACCAAGTAGGTGTGTCAAGCATCTAAAAGTAGTATGTCGAGTACTACTCAACAAAAGCTCGGTCTTGAATCGCCAGGATCGTCACCAAGTAGGTGTGTCAAGCATCTACAAGTAGTATGTCGAGTACTACTCAACAAAAGCTCGGTCTTGAATCGCCAGGATCGTCACCTCAACAAAAACTCGGTCCCGAATCGCCAGGATCGTCACCTCACTTCCACAAAAGACAGGTATCTTCAGAATTGGGTCATGATTTGATTCCTCAGTATGGATTTGCCTTTTCAAAAATAAAATCTCCTCGATTTTCAAAAAATGATTTTCAAAATACCTAAAGCAACCTTTTCGTGTTTTGGAGTCGAACTACGTTTTGGTCTGATTCTCCGATAGAGATACGTAGGCAGCCGTGCGGCACGACCATCCCAAAGTTCAGAATGATGTCTTTTCTATCGACGACACTTCTTCTTTCATAAGACTCCGTCGCCGAGGGGCTCTTGTAGACACCCCATTCTCGAACTCATAATTACATGATTACACTACTCTTCATCTCTCTTTTATGTTTTGATGAAAGCATATCACTTTCGTCATGTTTCGTTAAGTTTCTAACTAACCTCGTTAGTTTTGGACCTAACTGACTAACGGAACAACTGAAGAGGACAAAATAGTCATCAGACTAGTTATCTCGCACGATATATCATATCTCGCGCGAGATATCCCCTCGACAGGATATGCAGAAATAACTCTCCTTCTCCGTTTCAAACTCTCTTTTTGGATAAAACCTTATCAATTCGGATATCCAATCAGAACTGAGTTCTGGAACCTTCCTAGGGGATTTTACCTCTCCACCTTCACCTCTCCAACCTTCTATAAATACTGGATGACTTCCAGTGTTTCGGAGGTCGACAATTCTGATCCCTGATCAAGAACACACACAACACACACAATTTGTTGGTTTCTTTCCATGAAAGACTCCTTCAAATCACTCACAAACAACTCCTAAAGTTTGTTCATCAACCTTGTTGATTAACAAACATCGAAGCCCGAATCAAGGGAACAAGGCGAAGCTCCGTCCGCATCAAGATCCAAATCAAGGATCGAGGCGAAGCTCTGTCCAAATCAAGGTTCGACTCTAAACTTGAGTCGAAACTCTGTCCGAATCTCTTCTCAAAAGGTAATCATCCTTTAAACTTTCGTTTCTCTTCTCAACCTCTCTATTGATTTTAGAGTAGTGTAATCCTATCAAAAGGATTAGCTTAGAGTCCCTTCAGTCAATGGAGGCGATCTCGAAGCATATAATCCGACATTCCTAATTAATAAATTAATTAGGGCTTATTTATTTCTTCTTCTGTTCTTTAGATTGATTAGATTAATAACACCCAATTAGCAAGACCAATCTTCGGATTGGGTGAAATGGATGCTCCTTGACCTACCCATTTCATAACTTAACCCCCGAACTCAAATCTCTTTCAAAATGGTTTTCCTATGTTTCCAAACGAATAATATAGGTGGCGACTCAAAAGATGTAATGAAAAAATCCGCGCATCGCTACAGTGGCGACTCCGCTGGGGACAATTGAATAAGAGGGTTAGATTTGCGTTACAATTGGGTGTTATTAATCTTTTCAATTTTCTGTTTAAAATCTGATTTTTCTGGATTTTTTGAAATTTTTCTCACTGTTTTTGTCAAGAAAAAAAAAAATTAATGTGCGACAGCTTGTCCCGCACGAGATATATTATCTCGTGCGAGGTTACTATGCGGACAAAATCCTATTTGGCGGCTGGATTAAAAAATGACTAGGCTGACTTTTAGCAAAGTTAACCACATTAAAAAAAAACAATAATAATAAATAAAGGGACCTTGCACTGTTCTTCTTCCAAGGTTTGAAAAAAAAAATATAATATATATATATACCTTGGTTGACTTGTTTCAAAAGATTGGCCATTTCAAAAAAAAAAAAAAATCGAAAACGGTTTGAAAATTTTGAAAAATTCCAGAAAAGTCAAATAATTGTTATTTCTATTTCTGCTTGTACTAACTTTATTTTGCAAGGTAGAGCAATTATTAATTATTTAAATTATATACCTGCGTGTGATTGATTTTTTGATTTAAAGACCGGTCCATGAAAGATTCGGGAGTTGTAATTTTAATTTAATTTAATTATCTCTTTCTTTTTTACGTGGAACTACGACGGCCTGAGTCTTCCTAAATTGGGAGAAACGTAGGCAACCACTTGGTGCGGCCACTATCTGTTTTTCATTTTAGTTTTCAAAAAAAAAAAAAAATCTCTATTTTATCTATCACATAGATCGACTCTCACACACGCGCACTCATGCTATATCTGTCATTGCACTACATACCCCGATTAACCCAGGACCCACACTAAGGATGGATGACGGTAACCACCTAGTCGCCGGTCTCTCCGAAGTTGGACAATCCCACTCCGCGTATTCAATCCACTTAGATTGTCATATCGCGGGGAGCCTAGCCTTCCAAATTCTGCATCGCCACATTTTCATGTAGATTGTCTTTCTAGGAACACTCCGTGACCGGTCGGTTTCGACTTGGTAATCTTTCTTGTCTTTGATCAAAATGAAGTTAATGTAAAATTGACTATCGAGAAAGGATTCGGAAAAGTCCCTTCGGAAAAAGAAAAAAAGTCCCTTCGGAAATGTCCCTTCGGAATGACCCTTTCGGAAGTCCCTTTAAAGAAAAGATATCCTTCCGGTCAATTTTACGTGGCTTTACTCTACAAAGAATGATCAATTACCAAGTCTCTAGGGTTGGTTCGAATTATGTATACCTGTAAGATTTACCTAGGATACTAGATAGAAAACGGACCTTTGTCCGTCCGACCATGAATTTAGGAAATAAAAAGGAATAAAATCCATCTCTCCGAATGGTTATCTCGTGCGAGATTACCTACTCCCGCGCGAGATATTATTTGCAGAATATGTGTTTGTAATTGATGATCGATGTGCGCTCCCTCCTTGAGTCAAAACTCCGTCTCTAATAAAAATAAAACTTCAAAAAAAATCACTCGTGAGGTAATTTTAACCATTATCCTTTTTCTCCATCTAGGATCGTTTGGGGCTAATCTTCTAAGAGGCGTTTCGTTAGGATATCTCTAGTTCATCTCTAAGGTCGTCAAGCTCCCTTACCTCTCCAACGGTAACAACTCAATTTTCTTTCCGACACGATGAATTTCGAAGCACTCAAGAAGGAAATTGAGGATCAAAGAATTCGATATGAAGAAATGCTACAATCCCAAGCCGATGAAATGGAGGCCCGATTAGAACTTGAAAGGAGAATCCAACCCGGGGAAATGAAAGCCATGGTTGATGAACTCCGAGCCATGAAACTAAAAGTGGCCGAATTAAGCTCAAAGAAGAAAGAGAATGAGTCCTCTTCCGATGACGAAGTATCATACACTAAGAAAGCTAAAAGGCACCGCAAGCACAAGAAAAAGGTGTATGAGTCCAGCTCATCATCTTCCTCCTCCGACAATGAGGGTTATGCTTCCAAGAAAGAAAGAAAGAGGGAAAGCAAGGACGAACCCCTTACCATGGCAATGCTAGAAAAGAAACTTGCATCCATCGATGTGAGCAAGGGAGTCTCGCTCTCTATCGACTATGACACCCTTCGTCAATCCATGTCAAAGCTTCCTAGAAAGTACAAGACACCCGACATTGCAAAATTCAATGGTTCTACTTGCCCTAAAGCTCATTTGGAAACCTACTCTTGGGCCATGCTACCTATGGGTGTCGATGACAACTTGCTAGTTCAATGCTTCCCTCAAACCCTTGATGGTGCCGCTAGAGATTGGTACATGACTCTTCTACTCTCCACAAGGCTTGATTGGCCACTCGCCAGTCGTGCCTTCCAAGAGCAATATGAGGACAACTCCACTTACCGCACCACTAGGAGAGACCTTGAGCAAACCAAGCAACTTCCGAATGAATCATTCGCAGACTTCGTCAAGAGATGGAGGATCAAACTGACTGAAATCGTTGATAGGCCAAGCCTAGACGAACAAATTCATATCCTACTTCAATGTCTTCGCGAAGAGTACCAAGAGAAGCTTGCCGGCAATTACTTCCCTAGTTTCCTCGAACTCCATAAATCGGGCCTTAGAGTTGATGAATTGATCCTTCTTAGAAAGAATTCAGAAAAAGAGAATTGTCCAACAAAGGGGAGCACCGGTCGTACCTATCATGATTTTGGTGGGGCTACTCTTAAGGAAATGTTCGATGATCTAGTAGGCCAAGGAAAACTGAAGCCAATGGAAGACTATCATCCTAAGAAAATGAGAGAAGATTGGGACCACGACAAATTTTGCGATTACCATCAGTTTAGTGGTCATGACACCAACAATTGCTACAATTTGAGGGATGCCATCCAAGACTTGTATGAAGCCGGCAAGATCAACTGAAGCATCACCACCTTGGGGCTCCGATTGTCCTCTCCCTTTTTCATTTGAAAAAAAAAAAAAAAAATATATATAGATTAGGTCAATTTTCTAGTATGTTCTCGAAGAGTCGTTCTGTCATTCTAGTCCATCTCTATCCTCTCTAGTTTGTGTCAAGTGAACTATCGAGTCTGTTTCAAATTTTCTTATCAATAAAAGTTATCTCTTTATCCTAAACACTTTCCCAAGAGTTGTTTTTCTTTATGAATATCATTTGATCTATGTTGAATAGTGGACCCTCATTCCTTAAATCATCACGAAAAATAGAAACTTCTAAACAAGTTTGAAATGAAAACTACCATTAGAAGGCTTAAGGCTAAACATTACTCCTGTTGAAAGTCGAAGATCAACAAACGAAGGAAGCCAAAGGCGCTGCTATCAACATTCATCCCAAGAAGAGTGGGGCTACTCAATTCAAGGCTTTGAGAGTACAAAAATAAATAAAAAGCTCGCTAGGTCGAAACTCCTCAATTCCTCCTAGGCAAAAGTTAGAGCTCAAAAAAAAAAAAAAAAAAAAAAAAAAAAAAACAAGAAGAAGAAAAAACTCTCAAGCCTTCATCGCCCCACAACGAAGATGGGATTTCAACAAAGGCAAGAAGGAATCTCCCACAAAGAAGAAGAGTCAAGTGATACCAACGAAGAAAAGAGGATCCCTCAACATCCTCTTACAATGAAGCTTGAACAGCAGCACAGATGAAGAAGACTTTCAACATCAATCCATAAAGAAAAATGTTTAGCCTTAAGTCATGCTAACGATTGACTTTCTTTTCAAACTCGTTAAGAAATTTCTAGATGATGCAAGGTCCATTAAAGGTAGAACAACTTTTCTAGACCTTTGAGCCATGTAGCGTTCTTTGTTGAGTCTAGGGGCTTCCTCTTAGCCATTCTCATACACACTCTTGAAATCCAAGCATCGAAACTGGGGCTTCCTAACCTTTCCTCCCCCAGTCAATTCCTACTTAAACTCTCAAGAGTAATCAAATCAGCATTAGGGGCTTTTCTCTTCGCTTCTCACTCTCATCATTAGAGAATACACTCCCCCAAAAGAGTCAATGCTTGGATCATCTTCCAAAAAATAGAGTCCGTCTCTCCTCAACTAAACTTGAGATCTCATCTTTCTCCTTAATGAGATTCTTCCAACTGAGTCACCTTCGAGTACACATACTTTTCAAAAAAAAAAAAAAAATAGCTCGCTAGGTTGAAAACTCGTAAAGAGCGGCCTAGGCAAAAGTTAGAGCAAAAAAAAAGACGCAAAAGAGATGCCCGCTAAATTGAAAACCCGAAAGGGCGGTCTAGGCAAAAACCAGGGTGCGTTACAAAGAAAATCAAAGGGAAAAAGGAGGGGATCCTTCTTCAATTCGCGCAGCCTCACAAGCCTGTTCACGAAGTCATCTGCAGCATACAAGAAGTCTTGGGGCTTAATGTCAAGAGAAGCCTTGGAAAATACAAGCTTTGGATTAGACAGCATAAGTTCTACATAGAAAAAGCCATTGGAGTGGTTTGGACCTTGTTCAGTCAATGATCATCACATGAGAAACTTGGGGCTTGGCGATGAAAAGTCCTCCGACAACTAAGAATTCTAAAGTATCCTGAACCTTAGTGTTGAACTTGGGTTATCTCAACGGAATCCTATTAGACGATTGTCTCATTCGATCTTTAGATGGACCTCACGAGTTGGTCTTCTAAACCAAAATCTAAATCACACAAACGATTTTCAATTCTCACATAATAGAACTCATTCTCCCCGCTGATTCTTGGAGTCGAGTGCACATTGATCGCCTTGAACAAACAAATGCTTAAGTGAATGTATGTTGTTATGCAAATGCTTTCACTACCCCTCTTGTAGGAATTAAAATGCGTAAAGCACGTCAAGTGCCTACTTTCAAGAATTAGATCAAACATGTTGAGTGTTTGGATTTTTTCCTACCATATACCTTTTTATGCATCCAATTAAGTGCGCCGAGCATCTCTTAAAGCGTCAAGCAACCATCGCGTCAAGTGCCATGCGTTAAGCATATTCCAAAGAGCCCGATTCAACGCCCAGACAGGTGGATCGTCAATAATTAGGTGTGTCAAACATCTAAGATGCGTCAAGCATCTAGGGTTAGTATGTCAAATACTTACCTTATCAAAAGCCCGATTCAACGCCCTTACAGGTGGATCGTCATCAAATAGATGTGTCAAGCATCTAGGGTAAGTATGTCAAGTACTCACCAACAAAAAAGCCCGATTCAGCGCCCTTACAGGTGGATCGTCATCAAATAGATGTGTCAAGCATCTAGGGTAAGTATGTCAAGTACTCACCATCAAAAGCCCGATTCAGCGCCCTTACAGGTGGATCGTCACCAAGTAGGTGTGTCAAGCATCTACAAGTAGTATGTCGAGTACTACTCAACAAAAGCTCGGTCTTGAATCGCCAGGATCGTCACCAAGTAGGTGTGTCAAGCATCTAAAAGTAGTATGTCGAGTACTACTCAACAAAAGCTCGGTCTTGAATCGCCAGGATCGTCACCAAGTAGGTGTGTCAAGCATCTACAAGTAGTATGTCGAGTACTACTCAACAAAAGCTCGGTCTTGAATCGCCAGGATCGTCACCTCAACAAAAACTCGGTCCCGAATCGCCAGGATCGTCACCTCACTTCCACAAAAGACAGGTATCTTCAGAATTGGGTCATGATTTGATTCCTCAGTATGGATTTGCCTTTTCAAAAATAAAATCTCCTCGATTTTCAAAAAATGATTTTCAAAATACCTAAAGCAACCTTTTCGTGTTTTGGAATCGAACTACGTTTTGGTCTGATTCTCCGATAGAGATACGTAGGCAGCCGTGCGGCACGACCATCCCAAAGTTCAGAATGATGTCTTTTCTATCGACGACACTTCTTCTTTCATAAGACCTGTCGCCGAGGGGCTCTGTAGACACCCCATTCTGAACTCATAATTACATGATTACACTACTCTTCATCTCTCTTTTATGTTTTGATGAAAGCATATCAGTTTCGTCATGTTTCGTTAAGTTTCTAACTAACCTCGTTAGTTTTGGACCTAACTGACTAACGGAACAACTGAAGAGGACAAAATAGTCATCAGACTAGTTATCTCGCACGATATATCATATCTCGCGCGAGATATCCCCTCGACAGGATATGCAGAAATAACTCTCCTTCTCCGTTTCAAACTCTCTTTTTGGATAAAACCTTATCAATTCGGATATCCAATCAGAACTGAGTTCTGGAACCTTCCTAGGGGATTTTACCTCTCCACCTTCACCTCTCCAACCTCCTATAAATACTGGATGACTTCCAGTGTTTCGGAGGTCGACAATTCTGATCCCTGATCAAGAACACACACAACACACACAATTTGTTGGTTTCTTTCCATGAAAGACTCCTTCAAATCACTCACAAACAACTCCTAAAGTTTGTTCATCAACCTTGTTGATTAACAAACATCGAAGCCTGAATCAAGGGAACAAGGCGAAGCTCCGTCCGCATCAAGATCCAAATCAAGGATCGAGGCGAAGCTCTGTCCAAATCAAGGTTCGACTCTAAACTTGAGTCGAAACTCTGTCCGAATCTCTTCTCAAAAGGTAATCATCCTTTAAACTTTCGTTTCTCTTCTCAACCTCTCTATTGATTTTAGAGTAGTGTAATCCTATCAAAAGGATTAGCTTAGAGTCCCTTCAGTCAATGGAGGCGATCTCGAAGCATATAATCCGACATTCCTAATTAATAAATTAATTAGGGTTTATTTATTTCTTCTTCTGTTCTTTAGATTGATTAGATTAATAACACCCAATTAGCAAGACCAATCTTCGGATTGGGTGAAATGGATGCTCCTTGACCTACCCATTTCATAACTTAACCCCCGAACTCAAATCTCTTTCAAAATGGTTTTCCTATGTTTCCAAACGAATAATATAGGTGGCGACTCAAAAGATGTAATGAAAAAATCCGCGCATCGCTACATGACCCCATGTCGACAACAACCTAGGGGCTTGCCTTTGCCCTCCTGCGCATCAAGAAAGTTAAAGCAGGGGCTTGTCTTCGCCCTCTCGCGCTTCAAAAAAAAAAAAAAGAGCTCGAGCAAGGGCTCTTAAAAAAAAATATATAATAAAATAAAACAAAAAAAGAGCTCAAGCAGAAGCTTCACAAAAATAAATGAGGTCAAGGACCTAGAGCCAACGATCAATAAGCAATGGATTCATTGAAATTGCCGTCAAATACGACTTGTCAAGGAATCACCTCAAGGCCCGCGCCTCATCATTCAGCTTTCCGAGCCTTTTCGTCAAAGGCCGCACAAATATTCATGCCCTGGCCCCAAAGCCAAACACGGTTCGGGCCCGAACTACGTCGACCTGAGCTCCTTGTCTTAAGGGGAACGTAGGCAACCAGAAATGGTCCGATCATAAACACATACAAATCCACAAACCCGGTCTCATCAATGACCTCTCCTATACACAAACCTTCTTTCACACCAGACCAACTCGATCCTTGATACCGATTGACTTTCTCCTCATGATTAATCAAAGCATATCAGGTTTAATTGTTGAATAACCTGAACATCAACAAAGGGTTTTAAGCAAACAAGTGATCATTGTGAACAAATCAAGTTTTCAAATGTCTCGACAAGTCTTCTTTTTCTACAAAAATAGGAAAATAGAGCTAAACACTGATTTTCTCGTCAAAGAAGGGCTTCCATACACTTTTACAAGCTTTTCAGTACTCATACTCTCTCAAAAGAGTCAAAACCCAAAAACATTTCTTTTGTGCCTACATCAAATAAGGCATTCACACAAAAGGGGACCCGTTCCCACCTTTTCAAAAATAAATACGCCCTTGCAAGTGTACATTACGAGTCATTTCTCCCACAAAAGAGGGTCGAACTACGCAGACCTGAGCCTCTCAGTCCGAGGAGAACGTAGGCAGCCTTCATTGGTTCGGTCTAAGGAATACACAAAATTCCAAAAATTGACGCCACCAAGGCTCAGAAAAGAAGCAAACAAGAGATTTTGCGTCTCGACAAAGCTTTAAAAGTAAATCACAAATCATCACAGTTAAAACACTTTTTGATGAGTTCAAGCACGGTCTACTCTCGATTCACAACATGCTAAAAGACAACTTAAAACATTTAATAATCAATGTGTCTGCAATGACGATGAATGGATACTCGGTGTTTCGTAAGGTCATTCCATGCTACTCGCATTTGGCCCTTCATCACTCTTTCCTTTCTTCCCTCGTCCCCAACGAGTCTTCTTTCATTCCACATGAGCGAGTTCGTCTCCCTCATTCCGAGATCGGGAGTCCTCCTAGTCGTGTCAAACGAACCGCCGCTCTCGAGCATCGTTCACCCGTGCCTCGGCTCGGATCTCCTCCCTACGAGTCCGCAAAAAGGGACCTCCCCCGCCAGCCTTGTCAACTCGAGTCCCGTAGTCAAATAAAGCGTCTCCCGTGACACCCCGAGGGTTAACCCAAGCTTCGCACTCCTAAGGTCGCAACCGAAATGGCAATCTTGCCCCGTAACCGCTTTGCGCCGCTCCCCAAAACCACTTGGGTCTGCCCGATATGCTACTCATACCAATCCAGGTACTCAGTGGTCAAGACAACATTCTCCCGGCCTCTAAGGAGCACCACAGGAGGGAAAGCGGAATACTTCCATACCCTCAGAAAATACAGAAAGGCATCGGGATCTGTCATGCAGAAAGAAGCTACCTCCACATTGGCAATGCCATCCCAGCCCAGCAAAGGCTCCTGCCTCATCCCGAACTGCCGGGAAACAAGCAACGGAATATAGAAAGAGGACCAAGGCAAACACGGAACTCTGACAACACAGGAACCTTCCTGGCAGGCCCTCCTAGTCTCAATCCCCCAAAGGGGAAACCCACCAACGGATCTGATGCGTACCAAGATGTGCCATCCATCTCTCCTGCGTATCGATCCATGTCCAAGACAAGAGGTCGCCAAGCAAACGTCCACGGACTAAGAGACGCCGGAGACTCAGGTATGGTTTGAAGCCTCTCTCGCAACCATAATGCAAGCAAAGCATGGGCTTCCCCCGCATGAATCGGTTCTCATCACCAGACGATCCACACCGTGGAAGGTTTCCCCCGGAACCAAAGGAATGATATCCTCGCCCGCCCGACAATGGCCTGCCACATCCAACAGAGCACCATCACAAACCCCAAGGGAGCTGACCATGAAAAGCGTCGCTATCACGCACAAGGCAAATGCATCCCAAGAGACATCACTCTCATCATCAACCATGAACCGCTCCGGCAGCGCAGAAATGTCAATATGACCCGAATCAAGGATCATGCCCTGCACTTCTTCCAACGAAGTCCGAAGAAAGCCTGCAAGCTTCACACTCACGGCAGCACTGCCAAGCAAAAGAAGCGAGATGGTCTCCACCTCCGGTCCTCCAACCAAAGCCCGAAAATCCTCAAAGGTGGGCACAACCTCATTGTAGGAGAAACAATACACATGCCTCCTAACATCCCAGAACTTCGCGGCAGCCCGCAACAACTCCCCATCAGGAACCAACTCCTTAAAGGACCAAACCGAGCAAAGTTGAAACCTTACCTCGAAAGCCCGCCTTTGATGCCTCATACGGCGTCGCATCCACGTTTTCAGCCGCTCAAGGAAGTGTGCTTGCCGCTCCTGCGAAAGCCTTGGCAAATTTCTTGGAACGTACGAAGAATCCATGGAAAAAATGGAGGTTCCTAGAGAAAATGGGGAAGAAAGCTCGAAAGGACTGCAAAATGGGAAGAGAGAGAAGTTCAGACATCCTGAAAACATTTATTTCCTCCCCAAAAGCAAAGCTAGTCCGTACGGACCTCCTTGCATGCTAGGTCTGTCCATACGGACCTCTTTGCAGTCTGGCCCCACTTTCCCAGCAAACAGGCCAACAACCACTGTTCCCAGCAAAACCTTGCTCCAAACTATCCAAACTCTGGCCAAAGCCATTTCCGGCAAGCACACGCTACCCACAAACATACTCTCAGCTCACGTGGCATGCACAAAAAAATAAATAAAATAATAGCAACAATTCCTAGGACAATTCCCGAGAATCACAATGACATATTACATCTTAGAATAAAATGCTTTGCGATACAATTGCAAATGTTTTATCACAGGTACATATAATGTTTGTTGCTAAACAAAAAAAAAAAAAAAGAGAAGATATGGAAAGAGGGAAAGCAAATGAACCCTAATCCGACTCTTCAGCATCATCATCATCACCCACATCCTCAAGCGAGAAGTCGGGCATCCCGGTAAACTCGCCAGCCACACCCTCGTCGTCAGAATACTGAACCCCCTCCTGAGGTGGGTACTCAAAATACTCGGAAGGGTCGAACCCGATAAAAGGATCGAAGTAGGCATGCTCTGACGAACCCTCACCCTGTGCATCCGGCGGAGGAAAGAACTGATAAAGGGTCTGCGACCTCGGAGCTCCCGAAGATGTCCCGGCATCCATGCTATGCCGCCCCCGCGAAGGTCCCTCCTGCTGTGGCTCCGGCTCGGCTCTAGGTGGGGGAACATCCACAGAATGCCTCGAAGGCATCGGCTCGTACGCCTGCACACGCCGCGAAGACCGGCAAGACAGCTTCCCCGCCAACTTCTTCGCAAAGGACCGCATCGCCACATAACGGCGGGTCAGCATGTCATAAGCTCTCCCCGGGACCTGCACAAGCAAACAGCCAAAGAAATGCTCAGCTAAAGAGATACAGGCATACTCAACAAAAGAGAAAAATACAGAAAAGATGCCAAGATGGAAAAGAGTAAGCACACTCACCGACATATCAGGATCCACTCGGTAGGCAGCTGGAGCCTGCTCAGGGACGGGTACAGACACCCTCCTCCTCGATGAGTCCCCACGGACATATGTGAAATCCGGCCCAGGCACCGGAACCTCTGGGGGACCCTGCGCACCAGCCTCCCTCTCCCTCGCCAACACTTGTGGCGTCCTCAAATTCCTCCTCACGAAGACCCTCTCTCCCAAGTACATGACGTCGCAGGTCAGGCCCCGCAGCATCTTCCTCTGCGCTGTCACCACGGGAGCACCCTCGAAATCATCAGCCTCATACCGAGCCCAGGGGTACAGATCAAACTCCGCCGGGCTATCTCTTTGCCCTTATAATCTTTGCCCCTGGCTGTCTAAAGGCCTACTTCAGCAGATTCGATGCAGTTTGGTCCTTAACCCATCAACGCAAGCACCGGCCGTCAGTGTAAGCCCGGACTTTGCCCACTCAACGGCAATTCAACCACCGGCCGTCAGTGTAAGCCCGGACTTTGCCCACTCAACGGCAATTCAACCACCGGCCGTCAGTGTAAGCCCGGACTTCGCCCACTCAACGGCAATTCAACCACCGGCCGTCAGTGTAAGCCCGGACTTCGCCCACTCAACGGCAATTCAAGAACCGGCCGTCAGTGTAAGCCCGGACTTCGCCCACTCAACGGCAATTCAAGAACCGGCCGTCAGTGTAAGCCCGGACTTCGCCCACTCAACGGCAATTCAACCACCGGCCATCAAAGTAAGCCCGAGCTCCTTCCCCAGCAAGTCAAAAGGGAAGTCATACAAGACTACATATCCCCAGCACCGGCCATCAAAGTAAGCCCGGACTTCGCCCACTCAACGGCAAAACAAGCGCAAGAAGGAGCCAACACCTCCCAGCACAAATCTCAAGGCACAAAACGCCTCCAAAACGCTCATCGACAACGCAAACACCGGCCATCAAAGTAAGCCCGAGCTCCTTCCCCAGCAAGTCAAAAGGAAGTCGTACAAGACTACATATCCCCAGCACCGGCCGTCAATGTAAGCCCGGACTTCGCCCACTCAACGGCAAAACAAGCGCAAGAAGGAGCCAACACCTCCCAGCACAAATCTCAAGGCACAAAACGCCTCCAAAACGCTCATCGACAACGCAAGCACCGGCCATCAAAGTAAGCCCGACGTCACCCTCTCAGCAGGAAAAGCCCCTACAAGGCCACGATGATCCCCAACAGAAGAACACCGGCGGCCATCGTAAGTCCAACTTTCTCCCCAGCAGATAAAGCACGAGGCATCTACACCTCTCGCAATCAAAGCTCAAGGCAGCCATGCCTCCACAAACCGCAGTCAGAAGACGACTCAAGTCTTCATACATGACACACCCGCAGCCAGAAGACGATTCAAGTCCTCACGCATGGCAAACCGCAGTCAGAAGACGACTCAAGTCTTCATACATGACACACCCGCAGCCAGAAGACGATTCAAGTCCTCACGCATGGCAAACCGCAGTCAGAAGACGACTCAAGTCTTCATACATGACACACCCGCAGCCAGAAGACGATTCAAGTCCTCACGCATGGCAAACCGCAGTCAGAAGACGACTCAAGTCTTCATACATGACACAACCGCAGTCAGAAGACGACTCAAGTCTTCATACATGACACAACCGCAGCCAGAAGATGACTCAAGTCCTCACGCATGGCAAACCGCAGTCAGAAGACGATTCAAGTCCTCACGCATGGCAAACCGCAGCCAGAAGACGATTCAAGTCCTCACGCATGGCAAACCGCAGCCAGAAGACGATTCAAGTCTTCATACTATCTCCAAACCGAAGGCTTTAAACCACTCGGTCCGGAAGACCGTATAAACCTCCCCATCACTATCTCCACGGCCGGAAGGCTTTAAACCACTCAGTCCGAGAGACTGTATAAATCAGCCAAACTACTATCTCCAGCCCGGAAGGCTTTAAACCACTCGGTCCGGAAGACCGTATAAACCTCCCCCATCACTATCTCCAGCCCGGAAGGCTTTAAACCACTCAGTCCGGGAGACTGTATAAATCAGCCAAACTACTATCTCCAGCCCGGAAGGCTTTAAACCACTCGGTCCGGAAGACCGTATAAACCTCCCACATCACTATCTCCAGCCCGGAAGGCTTTAAACCACTCAGTCCGGGAGACTGTATAAATCAGCCAAACTACTATCTCTAGCCCGGAAGGCTTTAAACCACTCGGTCCGGAAGACCGTATAAACCTCCCACATCACTATCTCCAGCCCGGAAGGCTTTAAACCACTCGGTCCGGAAGACCGTATAAACCTCCCCCATCACTACCTCCAGCCCGGAAGGCTTTAAACCACTCGGTCCGGAAGACCGTATAAACCTCCCACATTACTATCTCCAGCCCGGAAGGCTTTAAATCACTCGGTCCGAAAGACCGTATAAACCTCCCAAATCACTATCTCCGGCCCGGAAGGCCTTAAACCACCCGATTAGGAAAATCGTAAAGTTTCCATCCCAGGACACCACCACGTCCTCACAATTGACCTCGGCGGTCACCACATCTTAGGACACCACCACGTCCTTACCACTGACCTTGGCGGTCACACGATACTTCAGGGCACCATCACGCCCACATACACTCACAAATTCACGACCTCTGAACTACGGCCAGACTTGATTCCCGCCAGGGATACGTAGGAATCCTATCACAGGGTCCAGCCATCGACATATACGGTCACCCAGGACACCACCACGGCGTGGCGACTCTACAATTGCGAAAACAACGGCGAGACACCTCCAACCATCGCTAAAGCGGAATAAAGCCAGATGCCGGGGCGCGAACGCGCTGCCTCTCGGATCCGGGCGACTTCCCGAAATGCGACGAATGCGAGATGCCGGGGCCCGCGCGCGAGCCGGATCCGGGTAATTTCACTTTGTGCCTTCTTCGAAGAATCCGGATGTGTTGTATCCGAATCCGGAGGTGCATAACCGGCGAGTAAGGAACGTCGGGGAGGTAAGAAATCAATTTCGTTTTGACTCCTTGCTTAAATTTTTGAATGCTAGAACTAGGTTTTAGTTTTTCGCATTTTGGGGCTTTTGTTATTTGCCATGCTTTTTGTGAAATTCTTGATGAATTGTTGAAATTGAGCATGTAAATATTGTGGGTATGTGAATTTTGTGCAGAAATGTGTAGATTAGCTCTTATTTGTGAAAATAAAGTGCCTCTCTATGAAAATGCATGATTTGGTGTTTTGTACCTTATGCTATTTATGTATGCACATTGTGAGAAAAATTGTCATGTAGTGACAAATTTTGTAAAAAAAATGTGACAGGTGCCGTGTTTTGTGACGGGTCTTATCTGAAAGTATGTGCCGTGTAGGGACGGACTTTTCTTTTGAAAATGTGTTATGCAGTGTGTGCCGTGTTTTTGGTGACGGATTTTGTGGGGAAAATATGTGTAGTGCGTGCCGTGTTTTGTGACGGGTCTTTTGAAAATGTGTCGTGTAGTGCTTGATCCCTTTGTTTGAGAAAATTTGTACAGTGTGCCGTGTTTTGTGACGGACTGCATGGGAAAAATTATGTGTAATGCATGCCGTGTTTTGTGACGGGTTACATGTGAAAATTATGTGCAATGTGTGCCGTGTTTTGTGAAGGACTTTTTTTTTTTTATGCTTTGGTATTAAGTACTGTGACTGACGTACCTTTGTTGTGTTTACCTGCAGGATAAGGGGCTTTTGGCTGGGAAAGCCAAGAAGATGAAGACTCGAGGATCGCTCGAGGCTGTGGTCGAGTTGTGGCAGCAGATGCCGAATTTCTCTATGGATGGCGGGCCGAGCCCTAGGAGGCTGGTCTATGCTTCTGGCCTGGGCGTGTTCGTGGAGAACTTGGCCGGGGTTTCTGACACGAGGAAGAACAAGAGCGTCTTCCTGGGCCTTTCTGAGTATTGGTGGGATACCACCCACACCTTCCATCTGAGCTGGGGCGAGGTGACAGTGACGCCCACAGATTTTGCTGCTATCACCGGGCTTTCCTTCAAAGGAAGGCCAGTGCGGTGGAGGGATATGATTGCCGAGGACGTGCTGACTGAGCTGCTGGGCTTTGCGCCTCTTCCTCGTAGGGGCCTGGGCATGCTGTATAGCGATGTGGAGACGAGGATTACGGCCAGTATTGGGGCATACTGTCGGAGTACCGGCCAGGTGACGACGGAGCAGCTGGCGCGCTCCTTTATGTGGTTTGCCCTTTCCGAGACTTTGTTCTCGAACCATGCGACGACGGCTCCTTTTGCTCTGCTGGAGAGCTTGATTGACTTGGAGGGAGTTTGTGACATAGCTTGGGGCGAGGCGGGCCTGGCCGAGCTTTACTTCTCCTTGGACCGGTTCAGCAGGGGTGTGGCCAGTTCTTTGGCCTGTTTTGATTTTGCTTTGGAGGTATGAGTTCATTGCTGTTTTTGATTAGCAACCTGTCATTTTCTCCGTTTTCTCTTGCACTGAGCATTTTCCGCTTTTGTCGCAGGTGTGGTTCTACGAGATCTTTCAGTGCTTCCTGTGGGATAGAGATCCTGGGGCCATAGCGGCCTATCCCGCTATGTTAGGCTGGGCACGCCCGGCGAGGAAGAGGAGGACCAGCAGGGGTAAGCTCACCATTTCCTACGGGGAGGTGCAGGAGCATCTGGAGAGAGATAGCCCGGAGGCGTTTTCTTTATATCCCTGGGCTCGGTACGAGGCTGATGAGTTCGAGGGGGCTCCTGTGGTGACGGCGCAGCGGAAGATGCTGCGGGGCCTGACCTGCGACGTCATGTACCTGGGAGAGCGGGTCTTTTGGCAGCATGGCCCGGGTATGCTTCCCTTGGCTCCGAGGGACCCGCCTTTCGGGATGTTGGATTCCCGGGATATGGATGTATTGGAGTTTGAGAGGTATTTGGGCGGCGTGAGTGCCCATGAGTTTGTCTTGTATCGAGAGGAGTATGGAGCCTTCGTGAGGAGGAAGTTGAGGACGCCACAGGTGTTGGCGAGGGAGAGGGAGGCTGGTCCGCAGGGTCCCCCAGAGGTTCCGGTGCCTGGGCCGGATTTCACGTATGTTCGTGGGGACTCGTCGAGGAGGAGGGTGTCTGTACCCGTCCCTGAGCAGGCTCCTGCTGCCTACCGAGTGGATCCTGATAGGCCGGTGAGTGTGCTTACTCTTTTCCAGCCTGGCATCTTTTCTGTATTTTTCTCTTTTTGTTGAGTATGGTGTATTCTTTGAGCGTTTCTTTGGCTGCTTGCTTGTGCGGAGTCCGGGAGAGCCTATGACATGTTGACCCGCCGTTATGTGGCGATGAGGTCCTTCACGAAGAAGATGGCGTCGAGGCCGCTCTTGCCGTCTTCGCGACGTGTGCCGGCGTACAAGCCGATGCCTTCGAGGCATTCTATAGATGTTCCTCCACCGAGAGCCGAGCCGGAGCCACAGCAGGAGGGACCTTCGCGGGGGCGGCATAGCATGGATGCCGGGACGTCCTCGGGAGCTCAGAGACCGCAGACCCTTCATCAGTTCTTTCCTTTGCCGGATGCACAGGGTGAGGGTTCGTCAGGGCATGCCTATTTTGACCCTTTTTTCGGCTTCGATCCTTCTGAGTATCTGGAGTACCAGCCTCAGGAGGGGGCTCAGTACTCCGATGATGAGGGTGTGACTGGCGAGTTTACCGGGATGCCTGACTTCTCGCTTGAGGATGTCAGTGATGATGGTGCTGAGGAGTCGGATTAGGATTCATTTACTTTCCCTCTTTCCATATTCCCTTTCCTTTTTTTTTTTAGCAACAGACATTTATGGGTACCTGTAATAAAACACTTGTATTTGCATGGCAACAGTATTTTATTTTAAGATGTAATGTCGTATTTGTGATTCCCGGGAATTGTCCTAGGAATTGTTGCTATTATTATTTATTTTTTTGTGCATGCCACGTGAGCTGAGAGAGTGTTTGTGGGTAGTGTATGCTTGCCGGAAATGGCTTTGGCCAGTGTTTGGGCAGTTTGGAGCAAGGTCCTGCTGGGGACAGTGGTTATTGGCCAGTTTGCTAAGAAAGTGGGGCTAGGATGCAATAAGGTCCGTACGGACAGACCTTGGTTGCAAAGAGGTCCGTACGGACCAGCCTTGCTTTTGGGAAGGAAATAAATGCTTTCCAGTGTCTGGACTTTCCCCATTCCCCATTTGCAGCCATTTTCGATCTTTCTTCCCCATTTTCTCTAGGAACCTCCATTTTTGCCATGGATTCTTCGTACGTTCCAAGAATTTTGCCAAGGCTTTCGCAGGAGCGGCAAGCACACTTCCTTGAGCAGCTGAAAATGTGGATGCGACGCCGTATGCGGCATCAGAGGCGGGCTTTCGAGGTAAGGTTTCGACTTCGCTCGATTTGGTCTTTTAAGGAGTTGGTTCCTGATTGGGAGTTGTTGCGGGCTGCCGCGAAGTTCTGGGATGTTAGGAGGCATGTGTATTGCTTCTCCTACAATGAAATGGTGCCTACCTTTGAGGATTTTCAGGCTTTGATTGGAGGACCGGAGGTGGAGGCCATCTCGCTTCCTTTGATTGGCGGTGCTGCCGTGAGCGTGAAGCTTGCAGGCTTCCTTCGGACTTCGTTGGAAGAAGTACAAGGCATGATCCTTGATTCGGGTCATATTGACATTTCTGAGCTGCCGTAGCGGTTCATGGTTGATGATGAGAGTGATGTCTCTTGGGATGTATTTGCCTTGTGCGTGATAGCGACGCTTTTCATGGTCAGCTCCCTTGGGGTTTGCGATGGCGCTTTGCTAGATGTGGTTGGGCACTGCAGAGCTGGAGAGGATATTGTCCCGTTGGTGCTGGGGGAGACTCTTCATGGTATTGACCATCTGGCGACTGGGGATCGGTTCATGAGAGGGGGAAGCCCCGCTTTGCTCACCTTGTGGCTGCGAGAGAGACTTCAGGCCATGCCCGAGGCTCCGACGTCGTTTAGCCCGTGGTCATTTGCTGCAAGACCTCTTGTGTTGGATATGGATCAGTCCGCCTGGGAGAGATGGATGACACGGCTTAGTACGCATCAGATCCGTTGGTGGGTTCCGCACTGGGGGATTGAGACTAGGAGGGCCTTTCAGGAAGGGTCCTATGTTGTCAGAGTTCCAGGTTTGTCTTGGTCCTCTTTCTATATTCCGTCGCTTGTTTCCCGACAGTTTGGGATGAAGCAGGAGCCTTTGTTGGGCTGGGATGACCTTGCTACTGCGGAGATAGCTCCTCTTTGTATGGCAGCTCCAGGTGCTTTCTTGTATTTTCTGAGGGTATGGACGTATTCCGCTTTCCCTCCGGTGGTGCTCCTTAAACATATATATGTACGGTAAATACCATAACATCTGTCTAACCGAAATATGTACCTCGCACAGCGTCTCCTTTGAAAGATTGCTAGGGCACCACGTACCACGTCTCTTCTCCTGCATTAGGAGAAAATTTTCAAAATCAACAAAGAGAAGCATAAATAGAAAGGTATTTTCCGCCATGCATTAGCCTATAACATGATCATAAAATATTTAGATTGGAGAATTAAATACCCATCTAATCCACATTTAAAATGCTATTTCCATCGGATTTTACTTGTAGAGAGTTTGAACTTAATCGTGCCCCTAACGATTCATCTCCTTAGTTATCAGTCCTTGGAGGCTTAATGATAGGCATATTCAACTCTTTTAGTACCTTTGGCCAGGTAGTCTCCTTCCTCTACCATTTCACGGCCTCTAATTTCTTCCAGCCTCCTTCATAAGCTTCCTCAATTTCCTATTTAGATAGGAGTCCTTTCATCTTTAGGAATTAATATCTCTAGAAAAATAGGTGTAGGAATATCATGCTGCTCCACCCCCAGCCTGTTACCAAAGGCAGCAATAAACAAGTTACTGTGAAACCTGATGTTTCACCTGATGTTTATAAGCATACTAAGAATATCAAAGCAAAAACACTTACCTACATAGGGGAAAACGTAATAGGGGGTATTACATGTTAATTTTCTTGAAATCTTTGTTGGGCTGGTTTTTGGGAAGTCATTAGGCCCCCTTGAGCACTCTGGCCTTAATTCCCTTCTTATGAAGAGTCAAATCAACCCATGCTGGTAGGTAGATGAGAAACTAAGGTCTTATGAAGCTCTCACCCCCTTCTCACACTCCAGATGTAGGATCAAGTAACCAAAGTGGTGCACAAATCAAAGAACTATCCTGCCATTGACTTCATTTTGGATGCTTTCGTTACTTTGTAGAACTGCAGTTGTACATAATGCTCCCTCCGTCCCGTTTGAAACTACACTTTTTACCCAAAAGGTCGTCCCATTTGAAACTACACACTTCCATTTTGGGAAGGTTTATCCTACTTCTTTTAACTATGGGACCCACTTAACACTCGCAACAACTTTCCACTTACTATTCCCTACCCCACTTTCTCTCTCCTACCTCACTTTTCATACTCACAACACCTACCCCACTAACACTTTTCCTTAATTACCGTGCTCAACCTAAAGCGTGTAATTTCAAACAGGGCGGAGGGAGAATATGGTGAAAAGGGATTCATGTAGCCCGACGAAGTAGTTTAGACACGAATTGGGTATTCCCAGTTTTGCTATCTAGAGACAAGCTATAATGATTCAGTGAGATTTACTATGGTGGGCTCAAATGCATATTATACCACATTCACTTATGCCCTTAAACACCAAACAACTAAGTTTCTCGAAAATCACATATGAACCCTAAACCTTGAAGCATTCCCATTAAACAATCATCGAAGTTGCATCCACTTTTGCTTATATATCATTTTTCCCCTTAAAACACTATATACCAAAGTTTATCTAGACGCACAATGTGAAGCATTCCCAAAAACGATTTTTGGAAATTGTATCTAGGTATGTTGTGACATACTTAGCTCCTAACAGCGTAGGATTTAAGAATTCGCACAAGAAACGCTGCTCAAGAATGGGGTATTGATTATCAAATGAATTTCATTGTTATTATTTCATGCACTTCCAGACCACATCTGATTAATCCTTCTGTGATCATAGATTCTGTGATCATAGAATACTACATTATGCAACAACTTAACAATCTTAACATACACTCAAACTTAATTCTTTATTCTCTACTTTCACATATAGTAACTTTGATCTCATATGTAAGATAAACCAATTTATATTTACCATCTATTCAAAGAAAATGTGCAGGCACGAGAACACTGAAGCAAACAATGAATAGTGAGTAAACAATCTTGCAGGAATTTGCATTACTTTGACAAGCAAAAGAATGTGATGCCAAAAACGAAAATTATAGAACGTACCTTTTTGCGCTGATCACGATTTTCATCTCTATTTGAGCAAAAAAACATGGAACTTAAGTTCTCAATTTTCTTTGCTTGTTCTAGCAGCATCCTCTCCCGTTCAGCTTGAGCTTTCTTTTCCTCCTCCAGCTCCAAAGCTATTCGTTCTCTCTCCAGTTCACTCTACAAATGCAATACTGCACCGTATAAAATATACATGATCTTTTTTACAATATAAACAGCTACACACCACCCACCTGCAATAGTGTATTCCGAAGATTCAAGATTTCCTCTCCCAGGTGTTCAGAATGAGAACCCTGATGGTCAAAAATTAAAACAAGCAAATTAAAAATCTAATACTTCAAGGGAAATAAAAGTAACCAAAAATTACCAACACGACTATGACAAACCTGCAGTTTTGCTCGTAGTTCCTCAATCTCTGTCTTTTGACGCTTTAACAGAGCAGCATCTGTTAAAATCTGGAATGAAAATAGACAAGTACCAAGTGAGCACAAGTAAAAAAAATAGGATGTGTTAACTTGACCCCCTTGCTACTGGAAAGCAGATTCTTTTGGATAGACCTGAGAGAAATGTTTGAATAAAACAATGAAAAATACAATTAAGTAAAAAATGTAAATTTGTTAAAAGAACTAACCTCATTCACATGAACACAGTTAGTGACACGTAATGCTCTGCTTGCAAACTGAAGACTACTTTTAGTTTCATCAGCATGAACCTGCCATTGTATAAGGAGTGTGCAAGGAAGCATTACATAAACAGCATAGAGACTATAAAAAAACATTGGAGGATGTAAAGAGAAGCCAGAACAGGTAAGAGTTTGTGATGATATGCTGACACGATGTGACAAAGTATCGAACTCAAAGATCAAAAACTTACTAAGGCTTCCATTTAGAATTACATAACAGATAAAACAAGTGTTTCTTTTCCTTTTCTTGTTTTCTTCACCATTTTTCTTTCTTTTCTTTTGGCCTCGCAATATCGGCCCCTACCACCACCTCCCCTCCCAAAAAAAGACACACCCATAGAAGAGCCAATCAAAGTCAAAATTAGTTAGTTTAATCAAGATGTGGAATCATACATTACTGTATATCCAACCCATATAACTTGGGGCACCCTTTAAACACTGAGGTTGTTTTTTAAATTAAATTTATATATAATTTTTCTATTTGTGATATTGAGTAGAATAGTGGTTGTTGGTTGTATTTGGAATTTGGGACTAATTTTCCAATATATACTGAATAATTTTTTATCCTTTTGAACTAATTTTCCACAATATACTAAATATTAAAAAAATGGACAATTTATAAAAGTAATTATTTAAAAAATGGAAGGGGGTGGTGCAGGTATTTGACCAAACTTTAGGGGAGGGTGCTAAAACATTTCCGTTAATTTTTTAACGGAGGTTAGTGGCAAGGAAAGTTTTGTCAGTGAATATGTAAGTACGATCGCAAAATTGAAGGAAATAAAGGACAATGGAAAATTCGAAGGTAAACCCAAAGTACGGTGGCAAATTTTATAGTTTTCTCGGCATTTATTGTGCGTGCAGTAAAACACGGTTTCGCTTATCTTTCTTGTTAGTCTCCGTCTCGGCTTTCTCCATATTTTTCCTATCTCTGTTCTCTCCGTATTTGTTAATGATTACAGTTAGCAACCCAATACACAGGTCACGATTTTACTGCCCTTAACAGTGATTCCAGAAATATGGAGGAAGGTTGATATCAAATGCATATTAATTACTAAGCTTATAGTTTACCTGTGCAAGAGTAATATTGCATATAATTGCTGTGTTTGCATTCCCACCTAGTGCAGGCTGCAAAATACGTGTAAGCTTGCTGTCTCGGTAAGGAACATGACCCCTGTGTTAAATATAGAAACATGTTCAGTGAATGTGGGGGTAAAATAGTCTCAACAAAAATTCTAGGGAACTTGAAAACCTACCCCTGGCTCTCAGCACCTTCACTAAGCTTCTTTATTACAGTTCCAAGTGTCATCAAGCTTTTGTTGATGTGAGAACCCTCCTTCAAACGAACACCTTCTGCACCAGTCTTTGCAGCACGCTCCGAACCAGCAAGGTCCACCAAATTCTGAGTATACGCAAACACATAAAATGCAAGGAGAGACCATGAAAATGATCTAATCGCTAGGACTAATTCATTAGTTGCATACCAGAACTGATACGCGAACGGCATCACATGAACTGTTAGCATTTTCATCTTCAGTTTTTTCCCTACTCTCAACTATCTGTATGGGGAAAATCTTAAGCCACACAACCTTGATAGCTTGAAAGGTAGAAGTTCGAAAGGGAATAATAAGCCTACCATACGAAATATTGTGTGAGACCTACTACTGTAAGCATTCATATTTGTCTCTCCAATATGACGATGAGCTGTAAAATCAACATTATGAAATAGATAATAAAACCCATGTGAAATAAAAATAAGACACATGAAACAGTGGCGGAGCCAGATTTTTTTTTAAGGGGGCAATATTATTTTGAACATAAAATAATATAATGCAATACCCAATTTTAGTTTAAAGGGGGGGGGGGGCTAAAATTTTAATGTAGTGTTATTTTTTCTTAATTCAAAGGGGGGCAATATTATATTTTTAAGGTTGAAAATCAATATTGCTAAAATTTTGTAGTACTAAAGAATGTACGAGAAGGAGAGTGAAGGATATGACATAGGAATTGAACTTAGCATGAGTAATTGTATACTAGAAAGTATAACAGTAAACAATAAATATGAATGTGACTATGTACCTAGAATGAGTTGAATGAATGTTACAGAAAGACAAAAGAGGGGTTCTGAAAAAACCTTCTCCAAAATCCATAAACTCGAGAACTTGCTTGGGGGAGCTGACAATTTCTTCTCGCAAACCAGCAACAAAAATTCCTCGCTTCGTTTCGAAATAAACACGAAACAAGCGACCAGTCAGTATACTGCAGAATATAAAGTAGGCTGGTAAAGGGAAAGCAGTAAGAATCAGTACCTCGACACTTTCATGGATCTGCAGCCTACGATGCTCAGGCGCCAACAGATCATTGATCTCCTCGTTATAAATCTCCATATAGGACATTCGCAGAAGAAACTCGCGGTCCGTGTCCTTACAGTAAGAAAGCAAAGATTACTGCAAAATGCATCATGAATTTGCTGACACAAATTCTAAAGAAGAATTAATATCTTAAGAATTGAACGACTTCACCAAAGATGGTCATAGTGAAGAAATCGTCTTCAGAAATACAATTAGAAAGGAAACGATTAGTTTAAAAAGTATGATTTTCAATATTTCTCAGCCAAAGTACTTGTTGCATCGATCGAAGAGAATGAGTGAAAAAGAAAACTTGGTATTCTTCCTACCAAATGTCACATAGTGTTCACTATTCTAATATGATATATAATTACGATTATAACTCAACCTTAGGCCCTTCGGGTCGACTACATGAATCAGCCTCCACAGGTCATCACCCATACCGCACCCATCTTTCTTTATTACTGATGTCCACATTTGTTATGGCCTTTTCTCCCTACTTCTAGTTTGGTTGATGTGGATAGACATACACTTCCTAATAGGTGCACTAACCGGTCTATGCTCTATGTCTCTGAATTTAAGGCGAAATCCTGCCCTATTGAGAACTCACGAGCTTCTCTTGTTGTAGTACAAACTAATGTTGCTGCTCCGTCCTTGATAACATCAATATATCTCACTTTACAATTTACCCCTTTCTTCTCTAATATCAACAAAATTAATTGTCAGGGAACCCTATCATATGAATTCTCCAATTTTTCCCTCTCCCCTCCCATCCTACCTCTTCTGTAGGGTAACTCTTACGACAGAAAAAGGCACATCAAACCCTGGTAAAACAGTCTAATAATTACAAGCGCACAAATTGACCCTCGTATGTAACCACAATCCACACACATATACCACACCTATGCTGACTCAAGGTTGAGTATGTGTCGATGGTAATAGAATTGTTTACATGTGTCAGTAAACTTGATTGCATGGGTAAAACACAATTTTGGATCAAGATTTTGAGGTGACTGAGATTTAGTTGATTGCACACACAATTCAAGGTTTTTTTCCTAAATTAAAAAGATAAACATCAAGCAACAATTGTGTATTGCGAACCGAGAGCAACCACCTGCAAGCCCGTGATCTGATACCAATACTTATTAGACAGATTGTTGATGCAATCAGACATTATGGAGCATAGTGCTAAGAATGCATAGTTTGTCAATTATGGGGTTAAAGATTATTAGGGCCTCATCCAGAAAGTCATAGAGCAAGAGGGTAGTTTACTATATTTTTTTCCTACAGCTTCAAGACTACCTTGCACATCAAGACTAAGTTCTAACAGAACTATGACAATGACATAAAGATGATAGAGCGTAATAGAAGAGAAGTACCTGGTGTACAGTGTCAAATAGATCATGCACAGCAAGAGGGATAACTCCAGGCTCTATTGCTGACCCTCGCATGGTATGTGTTTTCCCACTACTAGTTTGCCCATAAGCAAAAACAGTGCCTGAAGAGCATGTGTTAAAAAACATTAAAAATCTCTATGAGACTCCTCATGAAATTTATAGTTGAAACCTGGATGTTAGCGGTAACTTAGACACCTATTTTTGGCACAGTGAGAACTTGTACCCACACAGGCTGGGAAAAAATTGTTGGGATTGGATCCTAAACTACAAGGAAGAGGAGGAGCCTAAGTCGGAGGAGTCGGTGAATCAAGAAGGAAAAATCTCGGAGGTGCTTCTGTCGAGGAGAGCGGCCGCGCTCAGGTGGAGAGCGACCGCGCTGGAGTTCTTTCGTGGGTGCCAAAATCTTCTGCCGTTGAGGGCGGCCGCGCTGGCCTTGAGGGCGGCCGCGCTCGGTCCGAATCTGCAGCAGATTTTTATTTTGTTTCCTATTTTGATTAGATCTCTTCTTAAACTGAGTTAGGGCTTCCTTGTATAACTATATAAGCATAATTTCGGCCTAGAACACATTGTAGCAACATATTAGAGAGGAGACTAATACATATTGGCTTGGCAATTGCCCCCGGACGTAGTTCACGAGTTGGTGAATGAACCGGGTAAACAACTCTTGTGTTCTTGTGTGTGATTGTTTCTTTCTTGTACGTGTGGGTGGGTTGATTTCCTTATCTTGATTGCAACGAGGGAGCACCAATTTCACAACAAAAATCTCATTAATCGAATGCTCAAGTAACGAGATACCTGTAAATAAGTCAATTCTACTTTGCAAGGAGTCCAAACTAGCTTGCATGAACTAAAGGTTCCGTATTTACGCAAAGCCTTACCTAAACTTAAAATACATGTTTCTAAAGCTCAGCGATTAAACAACTTCATATGTGTTTAGCAAAGGATAGAAATAGTTTATGATTGGTCACTGTCACTTGAGGAAGAAACATACATATCAAAGCCCAATATATACATTGAAAACTCATGTCAACCGCTCCCCTCCCACCCACTCACACAATACAAGAGTTCTAAAACTCCCTCCGTCCCATTACAAAAGGTACAAAAGCCTCATTTTGGTGTCCCATTACAAAAGGCATAAGCTTAAAAGGGAAAGTTTGTACTTGTTTATTCATGGGACCCACTTGTCATACTCATATCATCTACCCACTTACTATTTCCTACCCCACCTATCTCACTTTTTATACTCACAACAGCTTACACTACTATACACTTTCCTTAATTTTTGTGCAAAACCCATTTTGTGTCTTATGTAATGGGACGGGGGGAGTATTGTACTTCGTAACCGAGCTCAAATACACCTAACTTATCAAAAAGATCTCCCAACTACACTTCAACAACCCAACAAAGATAAACACGCTCACACGTGATTCCTTCACTCACTCAATAAGAAACCATCAAAATAAAACACATTGCATGATTGGATAATTGAAATACGTTCGGGTACCAATTCAAAGAGTATGAAAATGAAAATAAATAATGCCTTAAAAGCAAAATTTAGAAGAGGGATACTACGAATATAAAGTTATTCTTCTATCCGAATAGGGAAGGTAAACTTCAACTCTGAACAACTTAATAAAACGTAGTCGTATTTTCTAAAACTAAATAAAATATTTTATCAATCTATCTAAAAATGATTCAAATACGCAACAATAGTCAAAAAAAATAAAATCTCGACAGAATGAATAAGACTTTTAGGGGAACAAATTAAGAGAAACATACCATTAAATCCCCTAACAGCTGCAGCAACTATATCCTTAGTCCGAGACTCGTAAACCTCGGCAGTCCTACATTCCTCTCTGAAAATCCGATCTACACACATAAAATTTCGAAATTTCAACAAAAAAAAAACAAAGTCAAATTTAATCCGTGAAAATGAAACGAAAGCAGCAATTGAAGAATTGAAAATAGGGTTACCGAATTCGAATTTGGTAGGCTGATTGGGAATGAAAATGGAGTTGCCGGAGATTCTCCATGGGCTCGATTTTGCTTCTTCCAATGAAAGGGGCCGAGATCGAACAGTGACGTTGATCCTCTCCATTTGTTGGAGTGAGGCGTCGGGAGTGGTAAATGTGTGACTGGGACGGTAGTTGGATGGTGGCGGACACTGCTCCGGCGGTCTGGGTAGGCGGCGACGGTGGTGGAGAAGGGTGGAGAGGGCGGTAGGGCAAGGGTTTGTTCGGAAAACGGGAAGAATGAAAGAGGCGGGAAAGGAGGGGTTTTGGGTGTTTGGAAAATTGGAATGGGGGGAGAAGGTGCGGGTTGGGAGGGAAAATGATTGGGGTTCGTTAAAGAACTAGTAAAAGCCCGTGTCCAAGGACACGTGTGTTTTTTTTTTTTTTAGTTAAAAAAAAAAATTTAATTAAAAAAAATTATTTTTTTTAAAGGCAAAATGGGAAAGGGACAACTTAGTGAGGGCAAAATGAAAAATTTGACACTTGAAACTGTTTATTGTACTGTAGCAAGAAGGGGTGCCATTTATACTATAGATACTCCCTCCGTCCCAGCAGAAAAGGCACTTTTGATCAACAGGAGTTAAGTTTGACCCACACATTAACGCAAATCTAATCATTCTAATGAAATTTTAAAAATTGTTATTGATAAATCATTTAGTGACTTATCAATAACAATTTTTAGAATTTCAAAAGGATAATTCGATTTGCATTAGTATTTTGGTCAAAGTTAACTTTTGTTGACCAAAAGTGCATTTTCTGCTGGGACGGAGGGAGTACTCCGTACTACTCATTTTGTAATATTGGAAACAAAAAATAAATTGATTCAAGAAATAATGAAAAAGCGAAAAAAATAATGTGTTGTTAGGATAGATAGTTAGTTAGGAGAGTGGAAGTGAAATACTACCTCCGTTCCGGCCGAAATATCCCAACTTTTCTTTTTGGATGTCCCATTTAAAATGTCTCAACTCAAAAAATGAAAGTTTTTTATTACTTTTTTATTTGTGGGACCCACTTATCATACTCACAATAAATATCCACTAAAACTATTACTTAATTGAAATGGTTATATAAAATGGATTTAAGGAGTTGAAAGCTTGCAATGGGTAGATGAAAGTAGGAGATGAAATGGGGCTAAATGAAATGTTTCATCCGGATGAAAAACCAAAAAAAAAAAAAAAAAAAAGCGATGAAAATGCTTTTGCCTTTTTTTTTTTTTCTTAAAGCTGTCATGTGTCAATTTGTTATTGGTTCGTGCTTTATCATTTTTTACCCAATTATTTAAGCTCAATTATCTCATAATAAATGATTTAAAAATAAAAAAAAATCACCAAAATTCATAATTTCTTTTTTCCTATAAATAGAATCTTATTTTATTTGATTTGGACACAAAAAAATCTTTCTTTTTTCAATAAATAAAAGTGGTGGGATATAGAATGATGAGTAGATGTGAGATGAAATTTAGTTTTATCTAGTCCATTGTAGGGGGGTTAAATGAAATGGGTAGATGAAATATTAGGTAAATGAGAAAAAATGTAAAAAGTGTTAGATGAAATGGGGAAGAGAGATGAAACCATTGTGGGTAGTCTAACTATTCCCTACCCCACTTTTTCTTTCCTACATCACTTTTCATACTCACAATATTTATTTCACTATACACTTTTTACATTTTATCGTGGGACGGAGGGAGTATATTCATTCCTTTTTAATACGTGTTATGAATAGAGAGAAGTGGGTCTCATTTCTATTTTAGGAAAGTGCAGATTATTGTGGGACGTCCAAAAAGGATCTTTTTGCATATTATCGTGGGACCGAGGAAGTATATTCATTCCTTAATTCCCGTGCATAATTGATTTTGGGACATTTCGATCGGGACAAAGGGAGTATAAAATAGTTAGTGAATAATTGTTGTCATTATTTAAAAAATTATTTAAGAAAAATTATTTAATACGTGAAATTTACAAATAAAGAAATAAAGAAGCAATAAACAAATCATTTTTGGATTTTTAACTTTTCGAGTAAGACAATTTTCTGAGAAAAATTCAATTACAAGTGAGACGGAGAGAGTATTTATGGAGTGCACTAAGTGGGGGTGAATTATATTAAGGGGTGTAAGATAGGGAAATTGAACTTAGTAAGGGGGTGAACTTATAAGAAAATTGGGTTGGTAAATAATTATTTATCGAGACGTAATTACCTATCAATTAAATGGAAATTTGTTAGGTAATTAGGTCTCGATATAAACAAAACGTAATAAGGGGCATATCCCCCGAGTAATTATTCCGATGTAAAGGTGATATAAACAATCCCCTCCTTAAAAAAGAGTTGGTCTTATAAAAAACGCGTTTTTTTTGGCACTTAGAAAAAACGTGTTTTGTGTTTCTTCGTTTGTGTCAGTTCCAGTTTAACAAAGTGTCAGTGCATGTGTAACAAAGTGCCAGTGAAAAAAGTGTCAATACTAGTTTAACAAAGTGCCAGTGTAAACTGGCACTGCCACTTTGTTAAACTGACACTAGCGCTTTTTACACGGGCACTTTTATATACATGAACTGGCACTCTTCACACTGGCACTCTGTTACACTAACACTGGCACTTTGTTACACTAACATTTTTGCTGGCTCTCAAAAACACATGCACTGGTATTCAAAAACACATGCACTGGCACTCAAAAACACATACACTGGCACCCAAAAACACTAGTAATCATTTTTGTTTGCTCTCAAAAACACAAGCACTGGCACTCCAAAATACATGAACTGGCAATCAAAAAAACATAAACTGGCATTAGTTTACTGGCAAAACACCTTCACAACCTAAAATTGATAACGCCATTTTCGAACGCCATTTCCGAATTCACCAAAAATCCCATTCAACTAGTCCAAATCCACCAACACTGAATCAATCATGAATAAATTCCACAATTCATTGTTGTCTGTAACAACGATTCGATATAAATCGAATGCCGGAAACATTGAATCAGTAGAGATCAATCGGTTAGCAGGTTAGGGTTTTAATGGGGATCAGATTTGTATTGATGGTGAACAAGCAAGGGCAGACTCGTCTCGCCCAATACTACGAATACCTCACCATCGAAGAACGTCGTGCTCTTGAAGGTGAAATTGTTCGCAAGTGCCTTGCTCGTAATGAACAACAGTTCTCTCTCTCTCTCTCGACGTTGCTCGCACGGTTGAAGACGGGTAAAGTTTTACGGTAATTTTAAAACACGTTTTTTCGTAAGCTTATGAAAAAATGCGTTTTTTACAAGTTTTTGGCCTTAAAAAAAAAAGGAACGGATTAAATATTTTCTCACAAATATATTACATTCTTGAAATTTTTTATGAAAACCTTAAAGCCTCTACATTCTATACAATTACATTCTATACAACGTTTCATCTTTTCCTGGTTTCTATGGAGACAATAAATTATTTACTAGAGGTGTCCATTTAGTTAAATGGACCGACAAATCGGTCGGTTTTTAACCGGTCAATCGATTTAATCGTAATCGGTTTTTCTAAGGTTCGATTTCGGTTGGTGCATTTCAAAAATCGTGAACCGCCGATTTTATGCTCGGCAGAGTCATGTGGGTTGCTCGGTCGAACAAGACATTTACCAGTAAGTCTTTACCATTTAACGGTCATGCTCGACCGAGTCATATGAGTTGCTCGGCCGAGGGGGTCATTTTCCAGTGTATTTAACGGTCATGCCTCATGCTCGTCCGAGTCATATGAGTTGCTCGGCTGAGCAAAACGCCAGAAATTAAAAAAAAAAAGTATGCTCGATCGAACAACACGAAAGACTCGACCGAGCAGATCCAAACCGGATAAACCGGAGGTTAACCGAAAAATCGTTAAAATCGTATAACCGTCAAACCGTAACCGGTTTAACCGGTTATCCGATTTGATTTCGACTGATGATTTTCAAGGTTTGTAACCTGCGGTTATAACCGGCTAACCGGCGGTTTTACTAACCGGCCACCTCTATAATATTTATCTTGATAGGTGTAAAGGTATTGTTGGAAAATTAATATTGTAGAATAACTTTTAATATTTATATACTTGTTAATTATAATATTACTTTTAAACTAGGGATTATTAGTACTCATAAATAATTATAAGAAATTATTATTAATATTGTTAATTCTTATCTGACTATTAGACGAGCTCTTAGAGCATCCACATTGGTGAACGAAAAATTCGTTCACCACATGAACGAAAACTGGCCTGTGAACGAAATTTCGGTCACGCCAGCTTACATTCTGTTGTGGTAAACAAATTTTTCTTTCACAAATATATTTTTAATAGAAATTCGATATTATAAAATTAATAATATACATTAGTAAATATTATTTTTTATTAACATCTTTAACAATAAATATAACTAATTTTTTATTATTATTTTACTTAATTGCACAATTTTAAAAAATTAAACACACATAAATAAACGTTAAATTAAGATAATTTAAAACATTACACTCATGAAAATTAAAAATTAAAATACAACACCCAAAATAGAAAGTAACGCGCTCATAAATAAAATGATGCATATGATATCAATGATTGTTCTTTGCATATATATGCTCAATTAGGTCTGCTTTGAGAGCCATGTGTGTAGCTATGCTTTGAACTTTTCGCTTGCGCGCTCATAGATATTATTGATTTTCTAGCATACATTTTTTAGTTTTTTGAAATTCAAATACAATAGTTCAATAATTAAACAAAGCAAACTTAAACTTAGCATACATTACTGAAATCGATTAAAAATCCTCCAACTCAAGAATCAACTTCCTTTTTATCTCTTCCTCTTCAGGGGTCAGTACTGCCTTATCAAGAAGCTTTCCAATCAAATTTGATTTGGATAACATCTTCTTCAAATAGTATTTGAACCATACCTGCATCATCACTTTCTGTTGTCGCATAACCGCACTGTTCATTAAGTTTGAACCTCTTATCGCTGCCTCCACTTTCGTTATCATTGTCCAAGAGAACTGGACGAGATGTCTCAGCCTTCTTTTTTCTGCTGGTCGTGGTGTCATTCTTAATTCGCTCCTCCCATTTGCGATGATTCTTCAACATAAACCATGCCTACTCATCTTTAAAAGGTTTACCTTTTTTATTCTCGTACAATTGTTTAGCTTCAGTACGAACGTCTTCTTCATTTTACCCACTTCCTTTTCGTCTAGTTGCTTCATCGTATATCGCCACAGACAGGTTTACCGATTTTGCCATCCTATTCCATCGACCTCTAAGCATTGATAAAGTTCGTTTACCAATTTCTGATGGTCTTTGTTGTTGCGTTGTATCGTACTTAGCCTTGACAGTAGCCCACAACTTTTCATACTTTTGGTTAGTGCCTACGATTGCATTAGTGTTTGTATTCATGTAGGCACTGATGAGAGCTTCATCTTCTTTGTATCTCCATGCAATGTTGGCTCCTTTTTTCTTTTTTTGTTGCTCCTCCTCGCCGCCTTGTGGGTACCGCCTCTTCTTCTTCTTCATAACCCTCATCTTCTTCTTGCGTCTCTAGAACAAATTCGTTGTTCTGTGACTTTTGAGTAAAACTTTGGTAGTTAGGTGCAATGCCGAAAGATGACTGGGTGTTTAGTGAATATTAAAATCTTGGGGTGGACTTTGGTTGAGGTTTAGGGAGTTTGAGTTGTTGAGATAGTTTTGAAAATTGTGTTGCTGATAATTTTGTACGAAATTGGGACCGTTAGCTAGCATTTGCTCGAACCAAGCATGATCAGGATTTGTTCCGGAATTATGAGAACTATTTCCGTAATTACTCATAATAAAAAAAAAACTTGTTTTTTTGCTAATTATAGAGAAAGGAACTTTAAGGAAGTATGAAATAAGATATGTAAATAATCTAGCAATCTTGAGCTCTATTTATAGGGAAAAATAAATGTTTTTGAAATTTTGACCTAAACGACGTCGTTTGATAGTCGTTTGACGCAAGAGAAAATTTAAATAAAAAATTAAAATTTTATCAAATATATATAATAATAAAATATTAGAATCATTTTTTAATATTAAAATATATAAATTATGTCAAATATTATAAAATTAGACTCTATTTATAGAGAAAAAGAAATTATAAACATTTTTAATATTTTTATTTCAATAATATAATTTCAAAAATGTCAAAATTATAAAATACACATATAGCTCGGACCAATTTTCGTTCACGAATTCGTTCATGAAATGAACGAAAATTTTCGTTCATGACCATGAACGAATATTTAGCCACCACTAATTGACATGAACCAAAATTGGTTCATCAAATTACAAAGAATGAACCAATTTTGATTCACCACTAATCATGGTCTTAGTAAATAGGTTGGACCGAATGAGTACGTAGTATATATTTTAGCTCATTAGCCTCTCTCGCTTTTTATTAGTAGTGTCATTAGTCTTCATTTTTTTACTACTCATTTTTTTAGAAATACTCTCGCCGTCCCACTCGAAAAGGCACAAAGTTGGCATTGCACGGAAATTAAGGAGAGTTTATAGTGAAGTAAGTATTGTGAGTATAAAAAGTGATATAGGAGAGAGAAATTAAGGTAGAAAATAGTTAGTGTATAGATATTGTGATTATAACAAACTAGTCTAACACCCGTGCGTTAAACGCACATCCAAAAAACTTTGATAAATAGCAGAAATTAAATTAAAACAGTTATTATAAATATAAAAGTTAATTTAGAATATATTTTTTTTAGGATTTAATGGCAAAAAATGCATAATTTATTTTGGCTATCCACTCTTTATTTATTTTGTTACAAACTATCCACTTTCTAAATATATAGTTTTGTAGGTATATAATGGGTAGAGGTCTTTTTTTTTTTTAAGTAAAGCAGCATCTAGGGACAAAGTTTTATTTACAAAATGTCAATTATTTTGGAAAATAATTTTTTTAATAAAAAATCTGTTTATGCACGGAGAAAGTTTAACAAACCACAAAAAGAGCTTTTACTAAAAAAAATATACCAAAAGAACTTCAAAAGCGAGTAAAGCTAATCACAGTCAAACAAACTTACTTCTATTTAAGTAGACATAGATCACGGGATGGAAGATCACAGCGACGCATCATAATAAACCTGTCAACCTCAATAACCTGGGAATTGCCCGTGGTGTCAACATGGATCCATGATCGAAGGCCTTGGCCACGTTTTTTCAGACCTAAGACGTTCACCGCTTATAAAGGCTGACGCCTGGGTGGCCTATAAGATCTATCCCTAATGTTAACAGCTGATGCAGGTCTTGGTTGCAGCAGGCGCTCGTTAAAGATTACAAGTAACTAAAATCATAGAAAACTCCCAATAGGTCTTTGAACAATTTTTTTTCACAGGGATATCCAAGTGTGTAGACAATTTGCCAAAAATTGTCTATCTTTTGTTAGCAAAAGTGCAGTGTGTGATATTGTGCTTCAAAACCAATCATGTCTTCATATACCTTTTACCACTTACTGGGGATATGAGGAATTTCTGTCTCAGCGTGTTCCCTAAAATATGGTGAGGAATTGAACACAAATCTATGTTGGAATTTGGTTTTGTAAAAGTGTGGTTTGACCAACTTTTGACCAAGAATTCCATTGGGTTCCATTATAGGAAAATGGAAATTGATTGCATATTAATAAATCTACATTTGGAGTAGATTAATTTGATATATTTACTTTCTCAAAACCAATTAGTGGTGAATGAGAAATTAATGCTCAAAGTATGCAAAATGAAATGGGTTTATGAAGAGTTTATGGGATATGGAATAGTTATCCCACATTGCTTAAAGATGTAAAGTGATGAGAGTTTATAAGTGGATTCATCCAAAGGAGTAGTCAACAAGTTAATCTCCTTGGGCCAACCTAGTTGGACCATTGGGCCAACCATGCAAGGAGTAGTCCAATTGTGCCAATTTTGTACTAGCTCAATTTGGACCACACCCGCGAAGCGCGCAATGGGCGCTTTGAGGCGCACACTTTGCACTTTGCACGACCGTATCGTCGCTAGGAGCCTTAAACTTTTGACAAAAGTTGGCTCGGTTCATGGTTCGATTCGGTCCAAGGCTGGTGAGGCGGGTTTGGTTCTGGCTAGGTCCGGTTGGGTCTAGGCCGAGTTGGACTAGGCTTGTTGGGTCAAGGTCGGTTTGGGCTTGGCAGTTGGGTCCAGCAAGGTTGGCCGAGTGGGCTCATGGTTGTCTTGGGCCTCGGCTGGACCATGAAGGCTTTGTCGATTGGGCTAGGCAAATGGGCTTCAAGGTAGGTTGGGCCATTGTGGAAGGGGCAGCCCGTTTTGGGCCATGGAACATGTTGGTTCTAGAAAAGGCATGTCTATTGATGATAAATTCGGGCTGATCTCCACCCTTCATCCGAATCTGATCTAATGGCCGAGATTCCACCAGACACCAATTGTGACTATTCCCAAGAGACACCCTAACTCTTCATATACTATAAATAACCCCCACCAGATTGTCAAATTCACTCAATCATTGATTAAATCACTTCTCTCTTTCATAAATTCACTCTCTATTCTCACTAGAAGTAGAGAATCACATATTTAACCGAGTTAACAATCTCGGTTAGATATCTAACTGAATTTGAAATTCAGTCACAGAATTCAACGGAATTCTTAACATCATCTGTTAGAAGATAGAGCATCTTGTTGCATAAGTCTTCTTCAAAGTCTGGAAGTGTCAAACACGTATTTTGTTCGCCGAAGTCATTAATTTGGAGTGCTCCTATTAATGACTGTAAATTCGTTTTATCTTGAGAGAAGATTGCCGCAGACCGTTAGCACCAGTGCGGGGCAATATCTTCTTGCGGAGATTGTGTCCAACACAAGACTCGACTTCTTTAATTACTCGGTTTGCTTTAATTTTTGCATTCTAGTTTATCTTTATTTCCTGCCCCGTTAATTATGTTATGGTTCATTATATTATTTGTCATTTTGTTAAATTCAAGAAAGCCTTATTTATTGTCAAATAGACAATTTTCCCAACAATCGCAAGAAGATATTAACGTTTTTCTTGTTTTTATGACAAATATGAGCCAATGATGATGGACAACCAAAGGACTTTTTCGTTAGAGACTTAACGAGAAAAATGACGGTTTCCAAGGAAGGATAACTAGAAGAGCATTGGAAGTTAACTAGAAGATAACGAGAAGGTCAACAATAATCCCGGAAGTGATTCAAAGAATTGTTGACAACATGGAGCGGACTTATAATCGAATAACCAAATTCGCCTAGGCATATAACCGAAGAGGAAGAGGATGATGATCCAAATTCGCCAAGGCTTATAATCGAAGAGGAAGAGGATGATGATCCAAATTCGCCAAGGAAAATAAGCCGAGGAGAAAGAGGATGATGGTCCAGATTGCCAAGGCAGATAACCGAAAAGGAGGATGATGATGATCCAGATCCAAAAAGACAAATAGACAATCCGCGAAGACAAATAGCCGCAAAAGAATGGGATCATGAAAATCTCATATGTAGGACGTACATACTGAGTAGACCAAATGATGCCCGACAAAGAGCACTGTCTCGTGGGGACAACCAAAGAGTTGTAGAACACTTTGGAACGGACTATAAGGTTCAAGGAACCATCTCCAAAATTTGTTACAAGATGTGGTAAGACCAATCACGTAGCAAAAGTTTGTCATATTCCATGAAGGGAAATAGACAACTGAATCATTGAATACCGAAGCGGGTATTAGGCTGGAGGAAGTAAACCAGTTTAAACATTTTGCGTTTTGACTCTTTGAATGGATACTTGCTAAGAGTGTGACTATTCAGAGAGGCACACCCGGATCGGCCGTGCACAGACATAGAGCACGCCCGTGCAAGTATGGAGCGGCCGTGCCAAGTTTGGTGACCCGGCCGTGCAAAGCATAGAGCGGCCGTGCAAAATTGTTGACTCGGCCGTGCACTGCTGAGGCACCAGTTCAAATAAGTTGTGTCTTTTCAAGACCACAACACAAATAAAAGCAGTAATGGTGTTTGAAACCAACTTAGCAAAGTTGGAAGTCAACCCAAGAGAATGGTGGATAGACGCTAGAGCTACTCACCATATATGTGCTGATAAAGAGAGCTTCTCATCATACACTCCTATCAATGGAAGGAAGGTGTATATGTGAAACTCTGAAACTTCCAAACGTCGTGGGATTTGGAAAGGTTGTGCTGAAGATGACTTCAGATAAAGAACTGACTCTCGTGAATATGCTGCATGTCTCATACATTCGCAATATTGAGCAAGGCTGGATTTAGACAAATGTTTTGAGTCAGATAAAAACTGTATTGACCAAGAAAAATTGTTTCTTGGTAAAGGGTACCTTGCCTATAGGCAAAGAGCATCGGTGTTTCTTATGTTTACTTTTTGAAAGGTTCTAATTTATGGCATGATAAATTAGGTTATGTGAATTTCAACACAATTAAGATGTCAGTGAATCAAGAATTAATTCTCATGAATAAATTTGATTCAACTGACA
This sequence comes from Adenophora triphylla var. japonica, assembly GCA_022495995.1. NCBI lineage: Eukaryota > Viridiplantae > Streptophyta > Magnoliopsida > Asterales > Campanulaceae > Adenophora > Adenophora triphylla. The sequence continues at coordinate 107,369 of JAFEMH010001063.1, forward strand.
AGTGTAAAATTTGCGTGGAAGATAAAATGACTAAGTCATCATTTTCTTCAGTAATAAGAAACACGACACCTCTTGAGTAGCTCACACAAATGATTGTGATCTAAAGTTAGTGCAAACTCAAGGTGGGAAAAAGTATTTAATTACTTTATAAATGGTTGCACAAGACATTCTCTTGATAAGGAAGGATGAAGCCTTGGAGGCTTTCCAAGCTTATAAGAATGAAGTTGACGAATCAACTTAATACAAAGAAGATTCGAAAAGCTAGAATGAGGGGAATATGCGGCGCCGTTTGAGGATATTTGTGAGGTTTCCGGCAGTATTCATCAAACGATCGCAACATATTCAACTCAGTCTAATGCAGGAGCTAAATGCAAGAATCATACCTCTAAAGAGATGATAAATGCAATAAGCTCTGACTTAACCAAATTTTAATGAGATACCCAAGAAAGGATTTGATAAAACTAATTACAGATTATGGCATAATCGTAAGACGTTTTATAAATACTTTTAAGTGTAGGGGTACACCTCAATTGTGGGGATACACCTCAAGTGTGGGGATACACCTCAAGTGTGGGGGTACGAGCTAAAGTAAAAGTACTTAAGCCAAAGACAATAAATTTTGTATTCTTTGAAATCATATTTTCTTGGAGTAAAAAGGAAATAATATAAGTTTAAGAAGAGAACTTATAAGACTGTAAAAAATTTATCTTAATAGTAAGATGAACTAAGACACAGTTTGTGGACAAAAGAAGCTAGTCTTTTGGTCCTAATTTTCTATGGTAGAAAATTAGACGAAAACTGTTAATAATGTTGTTAACATTTAAATGAATAGTTCATCATACATTTTGAAGTTGGTTGATCTTCTTCTATAATGCGAACCGTTGGGTTGCAAATTGGTTCCCAAAAGGAAGTATTTGAAAGATGAATCTATAAACGGAAAACTCTTGAAAGATAAAGTCCTAAGGCAGACTTTCAAGAAGTGTAGTCAAGAGAGTTAGAATTTCAAAAGATAGATTTCTAAAGGGAAAACAATCTTGAGAAATAAACTCTATTGAGACGAATTATTAATCTAAAAAGGCAGATTATTGATCTCGAAAGTGAGACTCTTGAGATACAGAATCTGAAGAGAAAAGATTCTTAAAGTAATAGACTCTTTAATGGTAGAATCATAAGAGTTAGATGAATTCTCCAAGATAGACTCTCGAATAAGCTAAATTCTTGAGAGATGAAATCTATGAGGTAGAATCTTGAGAGGTAATCTCAGTAAGGTAGATTCCTGAGAGGTAGACTCTAAGGAGGTCAAACCACTTAGAGGTACTGAATACTTGGGAAGTCGGACCGGTACAGAGATAATAACCGCTCGAAGAAACTGACCGATAGAAGAATTTGTTCACTCGAAAGATTGACCATTCTAGAGAGACTAAAAGTCTAATTAAAAAATTGTAATAAATCACTAAGTATAGTCAAAGTACTTGGAGTACTTAGAGATATTCTTGTGATTACAGATTACAATAAATAAGATATTCAATAGTATGAAAAGGATATACTGATTGGATATTAGACACAAATAAACTCCAAGGTGAAAAATGTGTTCACAAAAAATGGAGCAGCGGTGTCAAACTTCCAAGACAACATGAACAACTCGATTCAATAAGAAATCTGAGTTGATAGCGTCAGATAAAGATAAAAGCTGAATGGTCTTGGAAGATATTCCTTGGTGGAATAAGTTTGTGTCTACATGACCTAAGGCATTGTGACGACAATGAGAAATAGGAAAAGGTGTAGAACATCGTGGTAAGTCAAGACACAATGGTCATTGACATATTACCATAAGACAATTGATCTCAAATGAGACTGTCACAACTGGCCATGTGAAGTCAAAAACTGATCCGTATACCAAAGGGTATGAATAGGAGATCAAATTGTCTGGTAAGGGGAATGAAGTTAAAAAACCCACACAAACAAAGAAATCCATAGTGGACACTCAACCTTGAGAATTGGAGATCCCATGCCCTTGGTTCAATGAGACAACTAAGTTATGTAAATTCTAGTATGTGCGCTTAGAACTCATTATAACTCATTCTCAGAAGCCATCTAAGTGCTAAAACACCTGATGACGTGTGGTGAGGGTAAGCTTAAAGCTTTTAATGATTCCTATACCTAAGTGGTGGAGTATAGCAGGATACTCTTTATGGGAGATCACCTATATAAGTGAGAAGTAATAAGGCCGCTTCCAAATTGAAACACTTATGAATCAAGAACGTTCCAGGGCCAAAATGGACAAAACGTGAGAACAAAACGTGTTAGAGCTGTTATTGTGTGAGTACTATTGTCTTGGTATACACTATACAGTCACTGGTTCAAAGCGTCTCGCTACCAAATGGCTAGTATATCCGATAGTATTTCACTAGGGAAGGTTCACAGCCATAAGCTACCTATCCCGATGCAATAATAGTTCGCCGAAACTTCCAGACGAGTCTGCATTCATGCATGCTTTAATTTGTAATTCATGTGGGGGATTGTTGGAATTTGGTTTTGTAAAAGTGTGGTTTGACCAACTTTTGACCAAGAATTCCATTGGGTTCCATTATAGGAAAATGGAAATTGATTGCATATTAATAAATCTACATTTGGAGTAGATTAATTTGATATATTTACTTTCTCAAAACCAATTAGTGGTGAATGAGAAATTAATGCTCAAAGTATGCAAAATGAAATGGGTTTATGAAGAGTTTATGGGATATGGAATAGTTATCCCACATTGCTTAAAGATGTAAAGTGATGAGAGTTTATAAGTGGATTCATCCAAAGGAGTAGTCAACAAGTTAATCTCCTTGGGCCAACCTAGTTGGACCATTGGGCCAGCCATGCAAGGAGTAGTCCAATTGTGCCAGTTTTGTACTAGCTCAATTTGGACCACACCCGCGAAGCGCGCGAAGCCCGCGAAGGTCGCAATGGGCGCTTTGAGGCGCACACTTTGCACTTCGCATCGTCGCTAGGAGCCTTAAACTTTTGACAAAAGTTGGCTCGGTTCATGGTTCGATTCGGTCCAAGGCTGGTGAGGCGGGTTTGGTTCTGGCTAGGTCCGGTTGGGTCTAGGCCGAGTTGGACTAGGCTTGTTGGGTCAAGGTCGGTTTGGGCTTGGCAGTTGGGTCCAACAAGGTTGGCCGAGTGGGCTCATGGTTGTCTTGGGCCTCGGCTGGACCATGAAGGCTTTGTCGATTGGGCTAGGCAAATGGGCTTCAAGGTAGGTTGGGCCATTGTGGAAGGGGCAGCCCGTTTTGGGCCATGGAACATGTTGGTTCTAGAAAAGGCATGTCTATTGATGATAAATTTGGGCTGATATCCACCCTTCATCCGAATCTGATCCAATGGCCGAGATTCCACCAGACACCAATTGTGACTATTCCCAAGAGACACCCTAACTCTTCATATACTATAAATAACCCCCACCAGATTGTCAAATTCACTCAATCATTGATTAAATCACTTCTCTCTTTCATAAATTCACTCTCTATTCTCACTAGAAGTAGAGAATCACATATTTAACCGAGTTAACAATCTCGGTTAGATATCTAACTAAATTTGAAATTCAGTCACAGAATTCAACGGAATTCTTAACATCATCTGTTAGAAGATAGAGCATCTTGTTGCATAAGTCTTCTTCAAAGTCTGGAAGTGTCAAACACGTATTTTGTTCGCCGAAGTCATTAATTTGGAGTGCTCCTATTAATGACTGTAAATTCGTTTTATCTTGAGAGAAGATTGCCGCAGACCGTTAGCACCAGTGCGGGGCAATATCTTCTTGCGGAGATTGTGTCCAACACAAGACTCGACTTCTTTAATTACTCGGTTTGCTTTAATTTTTGCATTCTAGTTTATCTTTATTTCCTGCCCCGTTAATTATGTTATGGTTCATTATATTATTTGTCATTTCGTTAAATTCAAGAAAGCCTTATTTATTGTCAAATAGACAATTTTCCCAACAATCGCAAGAAGATATTAACGTTTTTCTTGTTTTTATGACAAATATGAGCCAATGATGATGGACAACCAAAGGACTTTTTCGTTAGAGACTTAACGAGAAAAATGACGGTTTCCAAGGAAGGATAACTAGAAGAGCATTGGAAGTTAACTAGAAGATAACGAGAAGGTCAACAATAATCCCGAAAGTGATTCAAAGAATTGTTGACAACATGGAGCGGACTTATAATCGAATAACCAAATTCGCCTAGGCATATAACCGAAGAGAAAGAGGATGATGATCCAAATTCGCCAAGGCTTATAATCGAAGAGGAAGAGGATGATGATCCAAATTCGCCAAGGCTTATAATCGAAGAGAAAGAGGATGATGATCCAAATTCGCCAAGGAAAATAAGCCATGGAGAAAGAGGATGATGGTCCGTATTGCGAGGCGTATAACCGAAAAGGAGGATGATGATGATCCAGATCCAAAAAGACAAATAGACAATCCGCGAAGACAAATAGCCGCAAAAGAATGGGATCATGAAAATCTCATATGTAGGACGTACATACTGAGTAGACCAAATGATGCCCGACAAAGAGCACTGTCTCGTGGGGACAACCAAAGAGTTGTAGAACACTTTGGAACGGACTATAAGGTTCAAGGAACCATCTCCAAAATTTATTACGAGATGTGGTAAGACCAATCACGTAGCAAAAGTTTGTCATATTCCATGAAGGGAAATAGACAACTGAATCATTGAATACCGAAGCGGGTATTAGGCTGGAGGAAGTAAACCAGTTTAAACATTTTGCGTTTTGACTCTTTGAATGGATACTTGCTAAGAGTGTGACTATTCAGAGAGGCACACCCGGATCGGCCGTGCACAGACATAGAGCACGCCCGTGCAAGTATGGAGCGGCCGTGCCAAGTTTGGTGACCCGGCCGTGCAAAGCATAGAGCGGCCGTGCAAAATTGTTGACTCGGCCGTGCACTGCTGAGGCACCAGTTCAAATAAGTTGTGTCTTTTCAAGACCACAACACAAATAAAAGCAATAATGGTGTTTGAAACCAACTTAGCAAAGTTGGAAGTCAACCCAAGAGAATGGTGGATAGACGCTAGAGCTACTCACCATATATGTGCTGATAAAGAGAGCTTCTCATCATACACTCCTATCAATGGAAGGAAGGTGTATATGTGAAACTCGAAACTTCCAAACGTCGTGGGATTTGGAAAGGTTGTGCCGAAGATGACTTCGGATAAAGAACTCGACTCGTGAATATGCTGCATGTCTTATACATTCGCAATATTGAGCAAGGCTGGATTTAGACAAATGTTTTGAGTCAGATAAAAACTGTATTGACCAAGAAAAATTGTTTCTCGGTAAAGGGTACCTTGCCTATAGGCAAAGAGCATCGGTGTTTCTTATGTTTACTTTTTGAAAGGTTCTAATTTATGGCATGATAAATTAGGTTATGTGAATTTCAACACAATTAAGATGTCAGTGAATCAAGAATTAATTCTCATGAATAAATTTGATTCAACTGACAAGTGTAAAATTTGCGTGGAAGATAAAATGACTAAGTCATCATTTTCTTCGATAAGAAACACGACACCTCTTGAGTAGCTCACACAAATGATTGTGATCTAAAGTTAGTGCAAACTCAAGGTGGGAAAAAGTATTTAATTACTTTATAAATGGTTGCACAAGACATTCTCTTGATAAGGAAGGATGAAGCCTTGGAGGCTTTCCAAGCTTATAAGAATGAAGTTGATGAATCAACTTAATACAAAGAAGATTCGAAAAGCTAGAATGAGGGGAATATGCGGCGCCGTTTGAGGATATTTGTGAGGTTTCCGGCAGTATTCATCAAACGATCGCAACATATTCAACTCAGTCTAATGCAGGAGCTAAATGCAAGAATCATACCTCTAAAGAGATGATAAATGCAATAAGCTCTGACTTAACCAAATTTTAATGAGATACCCAAGAAAGGATTTGATAAAACTAATTACAGATTATGGCATAATCGTAAGACGTTTTATAAATACTTTAAGTGTAGGGGTACACCTCAATTGTGGGGATACACCTCAAGTGTGGGGGTACACCTCAAGTGTGGGGGTACGAGCTAAAGTAAAAGTACTTAAGCCAAAGACAATAAATTTTGTATTCTTTGAAATCATATTTTCTTGGAGTAAAAAGGAAATAATATAAGTTTAAGAAGAGAACTTATAAGACTGTAAAAGATTTATCTTAATAGTAAGATGAACTAAGACACAGTTTGTGGACAAAAGAAGCTAGTCTTTTGGTCCTAATTTTCTATGGTAGAAAATTAGACGAAAACTGTTAATAATGTTGTTAACATTTAAATGAATAGTTCATCATACATTTTGAAGTTGGTTGATCTTCTTCTATAATGCGAACCGTTGGGTTGCAAATTGGTTCCCAAAAGGAAGTATTTGAAAGATGAATCTATAAACGGAAAACTCTTGAAAGATAAAGTCCTAAGGCAGACTTTCAAGAAGTGTAGTCAAGAGAGTTAGAATTTCAAAAGATAGATTTCTAAAGGGAAAACAATCTTGAGAAATAAACTCTATTGAGACGAATTATTAATCTAAAAGGCGGATTATTGATCTCGAAAGTGAGACTCTTGAGATACGAGAATGCGAAGAGAAAAGATTCTTAAAGTAATAGACTCTTTAATGGTAGAATCATAAGAGTTAGATGAATTCTCCAAGATAGACTCTCGAATAAGCTAAATTCTTGAGAGATGAAATCTATGAGGTAGAATCTTGAGAGGTAATCTCAGTAAGGTAGATTCCTGAGAGGTAGACTCTAAGGAGGTCAAACCACTTAGAGGTACTGAATACTTGGGAAGTCGGACCGGTACAGAGATAATAACCGCTCGAAGAAACTGACCGATAGAAGAATTTGTTCACTCGAAAGATTGACCATTCTAGAGAGACTAAAAGTCTAATTAAAAAATTGTAATAAATCACTAAGTATAGTCAAAGTACTTGGAGTACTTAGAGATATTCTTGTGATTACAGATTACAATAAATAAGATATTCAATAGTATGAAAAGGATATACTGATTGGATATCAGACACAAATAAACTCCAAGGTGAAAAATGTGTTCACAATAAATGGAGCAGCGGTGTCAAACTTCCAAGACAACATGAACAACTCGATTCAATAAGAAATCTGAGTCGATAGCGTCAGATAAAGATAAAAGCTGAATGGTCTTGGAAGATATTCCTTGGTGGAATAAGTTTGTGTCTACATGACCTAAGGCATTGTGACGACAATGAGAAATAGGAAAAGATATAGAACATCGTGGTAAGTCAAGACACAATGGTCATTGACATATTACCATAAGACAATTGATCTCAAATGAGACTGTCACAACTGGCCATGTGAAGTCAAAAACTGATCCGTATACCAAAGGGTATGAATAGGAGATCAAATTGTCTGGTAAGGGGAATGAAGTTAAAAAACCCACACAAACAAAGAAATCCATAGTGGACACTCAACCTTGAGAATTGGAGATCCCATGCCCTTGGTTCAATGAGACAACTAAGTTATGGAAATTCTAGTATGTGCGCTTAGAACTCATTATAACTCATTCTCAGAAGCCATCTAAGTGCTAAAACACATGATGACGTGTGGTGAGGGTAAGCTTAAAGCTTTTAATGATTCCTATACCTAAGTGGTGGAGTATAGCAGGATACTCTTTATGGGAGATCACCTATATAAGTGAGAAGTAATAAGGCCGCTTCCAAATTGAAACACTTATTAATCAAGAACGTTCCAGGGCCAAAATGGACAAAACGTGAGAACAAAACGTGTTATAGCTGTTATTGTGTGAGTACTATTGTCTTGGTATACACTATACAGTCACTGGTTCAAAGCGTCTCGCTACCAAATGGCTAGTATATCCGATAGTATTTCACTAGGGAAGGTTCAAAGCCATAAGCTACCTATCCCGATGCAATAATAGTTCGCCGAAACTTCCAGACGAGTCTGCATTCATGCATGCTTTAATTTGTCATTCATGTGGGGGATTGTTGGAATTTGGTTTTGTAAAAGTGTGGTTTGACCAACTTTTGACCAAGAATTCCATTGGTTTCCATTATAGGAAAATGGAAATTGATTGCATATTAATAAATCTACATTTAGAGTAGATTAATTTGATATATTTACTTTCTCAAAACCAATTAGTGGTGAATGAGAAATTAATGCTCAAAGTATGCAAAATGAAATGGGTTTATGAAGAGTTTATGGGATATGGAATAGTTATCCCACATTGCTTAAAGATGTAAAGTGATGAGAGTTTATAAGTGGATCCATCCAAAGGAATAGTCAACAAGTTAATCTCCTTGGGCCAACCTAGTTGGACCATTGGGCCAACCATGCAAGGAGTAGTCCAATTGTGCCAGTTTTGTACTAGCTCAATTTGGACCACACCCGCGAAGCGCGCGAATCCCGCAAAGGTCGTAATGGGCGCTTTGAGGCGCACACTTTGCACTTCGCACGACCGCATCGTCGCTAGGAGCTAAGGAGGCTTAAAATTTTGACAAAAGTTGGCTCGGTTCATGGTTCGATTCGGTCCAAGGCTGGTGAGGCGGGTTTGGTTCTGGCTAGGTCCGGTTGGGTCTAGGCCGAGTTGGACTAGGCTTGTTGGGTCAAGGTCGGTTTGGGCTTGGCAGTTGGGTCCAACAAGGTTGGCCGAGTGGGCTCATGGTTGTCTTGGGCCTCGGCTGGACCATGAAGGCTTTGTCGATTGGGCTAGGCAAATGGGCTTCAAGGTAGGTTGGGCCATTGTGGAAGGGGCAGCCCGTTTTGGGCCATGGAACATGTTGGTTCTAGAAAAGGCATGTCTATTGATGATAAATTCGGGCTGATCTCCACCCTTCATCCGAATCTGATCCAATGGCCGAGATTCCACCAGACACCAATTGTGACTATTCCCAAGAGACACCCTAACTCTTCATATACTATAAATAACCCCCACCAGATTGTCAAATTCACTCAATCATTGATTAAATCACTTCTCTCTTTCATAAATTCACTCTCTCTTCTCACTAGAAGTAGAGAATCACATATTTAACCGAGTTAACAATCTCGGTTAGATATCTAAATGAATTTGAAATTCAGTCACAGAATTCAACGGAATTCTTAACATCATCTGTTAGAAGATAGAGCATCTTGTTGCATAAGTCTTCTTCAAAGTCTGGAAGTGTCAAACACGTATTTTGTTCGCCGAAGTCATTAATTTGGAGTGCTCCTATTAATATTTGCCAAAAGTCGTTTTTATCTTGAGAGAAGATTGCCGCAGACCGTTAGCACCAGTGCGGGGCAATATCTTCTTGCGGAGATTGTGTCCAACACAAGACTCGACTTCTTTAATTACTCGGTTTGCTTTAATTTTTGCATTCTAGTTTATCTTTATTTCCTGCCCCATTAATTATGTTATGGTTCATTATATTATTTGTCATTTCGTTAAATTCAAGAAAGCCTTATTTATTGTCAAATAGACAATTTTCCCAACAATCTCAATTCAGAATTGACGTCGTTGAGTCCTGAAAGCACGAAACCCCTTAGTTATGCATTCGTTTACAATTGAAAAGTGATAGTTATGGACAAAGGGGCTGCTACCCTGCTATCATTTACACAGATGGATTTATCCAATATCATTTACTATTGCCATTAGTTGTTTCTTACTATCTTCCATCTTTGATTAATATCTTTCATCAGGTTGTGCACAAGCCTGGCAAGAACCAAATTAATTCATTGCAAGTACATATGAAGCCTGCTAGATTACGACCTAACTCAGCCTTCGTTCCAAATACTAGGGACCAGCTACATGGATCCTTTTTCACCCCACATTTTAATCTTTATAATAATCGTAATTCCTCTAATTGGAAGGTTCAAACAGGTTATCCTTACATCTTAACTCGCATAGTTAAAGTAAAATCTAAATGAGATCAATATTTATCGATAAAGTATGGTCCAAACTGTCCTTTTAGGATTCATACTAGGTTTGGAGGAGTTCTAACATTTGTGAACTTGAAGTGAGCATTCTGTTTCTCCTCAATATTCTACTTCTCAACAGATTTAGTCCAGATTCTGTTCCTCAATATTCTACACATGTGAATTGTTGCCAAAGGACTACAAGCACAGACATATTGAGCTATTACAATAGCACTAATTCAGTTATATTGTAATTATTTGTAATGGCATTTCTGTAAATAGCTTGGATAGTTTGTTAGTCAGTTAGAAGCAGTTAGCTCAGTTAGAAGTTTGTTAGTCAGTTAGAATTTGTTAGCTTGTTAGCTTCTGTTTGTCTTGTATATAAGCTAGTAGCTGGTTGTAATGGATTTATTCATTAATCGAAGAACCATTTTCAATTCATGAAATGGTATCAAAGCTTAGATCCTGATCAATCTTCCGCTTCATCTTTCTTGTCAGAAAAGGTAATTCTCTGACAAATCCTTCCACTCAATTGCAATTCAATAAGTTGCGATTCATTCTTGTTTCTTTTTTGTCCAAATTCGTGTTCGAATTGTTCAAAGTTAGGGTTTATAGATCTCGTTTATCGATTGAATATCTTCATTGGTTCAATTGATCTCTCGATTGATCCATTCAATTGAATTTGCTTGTTCTGTTCTCTGTTCATTCAATCTTCAGATCTCAAATTCATTTTCTGTTCTTATTAAACTCATAATCATGGCTGAAACCAATGAATCAGAAACTAATCCTCGTGCAGATACAATTAGTAGCATTGATCCTATTAATGGACTGTCCATTGAGAGCAATATGCATCCTCTGTTCATACATAACAATGATCATCCAGGCTTGGTTCTTATTTCGAAGAAATTAGCTGGTTCTGATAACTACAGTACTTGGAGTAGGTCATTGAAAATTGCTCTTTCAGCTAAGAATAAGATGAGCATAGTAGATGGAACCTATCCAAAACCTACTGGAAATTCTCATTTGCTTTCTCTGTGGGCTAGAACAAATGATATGATAATCTCATGGATTCTCAATGTGGTTAATGATGATATTGGGAATAGCTTGAGCTATGTTTCTACAGCCAAGGATGTATGGAATCAATTACATGAGAGGTTTTCAGCTATCAATGGGCATAGATTGTTTCAATTGGAAAAGGACATGCACACTCTTGAACAAGGAAATTCATCGGTAGAGATTTACTTTCACAAGCTTAAGGGATTATGGGATGAGGTAGCCTCAATAGACACCATTGATACTTGCAAATGTCCTTGCAATTGTGGTATTAGCAAATCAGAAGAAGAAAGAATTCAGAGAAAAAGGCTAATGCAATTCTTAATGGGATTGCATGAGAGTTACATAGGAGTCAGAGGACAAATTCTGCAGAAGAAGACTTTGCCCTCTCTTGATCAAGCTTTTGCTATGGTTAAGAAAGAAGAATCACAAAGACAAGGTTACATTCAGAATTTCAATGGAAGCAATGCAATGGCTGCAAATGTTGTTCATAACTTTGCCAATCAATCCCAAGAAACAAATGACACAATTATAGCTGCTGCAATTCAGAACAAAGGATATGTTAGAACTCCTTTTAAGAAAGGTATTAATTGTGAATATTGTAAGAGGGAAGGTCATTCAAAAGGGGAATGTTATAAACTGGTTGGATTTCCAGTAGGACATCCTCTTTATGGAAAGCCCAAGATAAACAAAGGGAGATTCATCACTCCCAGTCAGCCTCAGAATACTCAGAATAATAATGGGAAAGCAATGAACATTGTTCAGATTGATAGCACTCCTAAATCAGAGACATCTTCATCAAGTTTGGAGCAATTGCAAACACAGATGGCACAAATGATGAGTATAGTTTCCATGATGCAACAGAAGGGTTTTAATTCTCCAGAAGATCATTTTGCTGGACAAATTTCCACTGCTCAGAGTCATGTGTCAGGTATATTTTTGACTCCTCAATTGCCTGTTGTTGCATCAATACAGAATAGCAATGCATGGATTTTGGATTCTGGAGCTACTGACCATATCTGTACATCCATTCATCTTATGCATCATGTTGAAAATGTTGCATCTCCTATTTCCATTTCTCTACCAAATGGCACTCATATAAATGTTACTCATATTGGGTCAGTGTACATTAATCCCCACATCACTCTTCACAAAGTTTTCCTTATTCCCAGTTTTCATTTTAATCTCATTTCCATATCCAAGCTAGTTTCTCAACTATATTGTGATGTTCAATTTACCAAATCCACATGCATTTTCCAGGATCCTTCACTGAAGCTGGTCCTAGCCACTGGGAAAATAAATAAGGGGCTTTATCTTCTTCATAGTCAAAGCAGCTCTTCTTCATTTGTCAATTCCACATCTACCACTCATCCCTCAGCTCTTCTTTGGCACCAAAGATTGGGACATACATCTCTTTCTACTCTTCAGAAGCTTGATTCTTTTCCTTTTAGCTTTCACAAATGTAATGCAGACATTGACTCTATTTCGAAATGTATTACTTGTCCTTTAGCTAAACAACACATGCTTCCTTTTCCTCACAACACATCTAAATCTCAAGCATGCTTTGATCTTATACATTGTGATTTGTGGGGTCCTTATAGAGTATCCACTTTGAATGGTTGCAAATATTTCTTAACCATTGTTGATGACTTTTCAAGGGTTGTTTGGACTTTCCTTTTGTCTACTAAATTGCATGTGTTTGCCACTCTCAAAAATTTTCAATCTTATGTTAATACTCAGTTTCAGAAGTCCATTAGAAAGTTTAGAACTGATAATGGTACTGAGTTTGTTAATCAAGAAGTGATTCCTTTCCTTTCTAGTCTTGGTATTGTACATCAAACAACTTGTCCAGGTACTCCTCAACAGAATGGGATTGTAGAAAGAAAACACCAACATTTGCTTGATGTTTCTAGAGCATTGAGGTTTCAATCTGGTTTACCAATTCATTTTCGGGGTCACTCTCTTCTCACAGCCACTTATCTCATAAATTTGCTTCCCAACAGTGCCATTGATTTCAAAACACCTCATTTCTTGTTGTACAATGTTCAACCTTCATATGATCATTTGAGGTCTTTTGGTTGTCTTTGCTTTGGTTCTATTCATACTCTTGATAAGTTTGCTCCAAGGGCTATCAAGAGTATCTTCCTTGGTTACCCCAATAATCAAAAAGGTTACAAGTTATACAATTTAGAAACCAAACAAATATTTGTCAGTAGACATGTTATATTCCATGAGCACGTCTTTCCTTTCCTTGATTCAAGTTCTACATCATCTTCTCAGTCTTCATTACCATGGCACAGAACCGAATACATTCCTCCTTCATATTCTCATTCTAATCATGCTTCACATAACAATCCTTCATCTGTTACACACAATCCTTATCCAAGTCCAATTCCTTCTCCTTCATCTCCTCCTTCAACTTCAACTCAGTCTCTTTCTCATTCTCCAAGTCCAATTCCTTCTCTTTCTCCTCCACATCATATTCCTCCAGTTCCTCCTATTCTAAGAGTTTCCACCAGACCCAAACACATTCCTTCTAAACTAAAAGATTATGTCATTTCTTCAGTTTCCACATCCATACATTCTTCTCCAAAATATGTCCTTGCCAATTACATGTCTTATGACAACATTCATTCTTCAAACATGTCTTTCATCAATTCTTTGGGTCAAGTTCCAGAACCAAACTCTTATGCACAGGCTATTAAGGATGAAAGATGGGTAGAAGCCATGAATAAAGAAATTGAGGCCCTTGAGAGCAACAATACTTGGAATATTGTTAATCTTCCACCTGGTAAGAAACCTGTGGGATGTCGATGGGTTTATAAAGTCAAGATTCATGTAGATGGTTGTATAGAGAGATTCAAAGCCAGGTTGGTAGCTAAGGGTTTTACACAAACGGAGGGAATTGATTTTCAAGAAACTTTTGCTCCCGTTGCTAAGATGGTTACTATTAGGAGTCTCTTAGCTGTTGCAGCTGTTAAAGGATGGGAAGTGCATCAATTAGATTTCAATAATGCTTTTTTGCATGGTGATTTGATTGAAGAGGTTTATATGGAAATCCCAAAAGGTTATCCTAAACCTACTCAGCCCAATATGGTTTGCAAGCTTCTCAAATCTTTATATGGGCTAAAGCAAGCTAGCAGGAAATGGTTTGCCAAATTAACAGAGGCTCTTCTTGTTCAAGGCTATGTTCAATCATTTGCTGATTATTCTTTGTTCACAAAAGGTATTGGAGATGTTTTTACTGCTGTTCTTGTTTATGTTGATGACATAGTGGTGGCTGGTAATGATTCTTCTTCCATTTCCGATTTGAAAACCTATTTGGATAATCAGTTTAGCATCAAGAATCTTGGTCCCATCAAGTATTATCTTGGCATTGAGATTATGAGATCTGAGAAGGGATTTCATTTGTGTCAGAGAAAGTATGCCCTTGATTTACTTGCTACAGCTGAGTTGGTTGATTGCAAGCCATTAACTATTCCTTGTGATCCTAACTGCAAGCTTTGGGCACATGAAGGTGAATTGTTGGATGATCCTTCCATTTACAGAGTTCTTGTTGGAAAGCTTTTATATCTCACCATTACAAGGCCTGATTTGGCCTATTCTGTTCAAGTGCTAAGTCAATTTGTGCATAGTCCTAGATTACCTCACTTGAAGGCAGTTCATAGGGTTCTAAGGTACTTGAAAACATCACCAGGTCAGGGCCTATTCTTCTCCTCATCTTCTCCTTTGCATCTCAAGGCCTATTGTGACAGTGATTGGGCTAGTAATCCAAATGACAAAATCGATCACCTTTGGTTATTGCATGTTCTTGGGTAATTCTTTGATCTCTTGGTTTTCTAAGAAACAATCGAGTCACTTCCGGATCATCTGTGAAGTGAATACATGTCTTTGGCCACTACAAGTTGTGAGGTTGCTTGGTTGTATGCGCATTGTTGAAGGATTTGCATTCATGTTCCCAAGCCTTTGTTCCCATTTATTGTGATAGCACCGCCTTTGCTATTAGCATTGCCTCCAATCCAGTCTATCATGCTAGGACAAAGCACATAGAGCTGGATTGTCATTTTGTGAGAGAAAAGGTTGCACAAGGCTTGATTATTCCTACACATGTTCCTACTACTTCCCAGTTGGCTGACATCTTTACAAAGTTTCTTGGTAAGAAACTTCATTGGCACTTTCTTCACAAGTTAGGGGTTCTTAATCCTTTCACCCCTTACACTTGTGGGGGGGGGGGGTAATAAGGATAATACTTCTACACATGTGAATTGTTGCCAAAGGACTACAAGCACAGACATATTGAGCTATTACAATAGCACTAATTCAGTTATATTGTAATTATTTGTAATGGCATTTCTGTAAATAGCTTGGATATTTTGTTAGTCAGTTAGAAGCAGTTAGCTCAGTTAGAAGTTTGTTAGTCAGTTAGAATTTGTTAGCTTGTTAGCTTCTGTTTGTCTTGTATATAAGCTAGTAGCTGGTTGTAATGGATTTATTCATTAATCGAAGAACCATTTTCAATTCATGAAAGAAGTCATCAAGAATCAACAATCACTCAATGCTATTTGCACTTCAACACAAAAGGATACAAAGGTTACTATCAAGACAGGACCAGAACCTGATCTTCAGAATGCCTACAACCATGTGCCTCCCATCAAGCATAAACCTTTTCATTTACAAACCATCACCGTATTCGTATCGTGAAAGACCAGATAGGAGCATAGTATCGCAAGAAAGCTATTTATATCAGTTTTCCAACTCCCAAACTATCCTACTTTCAGGTACTCACCATTGCCGGCTGAGACGAAGACTGTCCTATTAACATATAACAAAATGTAACGACCAGAGCAACCATACACTACAAAAGAAGAAAAGAAAGGGAAATGGTGAAAGGTTATATGTAGACATTTCTACTCCTTTGAAGTGAGTGAAAATCACATATACATCATTCCATCTCTTTCTTTTCATTTGTTAAGAAATGGGATATCCAAAGTTTACCCGTCATTTTTAACATGGAGCTTTTCAGTTCATCAAGTTATGAGCATGGTTCTTAGATTCAGGATCCCAGACTTGAAATTAATAAATAACTAAGAAGAATTAAACAGTGTCATCTATTGTCACACTCGGATAAGAAGCATGTATATTGTATTATTGCATATCCATAATTAACTACACATGCATGGTAGTGTTTGTATAATATAATACCTACTCGTTATCAACATAGAGCTAACTACAATGACAAAGTTGTAAAGGTTGCAAGCTACTAACCTAAATAGTAAAAAAAAATGCTATACAAAAGAATCAAGCAGTATGTTCATATGGATCTCAGTAATAAAAAAAATTAGAAAAATGCTCATTTATTGTAATGTTTGTAGTTCCAAAACACCGTATCTGGTAGTCCAAGCCTGTACAAGTCACCTCAAGAGCAACCTCAAGTGCTCTGAACTCAAAGTGCAAGTAATCAGGCAAAGAGTTCCCAAACATATTCTCGAATATCCTGTTCCCCTGAAAGAGAGATATTGATCCACATTAATCGTGTCGATTGACCTAATTCAACCACATAAAGCAAAAATAGAATTCATTATTACAACTGGGAGATTGATTACATTTGATCGAACTTCTTCCTAAACTTCCTCCAGATCTGTAAGCAGTTGTCCCACGATCGAACCGTACTGTGATTAATTAATTGCACAATCCAAATTCATAAAGTGCGTGAGAATTTCAAAAATCAAAGTGCAAATAGACGCAAATAGAATGTTGGAATGGACAACTCAAGTAAATTGATTGCATAATTGAGCAAGTTAAATTAGGGTTTATGAAACTTACTACGTTCTCGATCTTGGCGAAAAATGCATCTCCAGATCTGGGAGCCGCGGGAGCAATGGGATGATTACCGTCAGTTGTGCGGTTGTTGCTCAGTTGTCTTCTCTAAATCGACAGTCAGTCTTAGTGAAATTGCTTGGAAGAGAGAAGAGAGTGAGCGTCGGCGACCATGGAAGAAGAGAACGAGGGGGCGGCAACATGACAGAAGAGAGAGGGGCGATCGTGTTTGTAGCGTAGGGTGGGGATGTTTTGTGGGAAGTGACGCTGGAGAGGGAGTAGAGAGAGGAAAACAATAATCAAGGCGCAAGAGAGAGGTGGAGGCAACAACATTTGTAGTAAAGTGCGTGGATGTTTTGGGGGAAAAGGAAGTGACGGAGAGGGAAAAGAGAGATAGGGAAGAAAGCGTTAAAATTGAATATTAAATGACTCATCTTATTTATTGAGGGTATTTTCGGGTGTAGAAATATTTAAAGGGAGTGGATTCAGAAAATGATATTAGTGGAAATGAATCTAAGTCTATACTCCCTCCGTCCCGTCGATCTTAGAAAATTTTCAAATGGCACGGGAATTAAGGAAATAGTAAATGTTGTGAGCGTAATTATAAAATAGGAGAGAGAATGAGTGGAGGGAATAGTAAATTATAATGGTGTTGTGAGTATTAAAATAATGTAGGAGAGAGAACGAGTGGAAGAAATAGTGATAAAAACTTTCAATTTTGGGAATTTTTAAGATTGATGGGATGCTCAAAATGAAAAGCTTTCTTAAGATCGGCAGTGGCAGCAGGAGGGAGTATTTAGTTTTTGTTCTTGTTTGATTTGAGAGGAAAATGATTAGGTGTGATGAATTGATTTGCAATTTTGCCATTATATAGTTATAGTGGAGGAACTTAGAGGAGTTGGTCTTATAAAAAACTAGTTTTTTCTTAAGATAAGAAAAAACGTGTTTTCAAAATGAACGGTGGCAATTTTGTAATTACTGGCAACCATGTTCAAAATAAACGGTGGCAATTTTGTAATTACTGGCAACCATGATAAATGCCAGTGTTAATATTACAAATGACCAGTGATTTCATACTGGCATTTTATAAACATGAAACTGGCACTTTTTACACGGGCACTTTTAAATACATAAACTGGCATCTCTTCAAAAATATAAGCACTGGCATTCAAAAATATATGGACTGGCATTTGAAAACACATTTACTGGCACTCAAAAATGCATATACTGGCACTCAAAAACACTTATAATTATTTTTGCTGATATTCAAAAACATGAACCGGCATTCAAAAAAACATGGATCGGCATTCAAAATTACAAGAACTGGCATTCAAAAATACATTGACACTCGCCACACACTTACCGGCACTCTATTATACATTAACAGGCACTCCAAAATACATGGACTGGCACTTGATTATACACTAACGGGCACTTGATTATACACTAACGGGCACTCAATTTTACACCAACGGGCACTTGATTATACATGAACTGGCACTCTATTATACACTAACGGGCATTTGTTAAATCACAAACTGGCACTCATTAAATCACAACACTGGTACTTATTTTCACCGTCTTCAATTGCAATTGGCCCTCATTTTCACCGTCACTTTCAAACCACCATTAACAACTTCATCTCTCACAGGCAATTCATCCTGCAACCCAAACACACAAAACTTAACAATAGATTATTTACACAGAAACCCAAATCGCAAACCGTGATTTAACAATAGAGCCAATTTCAGTATGCAAATGGGCAATTACATAATTTTCGCTCTTGGGAAGCGAAATACCACTCAGAATTTGCATAATAGGTCACCGTTTACAAAAATGCCGGAGAAGGAGAAGACGGCGATTGCGATTGAAGGAGGTCGCCGGTTGGTTTCTGGGATCGGCGAGAGGATTGGTGTTGCCGGAGAAGGAGAAGACGGTGATTGCAATTGACGAAGAAGACGCAGAATTCCTCTTTGCGTATAGAGAGAGAGAGGAGAGAGAGACCTGTGTTAAAACACGTTTTTTGTTAAGTTAACAAAAAACGCGTTTTTTATAAGTTTTTGGCAACTTAGAGAGAAAGTTATTTATTAAAAAAAAAAAAACAACTTTCCTAAATTCCCTAAAATAAAACCCTCGTCCTACTTGTTTATCCTTGGAAACCCTCTCTCTCTCTCTCTCTCTCTTCTCTCAAGAAATAGCAAGTCATGGCGATCAGCATCGTTGATTACATGTTACCCGACGACACTCACAACCTCTACCACGTCAATTTCTTCTCCGACTCCATCCGCACCATCGTCACCGACACCCCATCTTACGTCAACGGCTGGATCTCTGACATCGAATCCCTCCACTTCGGCCGCCTCATCGTCGGCCTTGACGTCGAGTGGCGTCCCTCGTACAACCGCTACGTTGAGAACCCAGTCGCCACTCTCCAACTCTGCGTTGGTAAACGCTGTCTTATCTTCCAAATCCTCCACGCCCCTTCAATCCCTCAAGCCCTCTTCGACTTTCTGCTAAATCCGAGCTATACCTTTGTTGGGGTTGGAATTGAGAGCGATATTGAGAAGTTAACTGGGGATTATGGGTTGGGGGTGGCTAATTGGGTCGATTTGAGGGGATTAGCGGCGGAAGAGAGTGGGAATAGGGTGCTGATCAATGTGGGTTGAAGGATTTGGCTAGGGAGGTGCTTGGAAGGGAGATTGTGAAGCCTAGGCATATCACCATGAGTAGGTGGGATAACCAGTGGCTTACTCTACCACAGGTACAATATGCCTGCATTGATGCTTTTCTTTCTTTCGAAATTGGTAGGAGATTGAATGCAGCGGGTTAGGTTAGGTTATTATTACTAGGTATCATATGTGTGGAATTTCTCTTAACTTGTGGATTTCGTTAATATGATTCAGAGTTCAGATGATGATTTTGGAGTTTATGTTTTTTTTTCCTGGAAAAGGATTTAGTATATATTATGATTGGTAGTTTTTAGTGAATGTTTACCCCAAATAGGGGTTGGTTGGATGCTGGAGACTAATGGGAGGCCTATGACGTCCGCATGCACGACAATCATAGTACGTTTAGTGGCGGACGCAGAAAATTAAGGAAGAGGGGTCAAGATTCTTTGGAGCAAAGGATTGAAGATGCCCCCGATTTATTTTTTTGGCTATTTTTTTCACATGCAATACAACTTTAGTGTAACTAAAATAATCTAAGCAGCAAGCTAACTACATATTTTTTTTTTACATAATGCCATAAAATTACCTTTATTGCTTGCTGAACCAATCATTTGAATGAGACGATCAAACACATTAGTTTTTTTGGCTTCAAAAGATTTTCAATGAATATAAATGTTGCAACCGTTCAGCCTCTACTATCGGTTATCGGTGGTGACATTTCTGTCGTTTCGTCTTGAGTCGTGGCCGAAGGTTTTATTTATACTATGTATGTACGATATGACGTCGTTTAAAAAAAAAAGTCAAGCAGGGCTAGTTGACCCTGCTTGCACCTACATAGGTCCGCCCATGAGAGTACGTGTGTTTATTTTATTGGGAAGAGCAAAAATGAGTTATAAATTTATTATGTGAGTTAAATTTTGTACGAACATGAATTACATCTATATTACAATAGAACTCATGAATAACCGCCACACAATGAGTGGCTGAAATTCAACTTGAAAAAAGACAGAGAGGTTGGGATTTAATCTAAAAAAAGATAATACACATTGGATAAAACCACTGAACGTATGACTCAGATCGATCCATAACTGCTACGATCCTAGGGCTATTATTAATCAGTTTTAACTTTTTATTTTATTTTAAATCGTTGGATTTCTTTTCAATTTGTTTGATCCTACGGCTGTAGATTGTCGGTTTCTATTTCAATACATACTCCCTCCATCACGAGACTTTTAATAAAATTGCAATAATTTTTTTATTAATTTAAATAGAAAATAATAATTCTTATAAAAATCTAAAAATCATTATTGAAAATATTATTAATTGTGTTATAATAAAAAAGTTAATTTTTTATTAGAATCACTATTTTTTATTTAAATTATTGATTAAAGTTACATCAATTTGACTAAAAAATTTCATTCACGTGGGGCGGGACGGGACGGGAGTATAATAATGTAGTAATAGTATACATAACTATTATTTGGAAATTGATGTGTACCAAGATTTTCAATTCAAATTTAAATGGAAAGAAAACAAGCAAGTGGTCCGGTTGTGTGTATCGACTATCTGACTTTCTCTTAATTTACAATTTAACTGATATAGATTTTTGTTATTTTGTAATGTACTTTTTAAAAATAAAAGTGTAGATCCGATCACTCTCTTTATTTTGGAAAAAAAAAATAAGCAAGTGATCCGGTTGTATATACCGACTGTCTGACTTTATCTCAATTTACAATTTAACTGACATGGATTTTTGTTACTTTTGTAATATACTTTTTAAAAATAAAAGTGTGTAGATCCGACCACTCCCTTTATTTCGCAGAATTAACTCAATCAAATTTGACATATTTTTAAAAAATAAATATGAATAATTTTATAGAAAAATATAGATATTTTCATGAAATTTTAAAAATTGTTATTGATAGTATTTCTAATGGTGAAACAATAACAATTTTTATAATTGAATAAAAATATCTAAATTTTCATAAAATTACGGTCAAAATTTGATTGAGTTGACCATTAAAGTCAAAGTGATCTAAATTTTTCGAGACGGAGGAAGTATTTGTTTTTATAATTGAGTTGACCATTAAAGTCAAAGTGATCTAAATTTTTCGAGATGGAGGGAGTATTTGTTTTTATAATCTGTTGCAAATAAAAAAAAAATATGATGTTATATTTCCAAGTCATATATCATGGACATCTTTTTTTTAGGGAAAAAAATGATCATTTCACATGACATATTACCCGGAGTTGGTTACATGACTAACTTCTGTTAGCCAAAATGCACATTTTGACCTTAATTTAACGCAATACTCCCTCTACTTCTATTCCGAATAATCTTACCAACTTTGTCATCTAGAGCGTCTTATTGATAAGTCTCATTTTCTATGAATGAAAGTATATAATATTTATTTATTAATGGAACTCACTTTTAATACTTATAACGACTATCGCCTTACTATTTTCTATCTCATTTTCTCTCTCCTACCCACTCACAACATCTCAGTGTATCTTTGAATGGAAAAATTCTCATGGGAGAATGTAAGTTTTTGTGTCATTGTTGTAAATTAAGTAGAAAGAAAAGAACAAAAGGGAAACATAACCAAGAAGCAACAACTTTGAGAGCCAAGAACAAAGGTAAATTCCTCCAAACATATCTATAAAAAACCCTACAGATACACGAACAAACAAAATTGAGAAAAAAAAAGAATACTATACGTCAATTGCAGTCATGCCTATGATTAGTTGTCTTTTTATTTTGGAGACTGTATATGTTGAATAAGAATACAAGGGTGGATGGGTGGTGTTATTTTTTTAGGTTAAAAATGAATAGAAAAGTGAGTGTATGAAGTTTACATAAAGAAGTGTAGGGTTGGGTGGGTTACATAGTAATAGTTGGAGTGAGTGTTTTGAATGGAAGAGGGGTGGGATTGGGAAGTGGTTGATGAAACAGATTGACGAGGGTACTAATTCGGTTCTTCTTCAACTCTGAAAACTTTTGTAAGTATAATCAAATTTAGTGCACATAATTTGCATAATGTTATGATATTATCTAATAAGCATTTTCTTTTCAGTCATGGGACACCAACTCAATCTCATTTAAGGCCGGATGTGATATTTTCATGCAATAAGTAACATATATTTCAGCTTTGGAACGAGTACTTTTATTCACCAAGTCAAACTTTCTTGAAAGTGCTGAAAAATTTGGGGAGATATCTTATAAGGTGAGCTTGCTATTGTTATTCAGGAATATTTGCAATTTGTTTCCATGTCTTTACTTAGCTTTGTTATTGCAGGCACTCAGAATAATTGATATACTTGGTCAATATTTTATTTTCGATAGTGTATCATTTTAGAGCATGATTTCTCTATAATAGTATTGAAAGTTTGAAAAACTGTAACTCAAAGGATAGTGAGCGGGTTTGAGGTGAGGTAAGGGGGTGAGGGGAAAGAGGAAAATGGGTGGGGTTGGGATTATGTAATTTTGGTTAACTTTAGTTAATTGAAATCATATTTTCTTATAATTTTCTTTTTGATTATAATAATAAAATTATATTTTGTCAATCTTATTTTGGCTATATTGTAGAATGTGATTTTACTTTCTATTTTTCTTTTTGTAACAAATACCAAAGAGACAGATTTATTTTTGAAATGTTCAATTAAAAATCAGGAACTATTATATATGTAATGGATCATTAATATTATCGTTCTTGCAATCAAATGAAAATTTTAAGAGTTTACAATTTGATGATAGATACTAGACTTATGCATTTTGAGAGTTTGATCTCAAACACACTATATTTATGTCGTACTGTCACTGTGCCTTGGCACGGGTAGGGAAGTACTAGTTTTATAACAATATAAATTACATTGTAATCTGACTTTTGAGCAGTCAGCACATATCCCCGAATCCCATTTTTATTATTTTATTATTTTAATATTTTATCATTATTATTATTATTATTAATTTTTATTATTATTATTTTTTATTTTTTATTTTTATTTTTATTTTTATTTTTTTATTTTTTATTTTTTTATTTATTTTTTATTTTTAGGGCAAATGACAATTTAGGGCCTGAAGTTTACGAGGAGGTACCAGATTGGGGCCTGAAGTCTACGAAATGACCAAAATGCCCTCACGTGAATCGCATGTGGTCACTTAACGGCCTTTTTGGACGGAAAACGTCAAAAAGCCCCAAATTGATCAAATTTGCAACTTTGGGCCCTACATTGACAGTTTTAAGACTTCATGCTCCAATCTGGTACTCCTCGTAGACTTCAGCCCTAAATTGTCATTTGCCCTTTTGTGATCCACCGAAAAACCTTGGTACAAAATGTGGATAGGCTGTTTTCGTGCCCAATATTTATGATCCATGAAAACTATGGGTCAAAAAAATGTGAATTTTGAGATTACAATTCTTACTAGGATGTTAAGTATGATAATTTGTGAAGGTTGATTCATGGATGAAGATATGAAGGTTGTGGGGACATCAGATATTTCGGGGTTTGGTTGAGAAATTTAGTGTAGTAGTTGATGATGCAGGAAATCGTTCGGGATCAGCTATTGATGTCCAGCAGTAATATAGGCTGACTATGGAGACCTGTACACCACAAGAAATGAACCGTAAACTGCATTGGGACTTGTCCGGCAAGACCCTCCGGCGTGAGAATCTGTGTGGGCTGGAGAAGGTGGTAAAAATATTGAGAAAACGTGTGGGTGTGTGTGTTTACGTGAATAGTGAAGAGTCATTACCTTAGCCCAAGACACTGTTCATGTATTTATAGTGGATGAGGGGATCTAGGGTTTCCATCTGGACCGTTGGATTTGATTATTGTCAACCGTTGGATTGGTTTTGTCCCCATGTGTCTACGTGGCGTCCTGTGATTTCTTCGTATGAGCAAGGACACTGCTGCAACTGTCACTGATAGTGGATTGCCTATAATGAAATGTTTCACCTGCACAATGCGGCGCCACTGCTAGTTATGTGGGGACATGTGCAGAGTGGGCCAGTGGCAAGTTTGACTTTATCAGAGGACGGCTTGTTGAGCAAGCCATATTAGACGACGACCTGGAGCTGTATGTCCAGTTGGGTCGTCGCTTGATAGATGAGCCGACGATCGAGTGCCTGGGTGAGATGTCCCGTCTTGGGATGGGCTTGGTCGCTCAATGGCGACGACGGCCATCCATTGTTCGACGGGCTACGACCCAACTCTTGAGTCGATCCTTCGGGCTTGATCCTTTGGTGGGCTTGTTGAGCCCACTTAATGAGGGAATGGTTTGGGCTTGGTCCATCACAAATTATTCCGTTCAATAGTATTTTGGCTTGTGTTTCTAGTATGGACTTGGATGAGGAGAGTTAGTATATAGAGCATAGTTCTTATAAAAAATAAAGTATATAGAGCAGAGATAGGAGATTGTGTAATATGCAGAAATAGGTTGGTGGGATGAGGAGTGTTTGGGTTGGTTGGGCATTTAGGGGATGTAAGAGTGCATTTAATTTAGTACTAAACTAGTGTTACACCTTTGCGTTAAACGCACTAGCAAAAAACTATTTCAAAGAAAGTTAAGATTTTAAGCAATTATCGATATACAAATTATAGGCGAAGATAAAAATAATAATTGTTAAGACAATAATTTTTTATAAATTAACGATAATGTCAATGAATTAATATTACAAAATTTGGAAAATTTCCTAAATAAAATCGCATCAAAATTGTTTTTATATAGAAATGTAATAATATTTATTTTGGGAAGATACAACAAATAAAAGAGCAAGAGAGAGAAGAAATATGACTTTTTTTTTGACGTAGAAGAAATATGACTAAAAAAAGTCCTAAAAATCATGTCTATACTGTACACTCGTATAAAAAGAGGATTATATTATAGGAAAGAGAAACGTGGAGAGTCGAAAAATTATCCGCTTTTTAAAAAAGTAATATTATTACTACTACCGCTGTCCCAAAATAAATTCCCTTTTCAGTTCTAAAGTGAATGACATTTTTTGTTCCAGAATGTAGAATGTGTTCCTAAATGATTTTTGTAAATTTATTTTTTCATATTTTTTATACTTGCACAATGTATTTTTTTTCAAAAAATTATTACTTAAATTAAAATAATAAATAAACCCTTAATGAAAATTTGTCATTTTATGTGATACATAGTGGACTATCAGCATATACCGTAGTAGAAATACATTATTTTTTAACATGAAATTAAAAACTGATTTAGTTGGTAGTTAGCGTTAATAATTAGGGCTACAACTATTTCTATTATTAGATGGGTGCTACTATTTGCACAATTTTTTTATTAAAAAAATGTGTAAACAACCTAGAAAAACCAAACAATAATGAATAAACTTTTGATCATTATTACTATATTATCGTTTTTCGATTAAAAGTGAAAATTTCAAAATTTTGTAATCACTATCCTAAAAGTAGTCTACAAGCTAAAAATTCCTTTTTTTTAATTCATGTAAAAATAAAAATATTTTTTTCCATGTTAAAGTGGAGTAGTATGTCAGGTTGATATTTAATGGGAGGAGGAGGAGTAATACTTTTGATTTCAATATTTATCTAGTGATTTAGACTTTTACATGGAATAGTTTTTTTTAATAATATTTAGGAAAAACCAAAAATAAAACTAAATTACTAGAAACAATAATTTTGATTGCAATATTTTTTCTAGTAATTTAGACTTTCACATATAACGAATTTAATGGGATAAAACTAATTTAATGGGAGGAATAGTAATAATTTTAATTTCAATATCTTTCTAGTAATTTATACTTTCACATGGAATGAATTACTTTTATTTTTGTAATAATATTTAGGAAAAACTAAAAAAAATGGGCCCTAATATTTACACATTTTTTAATTAAAATAATGTGCGAAAAATCTCCAAATTCTAAAAATTTAGCAATATTTATCTTGAAGTTTGAAAATACGGCTCACCCTATTTTTACTACTAGCAACTTGGGGCTATTAATTGCAAATGCTTGACCTTTTACTCAAAAAATTCTTTTTTAAATTAAAAATTTTTTAAATGATAATTTTTTTTTGAAACTATTGCAAAAAATGACCAATTTCATGAAACTCGCTACACGAGTTTAATATTTCCTTCGTTGAAACTCGCTACTTGAAGTAGCGAGTTTAGTATAATAAATGTTGTTGTTAAATACAAATGACCTAAAACAACCTAATTATGGATTAGTAAATTTGCTACACAGTGTAGCGATTTTAGGGGAAACTCGCGACTTTGTGTAGCGATTTCAAGCGGAGAATAACTCGCTACATTATGTCGCGAGTTTAAGCGAGTTCAGATAATGTTTCAGATTGGGGATTCATTTGTTTCATATCTAAACAACCACAAACACAAAATAGTTGAAGAAAAAACCTAAATTTTCATATCTTCTAATTTCAGAATTGGTGAAGACTAAGAATCAAGGTAAATTAACATCATTTTAATCACGTTTTTACTTGTGTTTAGATATATAAATTTAAGTTTTTTTATTGTGTTTTAGTACATTATAGGTATAAATGTTGAAATTAGGGTTTTGAAGGTTTGAACACTTTGATTTCATAATGTAGGGTTAAAGATGAATGAGATTTCACTCATTTTCATGTGCTATTGGGGAGGTGGTGTTGAACAACCATTTAATGGTCCTCATTTTCAGAAAGGGTCGAAATGTGCGATTAGGGCTCATTGTAGATGGAGATACAATCAATTGATTGATGAGTTATATAAAGTGACGGGTGTAGACCAGACACAATATGAGTTGGAAGTTATTTGTATATATCCCCATTCCTTTGATAGCGGGATTGGTGAGTACTTTCCTTTTCGTATTGAAGATAATGCGGATATTGATATAATGTTCGATGTTTCTGCCCACTAGAATCCAGATTCATTACTAGGGGTGGCAGCCCATCATTCATGGTGGAGGAGGTGGCAGTTCCCCATTGGCAAGAGGAAAAGAAGTCCTAATGTTACCATGAGTCTCCACCACAAGAATATTATCTGGATCGGAGTGATACTAACGGTATGTCCGTCCTCCATTAGGATTAGGAAAGTGAAACATAATTTTTCAAGCTATTCAATGGATAATACGAATCGTTTTCCGGCAATGAAACCAAATTGATGATGCCAAAAACGTTCGGATCAGCCCAAATCTAGCAACAGGTTGTATCCTGGATGTTTGAATAGCCTTGAAAAGATGAACAAACACGTAAACTAAGCCGGGGCTTCACCGGCGAAGGCCCTCCGGCGTGAGAGTAAGTATTTATGTGATACATAGAGAGAAATCAATTGACAAGAGTTTAGAGCCAAAAGATGCGTTATCAAAATAATGTGAATTATGGCTTGTATTTATAGGTATAGAATGTGGAGTCCATCTTTGAATAGAAAGTTGTGTGAGAGGAGGCTATAATCCTAGTTGGATTATAACTACCCAGAATCCTTACTTGAGTAGGATTAAGTAATTGCCTTCTGTCCGTGGCTCCTAGGCATGTGATGCTTGGTCGGCCTGAGTTGATGCCGAGGAAGATGGGAGCAAGAATAGGAAAGTCCGTTTTCTTGTCCTGGATGATGACCGAGGAGGGTGTCCTCATCTTTTGTTGAAGCCTTTGTCGGCTTTGACGGCTTTGACGGATGCCTTGCTCGGCATACGAGAGGTGCATTCATCGGTATTAGTAAGTGCCTAGGTCGGTATACAAGAATTTTGTGCCTTAGTCATTGTTCGCTTTGCTATGTCTAGGTCGACATAGTGAGAAATGACGAGGAGACATGACGAGCATAGGTAAGGAAGGCTCAACCCCTATGTCGTATTTGAGACTTGCATGGAATTATATATTGGCTCCAATTCATTGGACCTTGCCCGGTTATGAACCACATTCGTACCTCGGTTTATACCGTTCACATATTTTTCTTTAATATCATTAACCCAATAACTCATTGTCCTATTTTTTAATATATTTTTGCAAATCACCAAAAAAAAAAATCTTTTTTGAAAAGTACAAGGATAACATGGTTCATAAAAAATTCAAAATTCTTTCCATATTGAAATAATATGTTTTTAAGGGCAATAGTGTCCATATGCTACATAATTCAATAATATTTATTGAATGTAGAAGATAAGTATATTTGTATTGGAGATAGCCCCACCTGTGATGATACCCGATTTTTTTGAAAATCAAAACGGAGTCGCCACCCCATTTTTGTTTTAAGGGCCAAAACTTTGAAAAAAGCCCGAGATCAGAGATTTGGATTCGGAGGTCATGTTACGCGTCGGGAAGGACGTTAGTGTGCACCCGGCGCGCCTCGCAAAACGAGTCTTCCAAACATTTGAAATCCTTTTGTATGTGTGTGTGTGTGTGTGTGTGTTTTGACCAAAATGAGTTGAAACTGAGAAAAACAAAAATGGGGAACTCTTTATAAGACTTTGAACAATCCCCAAGATTTTTGGTATGATTTTTGGGTTGAGTCTTGGCACTCAAAAGATTTTTGGGAGTTGAAAAGCAATTCTGCCAGAATGAAAAAGGCAGTTGAACCTTGACTTTGAAATGGACTTAAAGGCTTCAAAACCTCAGAATCTGGGGAAAGTCCGAGAATGAAAGTTGCTTAAAACACCATAAATAGGGTTTCTGCAAAGGAACTTTCCATTTTGGAAGTAATTTTAGGGGTCAAAACCTTCTGGAAATCTCAGATGTGAAATCTGGATTTCCAGAAGCTAATGAACTGGCCTCTAAGAGAAAAATTGAAAGATTGGGTTTTACTCACGCAAAAAATAAAGTAAAAATATGTATGGAAATATCTGGATGTTGGCTACAAAAAGTATTTTGTAGTCAACACCAAATTCCAAGTTTATCTATGTCAAAAAAATTAGACCATGGACTGAGGTCTGAGAAAATTGCTACTGGACAGCAACTTCTCAAGAGAGAAAATATGATTTTAAAGGGGGTTTTTGCATCCATGCTTGTCCCCATTTCCCTAGGTTTTGGTTAGTGATCACTAGACATTTTAGTGGTGAATCAACTATACCAAACCATCCTTGGGGTACATTAGGACTAAGCACTTCATTTGCTTGGGAAGGGGAATTTTATCCTTTGAAAATGGGATTTGGTGCTTGAAAATGGTATTTAGGGTTTTGAAAATGCATTTTGCAAGTAAATAAGAACACATTGAAGAAAATGTTGATCCTTGTAGAAGATCATCCATGGAGATGAACTTCCATGGTGATCTTCTTGGATCTAAGACAAGAAGATAAAATAACTACATTTTGTAGTTTAAAGATGCATGCATGAATGAGAGACTTAGTGTAGGGAGAGGGAGGTTATACCTATCTTCCTTGTGTCTTGTGTTTGAATGGATTCAAAGGCTTGAATGTGTTTAGGATTTGAAAGTGTTTAGGGTTGATGATTTGAGTTGGTTAAAGAGAAAACAAGTAGATAACAATGAAGTCCTCTATGTTTTCTCTCTATTCCTCCTCCTAAAGGGTGATTTGAGCTTGAGTTAGTGTATGTATAAGAGTATGTATGAGAGTGATTTGAAGTGTTTGTGAGTGAGTGAGGTTTGGGAAAGATTGAAGAGAAAATGGTGGCAATTCAAGTGAATTCCCACTGTTTTCTCCCTATATTTCGCCAGAGTTTCGTTGCTGTGATCAAATTGTGTTGTGTAAACTGAGAGAGGAGGGTTCAATTTATAGCCCTCTCGAAATTGACAAACATGTCCGCGCGGATATGATTGACAGCGTGCACTGTTCGTTAATTACAGCTTCAGGCTTTGGACAGGAAGAATAAAATTCAAAAATCCAGCAGTTTATGTTTTTCAACTTGCCCAATTCGGATTTTTCTTATTTCTTTTGCTTTTTGATATTCTTTTCTTGGTTTAACTTTAAATGGCAATGCCCATTTTACCCTTACTTTGTTAGAAAAGTTAGGAATGTTAGGAATGTTAGTAATGTTATAACTTTCGTTAATTTTCTAACGAAAATGCTAACAAGCTCAAATTGGAGCACTTACAGTAGCCCCTCGGCGACGGCGCTTTCGAAGGAAGTGGGGTCGTCGATAAGAGTAAGGCTCCATATTTTGGCAGGATGATCAAGTGATCGAGTGGCTGAACCTATTTAATAGGCTACCTACGTATCCTTGAGAGGAATCAAGCCAGCCGTAGTTCGGGTCTTTCGACTATCTTTAGTTGTCGACCCTGGAGTGACTGTTTTAGGATGTCAACCTGGTGAGCGAGTTCTACAGTCGATTGCTGAAAGAGACTCTGCTGGGGATAAGAAATGACCCTCTTCGATCTGATGGCTAGGGTTGTATATCCGCTCTGCTGGGGATAGGAATGACCATTTTGGTCTGGTGGCTGAACCTAATGATAGGCTACCTACGTATCCTTAAGAGGAATCAAGCCAGTCGTAGTTCGGGTCTTTCGACTATCTTTAGTCTTCGACCCTACTGCTTTAGGAAGGTCGCCCTAAGATTTGACTATTTTTGGGAAGTCACCCTATGATCTGACTATTTTTGGGAAGTCTCCCTATGGTCTGACTGTTTTGGGGAAGTCACCCTATGGTCTGACTATTTTTGGGAAGTCACCCTATGATCTGACTATTTTTGGGAAGTCGCCCTATGGTCTGACTATTTTTGGGAAGTCACCCTATGATCTGACTATTTTTGGGAAGTCGCCCTATGATCTGACTGTTTTGGGGAAGTCACCCTATGATCTGACTATTTTTGGGAAGTCGCCCTATGATCTGACTGTTTTGGGGAAGTCACCCTAAGGTTTTGACTGTTTTGGGGAAGTCGCCCTAAGGTTTTGACTGTTTTCGGGAAGTCACCCTATGATCTAACTATTTTTGGGAAGTCGCCCTATGATCTGACTGTTTTGGGGAAGTCGCCCTATGGTCTGACTATTTTTGGG
Source organism: Adenophora triphylla var. japonica (assembly GCA_022495995.1). Classification (NCBI taxonomy): domain Eukaryota; kingdom Viridiplantae; phylum Streptophyta; class Magnoliopsida; order Asterales; family Campanulaceae; genus Adenophora; species Adenophora triphylla. The sequence continues at coordinate 138,758 of JAFEMH010001063.1, forward strand.
AAGTCACCCTATGATCTGACTATTTTTGGGAAGTCGCCCTATGATCTGACTGTTTTGGGGAAGTCACCCTAAGGTTTTGACTGTTTTGGGGAAGTCGCCCTAAGGTTTTGACTATTTTTGGGAAGTCACCCTATGATCTGACTATTTTGGGGAAGTCACCCTAAGGTTTTGACTATTTTTGGGAAGTCGCCCTATGGTCTGACTATTTTTGGGAAGTCACCCTATGATCTGACTATTTTTGGGAAGTCACCCTAAGGGATGATTGCGATTTATCGCTTTCCTCGTGTTGTGTGTGATAGCGTTTTAGGTGCCTCAAATCTTGATGATGGCGTCTTAGGTGCCTCGAACCTCGATGATGGCGTTTTAGGTGCCTCGAACCTTGATGATGGCGTCTTAGGTGCCTCGAACCTTGATTTGAAATGATTTCCTTTGATGGTTTAGGATAGATGGTCCTCTAGTGGACTTCATTTGAAGGGATCGGTTTTACGTCTGCTGCCGAAGGAGAGGATGACCGTGCTGGTCGAGTGGCTGGACCTAATGATAGGCTACCTACGTATCCTTAAGAGGGAATCAAGCCGGTCGTAGTTCGAAATCCACTGGACAGTTAGGAATAGGTCTAGGATCCTGGGTCTTCAGAGGCTGTCACCTTAAGGAACTAAAGCCTACGTCGCTATTTGCAGAGATAGGGATAGCTAAAGCTACGGGTAATCATGCAACAGTTGAGATATGTTGAAGAACTAACGTACCTTTGCTGTGCTTACCTGCAGGAGAGCAAGTCGCGGGGGCTGTGTGGTAGTTGACAGTGTTGAGAGTCTCGATGTATCTGATCGAGATGTTGAAACATTTAGGGGCGTGAGGTACCTCTGACCGATTGGCATTTGAACTTGATGTCCCTGACCGATTTGCATTTGAGGACTTGGCGTCTCTGACCGATTTGCATTTTGAGAGCTTGGCATCCCCGACTGAATTGCATTTGAGAACTTGGCGTTCCTGACCGATTTGCGTTTGATTTGTATTTGAGAACTTGGCGTCCCTGACCGAATTGCATTTGAGAACTTGGCGTCCCTGACCGATTTGCATTTGATTTGCATTTGAGAACTTGGCGTCCCTGACCGATTTGCATTTGAGAACTTGGCGTTCCTGACCGATTTGCATTTTGAGAACTTGGCGTCTCTGACCGAATTGTATTTGAGAACTTGGCGTCTCTGACCGATTTGCATTTTGAGAACTTGGCGTCTCTGACCGAATTGTATTTGAGAACTTGGCGTCCCTGACCGACTTGTATTCGAGAACTTGGCGTCTCTGACCGACTTGTATTCGAGAACTTGGCGTCTCTGACCGACTGGCATTTTGAGAACTCGGCGTCCCTGACCGACTTGTATTCGAGAACTTGGCGTCTCTGACCGACTGGCATTTTGATAACTTGGCATCTCTGACCGAATTGTATTTGAGAACTTGGCGTCTCTGACCGAACTGTATTTGAGAACTTGGCGTCTCTGACCGATTTGTATTCGAGAACTTGGCGTCTCTGACCGACTGGCATTTTGAGAACTTGGCGTCTCTGACCGAATTGTATTTGAGAACTTGGCGTCTCTGACCGAACTGTATTTGAGAACTTGGCGTCTCTGACCGAATTGTAGACACTGGAGGTGGTCTTCATTGGGGGCTGTTTTCATCCATTTGTGGACATTGGAGGTCGTCTTTAGCAAGTTGCAGACGCCGGAGCTTGCCTTTGCCAAACTGTAGATGCTGGAGGGCGTCTTCATCCATTTGTGGACATTGGAGGTCGTCTTTAGCAAGTTGCAGACGCCGGAGCTTGCCTTTGCCAAACTGTAGATGCTGGAGGGCGTCTTCATCCATTTGTGGACATTGGAGGTCGTCTTTGGTGAAGATCGTCCTTGCCGAAAAAGGGGGGATTTGATTTCACGTTTGAATTCCTGCATTCGTTAGTGAAGAGGAAGATGCATATATGACATTTATGGTGACAGATGCATGCATAGAGCCAAAAATGATTGTGAGAGTATCACTGCATATGTTTGCGAGATGATGCATTTACTTGTTTTTTCGAAGATGCACTTAGCCTAAGCTTTTGGCGGGGAATTTAAGATCTATGATCTTCAATCACTCAGGATTTTTCCTATTGATTCAAATTTTGTGCATGCTACATGAGCCCTGGGGAGATTTTTGTGGGGATGCATGGTGATGAGAGGGGATGTATGTGTTGTTGACTGTTTGGGACAAGCTTTGAGCTGGTGGGGTGATATCCTTTGGTCGCGGACTGAATTGCATGTTATTGATGAGGTCAATTTTGATCTTGGGATGAAGTTGGATTTGAACCCCGGGTCTCGATTGAAATTTCTTTTCAGTCTCGGACATTTGAAGGCGACGGCGACGGGCTCTAGAATGTTGACATGAATGAACCCTCTTTCGCTTGGGTTAGTTGTGATTTGACGAAATGCTGATATGAGGAGATTCCCAATTCTCAACTTTTGATGATGCAGGGAGTTGCCATATGCCAAGCTCTAAAGCTGAAACTCCAAGATAGTTGTTGAGGTGACTAGGCCTTTCTTCTGAAGATAGGTGTGACTTGATAAAGCCCCATTCCATGGAAAAGACATGGCGAAAACCACAGAATCTTTCTCTGAATGATTTGATGAAGCCTCAGGTTTGACAAAGCGTCACTACAGAGGTCCGAGTTAAAGGTTTGGACCGACATACCGATGAAGTACCGAGCCAATCGATCAACGTGAGAGCCTTCAAGGTGAAGTTGTCATGAAGGGAGAAACCCATCTTTGATACCGACTATGAAATTAGAATGCTCTCTTCGAAGCGTGTCTTCCATATGGGAACTATTAGCCATAGTGGCACTTGGCTTGTTCGTGGCTTCAATCATATTCACACTACTTTTTTTTTTTAGGGAATGGATTGTTGGCGTATTGGGTCCTTGGGGTCCCCTTTTCGATCGGTTCTCATCTTGCCCTTTTCGGGAGTCGTGTTGGAGGTGGAAGAAACCCGGTATACTGTAGCGGGTGCGGTGGCCGGTTGCTGATTATAAGCTTTTTCAAATTTAGCCCGGAATTGATCATTGCCCGTAGATCCGGATAGGGAAATTGCTAAGTGAGACCCTCGAGATGTGGTTTCGAGGCGTGGCGAAAGATGTCTAGTTGTTCCTCTTCAAAAGGAGGAGTTGCCATCTTGCTTGTAAAAGTCCACGATGTTCTCGTCGGGGCCATTTGCATTGTTGTCTGCGGGTCAAATCTATTTGCTTCCCACTCCAAGTTGGCTAGTAGTCCGGTCCCATGTAGCCACTGGCCTCGGATTTTAAGCGAAAGAACCATTTTAGAGCACTTGGACTTCAAAGAGGCGAAATAGTCGGCCAAGCTGGCGATTGGCGCCCCTTTTGACCTTCATTGCCAAGGTATACGTGTCCGAGATGGGTTTCGGGCATGCGGTGCCATCAAAGAGATCCAAATTAGGCATCACGAATTTGTGGGGAACAAAGGAGTCCGGGTTCGTTGGCGGAAAGCGGACTTCTTAGCGATCAATTCGGCAATCTGTGCTTTCATTTCCTTGTGTCGTTCCACGAATCAAGCCAAATGAGGGTCTTGTGGTGGAACCATGGCATTCAAACCGGCGGCGGAGCTAGAGAGGAGCTACCACTGGCGGCATACGGTGGAGGGAACGGCCGATCTGGGGACATAGGCGAAATCCTGTCCTTGGCCCGAATCAACCCCGGGAGCTTGAGTAGGACCACTGGGCAAAGGGATAGAACCTTGCGGCTTGTTGTTGATTTTCAACCGGCAAAGAGGGCGAAGGCGGTCTTGATGTAGCCGGGTAACTCGAATTTCCGGAGTGAGGCCCATAAGTAGGCTTAAGTGCGGGTGCTTTGTCCACGATTGTTGAATTGCATAGGCGAAGGTGCATGACCGGGAATGCTGCGGTCCTGGTGATTCGATGAAACTGGGATGGAGGCTTGGTAACCCATCGAAGCCTGAGTGAGGAATGGATTTGTGAAAGCCGTGTGAGGAGCGGGCCGAGCTAGCGTCATTCGAGGAAGGGCTTCCGACCGTTGCCCGGACCACGTGGAAGCATTCCAAGCTGTTCTTTGCGAAGGCCACGATAGATTGGTTCTAAAGCGAGGTGGGATTCCAATTTCTTTGTGGTATTCCGAGGTAACCCCAACCATGAGAAGACATTCCGTGCGATTTTGCCCCCGCCGAGGAGCCGTGAACCGATCGGTCACGTTAGACTGCATGGGTCCGGTGAGTACGTATTTGGGGTTTCTTTGTCCCATTGAGACGGTCATGAAGGGATCTTGTGAGGCTTGTGCGGTGCTTGGGATTGGATATCTTGAGCTGGAGTTCTTTGTCGAGGCATTTCAAACCGATGTAACTGAAGCTCTGACCCGATCTGCCGAACCTGCCGAGGCATACCAAACCGCTTTGTGACATACCGAGCCTGACCCCGACCGCTTTGAGGCATACCATGCGCCCAAATCGGATGAAGTCAATTTGTTTCCCCAAACGATCGTCCTGCATCAGCGTGAATGTATATCGGGCCAGAAATTTGAAAGGATGGGCGGATTCACAAGTTGAGAAGAGTGTGAGGAAGGTGGTGGTAGTCTGTACGGCCAAGATAGGGATGGGGATCCTTTTCCTCTTCTACCGTGAAAGTTCCATCGGGGTTGAGGGCAATCGTCAAACCAAAATTCCTGACATCTTCCAAGGATGAACATCGAAACCTCATTACGATTGGCACAAGGAGTTTTATGGACTCGGGTTCCAATATTAGCCATAAAAATATGATGAATTTCTGGTCTTGGTTAAAATTCCGTCCTCGTCCTTGGACATCAAAGAACTGCACTTGACTAGCCCATGACCAACATGGCGATCAAATCTCATCTTGCTTGGTGGAGCCTTTGTCTGAAGAGATGTATTTGCGAAGTCTTGATTTGGAAGAAGTAACTTGGCAAAGCCTCGGTCTCATGACTGTGAATCTGACACAATTAGAGAGGCTTCAACCTTTGGTAGGCACCGTAGACCGATGCGAACGGAGACCCAACCCATCTTGTAGCGAGTGAAGAACCAACGTTCTTGAATTATCACGTAGCAAAAGAGGCAACCCATCCTTCCATATTTACTTTATTATTTTCTTTATTCAATTAGTCAACCGGAAGAAAATGTAAAAGCAAAACAATTTTAGGAATGTATACCTGCAGGGGCATATATTTTTTTTCGAAAAGTGGGGATGAATCCCCGATTTGATGGCCTCATTTGACGAAGGCACAAAAGAACTCGCTTTGGGTTTGACTCTTTTGAGAGAGCATAAGTTTAGAAAGGTTTGTAAAAGTGTATGGAAGCCCCTGCTGACAGAAAATTAGTGTTTAGCTCTATTTTTCCTATAATGTAGAAAAAGAAGACTTGTCGAGACATCTGAAAACATGTTTTATTCAAAATGATCACAAGATTGCTTAAAACCCTTTATTAATGTTCGGGTTATTCAACCCCTAATCTCGATATGAACAAACATTTTGATTAATCATGAGGAGAAAGTCAACTGATACCAAGAGTCGAAGTTGGCGAATGGTGAAGAGGGATCGTGTATAGGAGAGGCTATTGGTGAGGCCGGATTTTCTGGGATTTGAATGTGTTTATGACCGGACCATTTCTGGTTGCCTACGTTCCCCTCATTGTGAGGAGCTCAGGTCGTCGTAGTTCGGGTCTGAACTGTGTTTGGCTTTAGAAAAAGGGTATGAACATTTGTGGTACTTTTGGTGAAAAGGCTCGGATAGGAAGTTTGGATGATAAGGTGCGGGCCTTGAGGTGATTCCTTGACAAGTCATTTTGAGCGATTCCGTTGCTTCTTGATCGTCGTCCTTCATCGGGGGAGAAAGATTTTGGATGCAACTTAAGGGCTTATGATATGCTTTTGCCGTTGCTTTAACTGCTCCCTTGTTGTCGACAACTTCCGTTCTTCGGGCTTTAATTTTGCCCATATGTCAAACCTTCTGATCGGCGGTGCTAGGTCCTTGGCCTCATTTTTTTTTTGAAGCTTTTGTTTTTTTTTTTTTGAAGCTTTTGTTTTTTTTTTGAAGCTTTTGTTTTTTTTTGAAGCTTTTGTTTTTTTTTTGAAGCTTTTGTTTTTTTTTGAAGCTTTTGTTTTTTTTTTTGAAGCTTTTGTTTTTTTTTTTTTGAAGCTTTTTTTTTTTTTTTGAGCACTTGAGGACGAAGGCAAGCTTCTACTTGAACTTTCTTGATGCATGGGGGGCGGAGGCAAGCCCCTGTTTTTTTCGATATGGGGTCGATCTCCCGATGCTGAGTGACCTTTTGTTGTCCCTTGATGTTGCCGCCTTCGTTGACTTGATCAAGGTGATGATGGGGATATATTTTGGAAAGTGTATGGCTTGATGGAGGCCTTTGTGAGGTGAGGAAAGTGTATAGGGAGGGCATTAGTTGACTTTCTCGCACCAATTAATTAAAATCTTAATCATTTCCAGAGATTATTTGTTGAGCGATGCGAGTGATCATTTAAAATAAAACCATTTCATTAAATGTAATGTAGGTGTGCAAATAATGTCTCAAGTCTAGCGAGAAAAGAAAAAGACTCTTTTATAGAAAACTTAAGATTAACTACAATGTCCAAGGAGGACTTGATTGAACGAAGAAAGTACTAGAACCTACGAAGGTTGACTAAAAGACTGTTTTAATTAAAGGATGGGTAGCCCCTAGTCTAGCTACTCTTTGTTGTTGGACTGCCAAGACGCTTGAGCTTTCCATCTTTACGGTTAACTTCGATTCCATTACTGCACCGAGGCGGTGATCGGTTACGTGCCCATGATACCGGCGGGAGTGGAGGAGTTTGAGGCCATGGAGCGGCGGGCGAGCACAAGTTGTCCAAAGAAACGGGTCGGAAAAGTCACGGGGACGAACTTTGTCGGCGAGCATATTGATGGAAGGAAGTGAACCAGAGAGGACCTTGAGGGGTATTGAGCTCTGTTTGGGAGGATTCGGCGATGCGCTGGTTGTTTTGAGTGAAAGGGGTGATACTAGCCGATTGTGTCTTCGGGCCTTTCTCAAGCTTGGAACCTGCATTAGACAAGTGTGCTCAGGGCGGGTTGTCCTATCGGATTCTCTCACTTCGGGCACTTGAATTTTGCGCGACGTAATCATTTCTTTGCCTGGTTCGACATCTTGGGTCAAAGGAGTGCTAGTACTTATCATAAGATCAAGCTTCTCCTGCATTTGTTTCACTTGCTCTATCAATATTGCCACATGGGGATCAACGGGAACATTCGAGTTCTTGGAACTCGCAACAAGACTCTTATCGCCAGAGGGAAACACGGCCGCAGACGGTGGTGAAACCGACGGGTGAATTCACTAAGTCCGGTAGACGACAACGGAAAACTTGTGGCATCCGGATTTTCTTTTAGCAACTCATGATCGCATTCGGGTGGGTGTAGAGGCTTTAACATAGCCACATAGCTCAAACTGATTATGTGAAGGCTGGAGCATAAGCGCGAGTATTGCCGAAATTGAGGAACAGGTGTGATGGAGCCCAACTCGTTCGAGGAGCCGAGGGCGATGGAGCCCTAATGGCCCGAGTCTTTGGAAAGGGCTGAAGAGGAATTGTCCTTGGCAAGGGATCATATGTGGATGGAGGGAGGTGTTGGCCGTGGGATGGAGAGTTATAGGATGAAGGGACTGAAATCACTGTTTCTGAAGTCTCATCTTCGACCATGACCAGGGAACCTGATGTGTGGATTTTATATATATTGTTTTACCTATGTTTCCGGTTGATTTATAATGATTTTGGATGTATTCAGATTGATTTTGATGTATTTGAGTGACATTTTGTAAGGTGAGGTTGTGCGAGAAAACAATACATTTTAAGGGTAATTTTGTCATTTCCTTTATATTTGGTGGTGGAATCTCATGGTGCCGACAAGTGCAAGTCAATTGTCAATGCTCGGGGTCAAACACGGTCAAGGGACGAAGCTCGGGGTCAAACAAAGTCAAGGGACGAAGGCCAGGTCAAGTGGAGTCAATATGGGGCAATTCTGCAATTGGCACGAGTGGGGAACGACTGAAGAAGAAGGGAGCACGAGTGGGGAACGACTGGAGTCAAGCCATTCCAAGCAAACTATTCAGAACGAGTGGGCACATTGGGCACGACTCGTTCTCACGAGTGAAAGCCAAGGTAATTTTCAAGCATTACTACTCAGCACGACTGGAGGCATGTGGCACGAGTCGTTATCACGACTTGGACTGAAAGGCACGACTCGTGCCAATTAGCACGACTCGTGCCCAGGCGCGTATCATGACGTCAGCAGAGCAGTTGGCACAGATTTTCAAAGATTTGGTTTCTTTATTTTCCTGATTTCCCTAGGAGTCAAAGGGGACTATATATTTGTCCTTTAGTTTTTATTATGAGACATCTTTATTTTTAGTTTTCTTGCTTAGGTTTTTCAAGGATTCAAGCTTTTATTTTCAAGGTTTTTGCAAGGATTTCAGGTTTGATGTTTTGTTGCTATTCATGTTTTGTGATGTTTATCCGGAACATGAGTAGCTAATTTCTTAGTAGTTCACGGATTGGTGTAGCCCGTATTTGAACTTTATGCTATATATTTAAATTTCATTTAATTGTGGAGTTAGTTCATCCTAATATTTTAATTTATATTTGGTACGATTCTTGCATTTGCGTGGGGAATTGTGCATGAACACTATTAGGATGATTAGATTCGATTGAGGATCTTGCGTGAATCGATTGAGTCTAGGCTTCATTAATTCTTTGATGCTTAATGAATTGAGTCGCTATCAATTTGATCTTGCGTGACAATTGATAATTACTCAATAGAAGAATTGCAATCCGGCAATCGAACCGTCCCAATTCTTACAAAAGTGAAGAAGCCCTAAACCCAATTAATATTTTATTATTCAAAAGGCATAAAGGGAGAATATGTGGTGAACCTAATCCGTGAGCTAGTTGTTAAATCCTTGAATTTCTTTTGCTAGCTTGCTTAATTGTTAATTTAGTTGCTTAAATGTTTTAATTTTCTTTCGTTAATTAGTTTTAATAAATCAACTCAAAAACCCCACTTTGTTACTCTTTTGCATTAATTAAATTTACTTGTTAAAACCAACGAGTCTCTGTGGTTCGACCCCTGCTCGTGCATATTACTACACCGGTAGTGAGTCCACTTGCTCGGATTTTATTACTAGAGGAATTTTTCTCCATCAAGTTTTTGGCGCCGTTGCCGGGGACTTGTTGTGAGTTACAAGTTAATTTTGATTAGTGTATTGTAAATAATTTTCTTTTCTTATTTTTTTGGGTGTAAATAGTTTTCTTTAATTATTTTCTCATTTTATTTAGTTTTTATTTTTATTATTAAAAAAAATAAATCAAATGGACTATAGAATGAATAATTATAGCATGTATGAGTCGGGTCAAAATTGTGAGTTTTATTCTCATGCTACTAATGCTTGTCCCTCTAGGACATATTTTTCTGAATATTATCCACAGGTACAAGAAAGAAATTATTTCCAGTCATGGCAACCTCCATATGGTATTCCTCCCAACTCGTATAACCAAGGGTGGAAAAATTATTCAAACATGACGTGGAATGAGCGAGAGCCAATGTACTATGACCCATCACCTCAGCCACCTCAAAAGCAATATTGGGAGGAACAATTGAAAGAGATGAAAGAGCAGAGAATGGAACAAGAGAAACAGACCGAAGCAGTTTTGAGTAAGATAGATGGACACATTGACACAATATTGAAGGCATTGAGGAAGCAAGAATCGGATTCAAGTCTAATTCATCCTGATCATGTTGAGTCAATCACCACGCTTCGAGATGAGAGTTCCATAAGCTATGAGGTACATTCTTCTTCTCGCACCGATCTGGTATATACTCCTGCTGTTAGCTGTTATTCTGAAGAGACACCTTCAACCCTAGTTTGGTATACGAATGATGATGGGGAAGAGTGTGTTTATGATTCAGCTTTTCATTTACCACCCCTAGAACATAAGCAACTCACGAAGAAATCAAAGGGGAATTTTGTCTATGAAATCCCCAATGATGACTTTAAGGATGAATCACTTTGTGTTACTTCAAGTGGGTGTAGTGAGAAGGTGGAAGTTGTAGAGAAAGAAGTGGTAGTGAAATCTTGGCATGAGGAGGCCTGTGATGAATTAGAACGATTGTTTTATGGTGGTGAAAAGAGGGATAGCGAGGAGGTTTACGATATGGATGAAGATTTTCCACTTCCTAGCTGGTTCAATGAAAATTTGGCCATCCTTATTGTACCTCCTATTTCTTGTGAGGAAGAGAAAAATGGAAAAGATCCTCAAGAGAAAAGACCCAAAGAGCAAAAATGTGAAAGAATTTCATGGGCACTAAATGACTTCATATTTCAAAAATTGTTTATGGGGCATGAACTGAAGATTAAGACCCGCGAGACAGTGAAGTGGGCCATAGGAAGGAGATAATTGTGAAACCCAATCCGTGAATCTTTGTCATTCTTAATTTCAATATCTGTTTTATTTTAATTAGTTAATTTATTTGCTTTTCAATTTAGTTTATTTTAATTAATCAAAATCAAACCCCTCCATCTTGTTTTGTTTACACTAATTAAATCAACTTGTTAATTCCCTCTGCTCAAGTGAGTGAAACTGAATCTGACACTTCTGTCACCGGGACAGAAGAAGAATTAAGTGAGTTGGAAACTTCTTCCACCGAGGAAGAAGAAGAATTTAATTTTGTAATGGCGGACCAAGTCATGAATGCATTTGCTAGGCCAAGAGTCGACACATCGGTGTCGTGCATAGTGTTGCCCGATGCAGCACTAGCTTATGAAATAAAAGGCCAATATTTTAATATGCTTCCAAACTTTCATGGTTTAGCTGGTGAGGATACTTTGGCATTTTTGAGAGAATTCATGTCTACTGTGAGTGGGTTCCCTATAAAAGAGGGTGTTACATCAGAGCACTTGAGACTGAAGTGTTTCCCATATGCATTGAAAGACAAAGCCAAAACTTGGCTATTGCTACTTCCTCCCCGTAGCATCACTACTTGGGATGCTTTACATGATGCTTTTCTTATTAAGTTCTACCCTTATAATGCATTGACAGATTTTAGGGTAAAAATTATGGGATTTGCACAGGAACCGGGGGAAGCCTTCCATGAGGCATGGGATAGATTTAGGATGTTGCAAATTCAATGCCCTCATCATAATTTTCCTGCTTCTATGTTGCATCAAACATTTTATGGGGCTTTATCCCCTGAATACCAATCCATGGTTGATAATGCAGCAGGAGGTAGTTTGGGAACCAAGACTGTACAACAATGCCAGGAATTGTTTGAGATGTTGAGTGCTAATTCTCAACAAAAAGGTTCTAGGGGAGCAACAAGGGGGGTAAATGAGGTCGGATTGAATAATGAGATTGCTAAGCACTTTGCATTGCTCAACCAAAGATTTGATAAATTAGCTTTGCAAAATGCTTCTTCTTCTTCTATACCTTCTACTGCTCATCTTGTGTATGATAGTTGTGTTACATGCGGCTCTAAATCTCATGATTATAACTCATGTCCCGCTACTAGTTCCTTTGGCTATGAAACGAGCAGTACGGGCGATGCAAGGGTTTGGTCAACGGTTCCCACCAAATAATCAGTTTGGGAACAATTACAATCCAGGATGGCAAGCAGCACCGAGACATCCCAATTTGTCATGGGGTGGAAATCAACAAAATAAGACTCTTCATCCCCAACCACCTCCGCAGGGGATTTACGAAAGGAAGAAAGAGCCCTGGGAAGAGGCAATGGAGCGAGATGAGAGCGGAGCAACTTCAAGCAAAGGCGTAAGAAGCAAGCATACAACAATCAAGTCACGCATGAAGAAGTTGGAGACCCAAATGGGTCAATTGGCGAGAGGCATTACAGGGGACGACAACCGGGTACATTCCCTAGCCAAGGGGAGCAAGCCAAGGCCATCATCACCCTACGTGGTGGCAAACAGTAGATAATCGTGTAACTTCTCCTTCTTCTCTGCTAAACCCCGTCATTGATTCCCCGTTGTGGAACCCCGATTGTGGAAAATATTGTTGTTGAGGATGTTGTGTCGAAGGTGAGGGTACTAATGGATTGGGACAAACAAGTGAATGTAGAAAAGTCCAATCCCAAGCCATATGTACTCTCTGTTCCTTTCCTGGCATTCTTGAGGAATAAGCTTGATCACCAAATGAAAGAATTAATTGACATGTTTTCAAAAGTTAACATAAATTTGCCTTTGTTAAATGTGATCAAGAATGTTCCTGCATATGCCAAATTCTTCAAGGAAATTAATTCCAAGAAAATTCGGTATGGGAAAGATGAGATTCTCGTTTTTGGATGAGAATGCAAGCGCCGTAGTCAAACATAGTCTCCCACCGAAAATGAAAGACCCCGGAGTTTCCTAATTTCCATTACTTTGGGGGATTCTCACACGGTGAGAGCTATGCTTGATCTCGGGGCAAGCATTAATTTGTTGCCATATTACATGTACCTTGAGTTAGGTTTGCCTCGAGCTAAAACCCACTATGATGGCCCTACAACTTGGCGATAGGTCCATTAAAAGACCAATGGGCATCGTAGAGGATGTTTTAGTTCAAGTTGGTTCATTGATCATTCCCGTTGATTTTGTGGTTTTAGAGATGCCTCGCGGTGAGGGCAATCGCCGTGATTCACCCATATTGCTTGGGAGACCATTCATGGCAACAACCAACACCGTGATCAATGTTGGTAATGGTACTCTATCTATGACCGTCGCAAATGAAAAGATTGAAATAAATGTCTTTGATGTAATGAAAAATGCGGTGGGTCAGGATGAGTCTTGCATGCTTGTTGATGAGTTGGATGAAGTTGATGATTGTGTGAGTGAGATTTCATGGCATGTGAGAGAATGTGAGGAGTTAGAGTCATTGATTTCAATGGGCGGTGAGAAAACTAGGGATAATGCGGATGCTCAACTCGATGGCCGTGGATAAGGCCGACGAGCACCATCCTAGTGATGGCCCGTTTCACCCCTAGGCCACTTCAATGAGAAGTTGGCGCCTTCTATTGTGATTCCCCAGTCCTTGAATTGAAAACTCTTCCTTCTAATTTAAAATATGCATTTTTGGGAGAAAGAGAAACATTACTGTCATAATTGCATCGATTTGTCCAAAGACCAAGAGGCCCAATTGATTGCTTTGTTTTGTGTGAATATAAAGAGGCCATTGGTTGGACATTGAAGGACATAAAGGGAATTAGTCCCACAATGTGCATGCATAGAATTCATCTCTTGGATGGTGCCAAGCCGTCTAGAGAGAGACAAAGGAGGCTGAATCCTCACATGGAGGAAGCCGTGAGAAAAGAGGTCCTAAAATTGCTAGATGCGGGTATCATTTACCCGGTGGCTGAAAGTGAGTGGGTAAGCCCGGTACAAGTTGTACCAAAAAGATCGGGCATTACTGTTGTCCAAAATGAGAAAGGTGAGGATGTGCCAACAAGGGAAGTGACTGGCCTTAGGATGTGTATTGACTTGAGAAAATTAAATGCTGCGACCAAGAAAGATCACTTTCCCTTGCCGTTTATTGATCAAATGCTAGAGAGATTGGCCGGTCATTCTTACTATTGTTTTCTTGATGGCTTTTCGGGGTATAATCAGATTGCCATAGCCCCTGAAGATCAGTCCAAAACCACTTTCACATGTCCATTCGGCACATATGCGTTTAGGAGGATGCCTTTTGGGCTTTGCAATGCACCTGCGACATTTCAAAGGTGTATGACCTCCATTTTTTCGGATATGATTGAGAGGTGCGTTGAGGTTTTCATGGATGATTTTTCTGTTATAGGAGATAGTTTTGATGATTGTTTAAAGAATTTGACATCTGTGTTGAAAAGGTGTTGTGAAACCAACTTGACTTTGAGTTGGGAAAAGTGTCATTTTCTTGTGAAGCATGGGATTGTTTTGGGTCATATTGTGTCAAGTAAGGGGATTGAGGTTGATAGAGCTAAAATTGATGTGATTGCAAAATTACCTCCCCCAAATTCAGTCAAGGGTGTGCGAAGTTTCCTAGGGCATGCAGGTTTCTATAGGCGATTCATAAAAGACTTTTCAAAAATTTGTAAGCCTTTATGCAATCTGCTTGCCAAGGATACGGAGTTCATCTTTGACCAAGAGTGTGTTGATGCTTTTGATTTGCTTAAGAAAAAGTTGACATGTGCCCCCATTCTTTCTAGTCCCAATTGGTCTCACCCTTTTGAGATCATGTGCGATGCCTCAGATTTTGCTATTGGGGCTGTTTTGGGACAAAGGGTTGACAAATTACCTTCCGTTATCCATTATGCAAGTAGAACACTTAATGATGCACAATCAATTATACCACAACTGAAAAAGAATTCCTAGCTGTTGTGTTTGCATTGGAAAAGTTTCGTTCTTACTTGCTTGGATCGAAGGTGATTATTTATTCTGATCATGCTGCACTGAAACATTTGTTAAATAAGAAAGATGCTAAGCCTCGTTTGTTGAGGTGGATGTTGTTGTTACAAGAGTTTGATGTAGAGATCCGGGATAAAAAGGGGACTGAAAATGTGGTGGCGGATCATTTGTCGAGGCTTGAGAACTATTCGTATCTCAATGTTGAAGAAGGTTTGATTCCGGTTAATGAAAGTTTTCCGGATGAACAACTTCTTGCTGTACATGTCCAAGAGCCTTGGTATGCTGATTTCGTTAATTACTTGGTGTCTAATATGTTCCCATCACAATTCACTTATGACCAAAAACGTAAGTTCAAGTCAGATGTGAAACATTACATTTGGGATGATCCTTATCTATGGAAAATTTGCCCGGACAAAATTGTTAGGAGATGTGTTCCGGACCATGAGCAGAGTAGTGTGTTGAGATTTTGTCATGAACTCCAATGTGGGGGTCATTTTAGTGGCCAAAAGACCGCTAGGAAAGTGTCTTTGCAATCGGGTCTTTATTGGCCTACTCTGTTTAAAGATGCTCAAGAGTTTTGCCTTAGATGTGATAGGTGCCAACGGTCCGGGAACATAGGGAAAAGAGATGAGATGCCCTTACAAAGTAATCTTATTGTTGATATATTTGATGTGTGGGGCATTGATTTTATGGGACCCTTTCCCCCGTCCCACGGTTATTTGTACATACTTGTTCTTTGTTGATTATGTTTCAAAGTGGGTGGAGGCAATTGCCACCCGAACTAATGATGCTAATGTCGTTTGCAAGTTTGTGTGTGAGAATATTTTCAACAGGTATGGCATGCCACGAGCAATTATCAGTGATCAGGGGACTCACTTCACTAACAAAAGGTTCAATGCAGTTCTGAAAAAGTATGGGGTGGTGCATAAGCTCGCTACAGCATATCATCCCCAAACTTCGGGACAAGTGGAGGTAAGCAATCGGCAAATAAAGGGTGTTCTTGAGAAAACAGTGCGTCCCAACAGGAAAGATTGGGCATTAAAGTTGGGGGATGCATTGTGGGCATACAGAACTGACATACAAAACGCCCATTGGAATGAGTCCGTACCGAATAGTGTATGGGAAAGAATGTCACCTCCCGGTGGAGTTGGAACACAAGTCGTATTGGGCTGTGAGGGAATTAAACATGGATTTGAATGCTGCGGGAGAAAAGAGACTGCTTGCACTTGATGAGATTGAGGAGCTCCGCCAAGACAGTTATGAGAGCGCAAAATTGTATAAAGAGAGGACCAAACGGTACCACGACAAAAATTTGAAGCCCAAATTCATAAGACCGGGTATGAAAGTCCTTCTCTTCAACTCTCGTTTGAGGCTTTTTCCGGGCAAGTTAAGTTCTAGGTGGTCGGGACCGTATGATGTGGTGCATGTGTATCCGCATGGAGCAGTTGAACTCAAAAATCCAAAGGATGGCAATGTGTTTAAAGTCAATGGACACCGTGTGAAACCATATTACGAAGGGGTGTCAATTTTGGAAGATATCAATGAGATTGACGTGATTGAGTTGGTGGACTCGGAGGAGGACACCTAGTTCCGTTGAGGCATAATGTCGAGCTTAACGACTGTAACCAAAGCGCTGATTGGGAGGCAACCCAATGGAGGTAACATTTACTGTTTTCTGTATTTTCGTTTTAAGTCTCTTCATCGTTGCATTTGGATTGTCTTGTGTCTTTCGTGGTCTATGCCATGAGGACATAGCATGATTTAAGTGTGGGGGTGGTGATCTTTATAAAAAAAAAAAAAAAGAGTCTTCCGCTTTTATTTATCTTTTATTTCGTAAACGTGTCGAACTACGGTGACCTGAGCCTATTCTTGTGGGTAGTCCGCCCACATTAATGGGGACGTAGGCAACGCAAGTGCGGTCAAAATGTGTGTCCAATGCGACATGCAAAGGGTCTAGCCAAAGACATTAAAAAGGGCGGCTCGCCGGGAGACAACCCGGATTTGTATGTATATTTGTAAATTTCTCTTTTTCATTAAGCTGGTGCCCAGAAAGGTATTTCTTTTGTTTATTGATGTGCAGGGAAACGTGCGTGGAGGAGCTAAAAACCCCGCCTAAAAAAAAAAAAAAAAAAAAAAAAAAAAAAAATTTGAAAAATTTGAAAATTGGCCCAGGCAGAGCACGACTCGTGCTCCTGAGCACGAGTGGGAGCACGAGTGGGGATGATACCCCTTCTACTCAGAACGATTGGAGGGTTGTGTCACGAGTCGTGAGCACGAATGAAACAAGGGCACGACTCGTGCCATTTAGAACGACTCGTGCCAGTTGCAGTTTCAACAACATCAGTTTCCAAAACCCATTTAAGTCGTGCCCTACCTTTCCAAAGCACAACCGCCGCCCCCTCTCTCCCTCTACCCTACTTCAAAAATTTCTCTCCCTCTCTAAAAATTCCTACCCAAAGCCCTAAAATCTCTACCCCTAACCCACTAAATCCTCTTCTCCATCACTTTGTACCTACCCTAAACCAAAATCTAAGCCCTCCATTGTTGTTGATTTGGTGAAGAAAAAGTGAAGCTTTGAAGGTAGTGAGGGATTGTTAATTTCTTGGAGTGAAGGGCGAATTGAAGCAAGATTCTTTCGAGGTTTGTGTGGCATTGATCTTCTCCATCTTTTCCGACCTTCTTCTCAAGTTCCGGCGAATTTTCCGGCCAAACTCCGGCCAATTTTTCCGGTGAACTCCATTGTTTAAAGGTACAATCTTTTGATCCCTCTTTCGAATTTTCAGTTGCATTGGGTGTTGATTGGTGGTATTGGAGTAAGGTTTGGATTGTGGGGAATATTTTTATTGCTTGGATTATTTGTGTTGGTGATTTTCATTGAGTGATAATGGGAAGAACAAAAGACAAGGGTAAAGACGTTGAAACTCAACCCAGGAAGAAAAGAAATATTGTGATTGAGGAAACCACCCGCACCCCCGATGATTTCATGGGCTTAACTAAATTGACGGATGCCCAAAAGAATAAATGGAGGAATTTGGCAAATGGAAGGGTTGTCCAAGTTACGAGGTTCTTGTGTGAGGATACCTTAAGGAAATTGGGATTACATGGTTTGGTGTCGGGGTTATTGAACAACATTGGATTGGGAGGTTTCTTGGGTAAAAGTGCGGGGGTGTACAAGCGAGTGACGCTTGAATTTTTGGCGACTATAGAGAGACGCGAGGAGAATGGGGTATGGAGTGTGCGTTTTAACACTAACGATATTACGAGGGTTATGTCTTATGCTGCTGCTAGGGATTATTTGGGTGTGAGAGAGCCCCAAGGAGAGTGGTCAGAGAGAGATAGAAGTGTTGAGACATTTTTCTTCGAGCTGACAGGGAAATACATGCAAAAACCTTATGTGGTTATGAAATCGCTCTCCCATCCCGCGTGGAAACTCCTTTATAGGGGTTTATCTATGACTTTCTATGCTAATGGAGAGCCGGCGCAGATGAACGCCCTCCAGTTCGCAACCATGGAGTGTGCTTTATCCTCGAATACTGTGATTCCGGATTGGATTGATTTGTTTTTCAGGAGGTGTGAGGCGCTGGGTGTAAATGGAAATGGGAACATCCCGGTGGGTGGGATGGTGACTTTGCTAGTGGAGAACTTTGTGCGTAATCATCCTAAGTCGGTAGGCAAGATGGAGGGGCCTTTATTCTATGATCGGTTTTTCTTATACCGATATGACTCTTTTGAGAGGATTTCTGGGCAGAATGAGGCATTGACCTTTACTTATGGTGGAGAGAGGAGCTTCAGGTGTGCACCGGGAGTAGTCTTTCCTAATGGCCCACATGCTAGAGATTGGAGAATGCCATTTGTGGCAGACATGACATTGAGAGATTTGAAGAGAGATATGGGAGAAAGGGTCAGTGATGAAGAGGAAGAAACGGCGGCAAGAGCGGCGACGGGGTGGTGATGACCACCAGATGGGTGAGCAGTTCCATGCTGGGTCAAGTGGAGGTTTTGCAGGACATGGGCAAGATCAGTCGGGTATGGGAGGAGCTTTTAATTATTGGGGTGACATGAGAGCATATCTAGATGCTCAATATCAGAGAGAGGCGGAGGAGAGAGAGAGGAGATACAGAGAGGAGTGCGAGGCTCGGGAGGCGCAGAATCTGATGTGGCGTACCCGGTTCGACTATGTGGATAGACGTTGGGATGCTCAGGACGATAGACTAGAGGCGTTGGAGGATAGAGTAGAGACCACGCATAGAATGGTCCAGCCCGGCAGCGGCTTTGGATACGGCAATGAGCCCCGGAGCAGTTTGAGCCGGTCCCGGACGAGCATTTTCAGGAGATGATACGGAGAGCTGAGAGGAGGAGACAGCGGCAGGCGGCCCGTGAGGCCCAGTTTCCAGATGGGGGCTTCGGCCCGCGATATTGATGGTACCGTTTCTTATACTCTTCCCTTTTACATTTAAACTGTCCTATTTTTATTTTTGTGCACACATTGAGGACACTGTGGAGTTTAAGTGTGGGGGAAGGGCGGTGCTTTTGTACTGTATGTATATAAAAAAAAAAAAAAAAAAAAAAAAAAAAAAAAAAAAAATATATATATATATATAAAAAATAATTAAAAAAAAAATAGAGTGGCTAAGTGAAAACCCGCAAGGGCACTTAGGCAAAAGGTGAGAATTTGAGCGAAAACATCTTTATTCACCGGCGTGGAGACATAAGGGGGGAGCTAGGAGTTCGGGTAGGAAATTTTTTTGGAGATGGAGGTTCGGGAATAGAGGCGTTAGGATAGAAATCCTCGTGCACCTTGGAGTAATAAGGGGGGTTGGAGAAAAGCACGAGGTAAAGTTTTTGTTGAGCATCCCTTTTTCTTAACATTAACTTTTCATTGAGGGAGTACGTTATGTAGTGTGAGCAAGTGTGGGGGAATTTTTAGGACATTTTAGTTTCCCCCCACTAACATTGTGAGGGCCCTAGTTTGGACGATCATTTTTGTCATGGAGTTTGATGTCAAGCTAGGGCCATTATTTTCTTTTGAGGAGTGTTATGGAGACGGAGTTTTGTACACTCCGGTATCATTATATTTGATGAGTATTGGTGGTTAGAGGAGGCTAGGTATCATTTTCTCCCGCACATCTGTTTTAGACCAATTTTAGATTGGAGTTAGGATATTACTCAGGGACGAGTAATGGTCTAAGTGTGGGGGAATTTGATGTGTGGATTTTATACATATTGTTTTACCTATGTTTCCGGTTGATTTATAATGATTTTGGATGTATTCAGATTGATTTTGATGTATTTGAGTGACATTTTGTAAGGTGAGGTTGTGCGAGAAAACAATACATTTTAAGGGTAATTTTGTCATTTCCTTTATATTTGGTGGTGGAATCTCATGGTGCCGACAAGTGCAAGTCAATTGTCAATGCTCGGGGTCAAACACGGTCAAGGGACGAAGCTCGGGGTCAAACAAAGTCAAGGGACGAAGGCCAGGTCAAGTGGAGTCAATATGGGGCAATTCTGCAATTGGCACGAGTGGGGAACGACTGAAGAAGAAGGGAGCACGAGTGGGGAACGACTGGAGTCAAGCCATTCCAAGCAAACTATTCAGAACGAGTGGGCACATTGGGCACGACTCGTTCTCACGAGTGAAAGCCAAGGTAATTTTCAAGCATTACTACTCAAAGACGACCGGAGGCATGTGGCACGAGTCGTTATCACGACTTGGACTGAAAGGCACGACTCGTGCCAATTAGCACGACTCGTGCCCAGGCGCGTATCATGACGTCAGCAGAGCAGTTGGCACAGATTTTCAAAGATTTGGTTTCTTTATTTTCCTGATTTCCCTAGGAGTCAAAGGGGACTATATATTTGTCCTTTAGTTTTTATTATGAGACATCTTTATTTTTAGTTTTCTTGCTTAGGTTTTTCAAGGATTCAAGCTTTTATTTTCAAGGTTTTTGCAAGGATTTCAGGTTTGATGTTTTGTTGCTATTCATGTTTTGTGATGTTTATCCGGAACATGAGTAGCTAATTTCTTAGTAGTTCACGGATTGGTGTAGCCCGTATTTGAACTTTATGCTATATATTTAAATTTCATTTAATTGTGGAGTTAGTTCATCCTAATATTTTAATTTATATTTGGTACGATTCTTGCATTTGCGTGGGGAATTGTGCATGAACACTATTAGGATGATTAGATTCGATTGAGGATCTTGCGTGAATCGATTGAGTCTAGGCTTCATTAATTCTTTGATGCTTAATGAATTGAGTCGCTATCAATTTGATCTTGCGTGACAATTGATAATTACTCAATAGAAGAATTGCAATCCGGCAATCGAACCGTCCCAATTCTTACAAAAGTGAAGAAGCCCTAAACCCAATTAATATTTTATTATTCAAAAGGCATAAAGGGAGAATATGTGGTGAACCTAATCCGTGAGCTAGTTGTTAAATCCTTGAATTTCTTTTGCTAGCTTGCTTAATTGTTAATTTAGTTGCTTAAATGTTTTAATTTTCTTTCGTTAATTAGTTTTAATAAATCAACTCAAAAACCCCACTTTGTTACTCTTTTGCATTAATTAAATTTACTTGTTAAAACCAACGAGTCTCTGTGGTTCGACCCCTGCTCGTGCATATTACTACACCGGTAGTGAGTCCACTTGCTCGGATTTTATTACTAGAGGAATTTTTCTCCATCAGAACCATTCGCCTCAACTGTTACCTGAACTCCATGGCGGCGGAGAGCATTGATGAGCAGGGTCAGCTGTTCTTCATGAATCTTATGGGCGTTTTCCAAAGCCAGGACTAACTCTTCCTTCCTAATCATCGGATTTCTTGTATCCTTACGCTTTACGCCAAATCGCCATCGATCATTATCATCCCATTTAACCTTGGCGTCAGTCGTCAACTTATCGGAGGGCGCGAGTTCAAAGCATTTCACCAAATCCAGCTTTGCCATGGCCACATGCTTGTTGCGGTCAAACCATCCATTCTCAACATTTATTGCGACTAAATCATCGGCTTGTCGTAGTACGTTGAATTCACAGAGTTTGAATCATAAAATTCAATCATGTTTACATTCGCTTTGCTTGGGAAATGATCATTGGAGGGGTTGAGATCACCGAGGCGCTCGAGTTTGCCCTTCTTAATTAATCCCCGAATCGCCTTTCTCAAAGTCAGTACGGTTGTCGGTCGTATGACCGTGATGCTGATGGAAAGCACAATGCTTAGTGGTGTCAAAAGGGATTTTGGCATCCTTGGGCCGATAGTTTCTCATGGGTTCGAGGAGACCCCGCTCTAGCAAGCTATTTAAAACTTTGCTTAAGGGAACACCCAAATCCTCGGGATTCGAGATTTGGTCATTGACTTGGTCACCATTTTGAGCAGGGTTTGCCGGTTTTGGTCCATTGGGGCGCTCAAGCTTGCCCGTTTCGATTAACCTTTGAACCGCTCTCTTCAAGACTATGCAGTTGTCGGTCGTGTGGCCATAATGATCATGGAAGGCGCAGTGCTTACTCATGTAGAGAGGTGCATTTGAGCTCCTTGGATGGTAGTCCTTGAGAGGCTCCAAAAGGCCTACCCTTACTAAGCCCTTGAAAATTAAGCCCATGGGCATCCCAAGATCATCAAAACGTTCTCGTTGCCTTAAAGGACCACCATTTCTTGGTTGCTTTTGGGGGCCGTCAATTGTACACAATGCCTTCTTTCCTTTACCGGATGTCGGAGCCGTGTTGGAAGGGTAAGGTTTATAGCGGCGAGACATGTTCAGACTCGTAGTCTTTTCCCGTGCACGAACCCTTTTGATGTAATCATCAATGTAATCGTCGAGATTCGACCTTTTGTAAACTTTACTCGTGTCAGATACACAAGATTGATATGGTGAGATGGCCCGAGTCGAGCGATCGTCGATACTCTCGTTGCTAGGCTTTTCTTGTACCTTCTTAATTGGTTCTACCAATAATCCATTGGACGAGTCAATAGGAACATTAGGATTGCATGACCCCGCCACAAGATTGGCATTAGCAAACGAAACCACGTAGGAAGTACTCTGGTGGGAGGAATGACGGTCGAGCATTAAAAGCGTGACCGTAATCTTCCTCATAAGGCCTGGCGATTGCCGAAGATGAAGATATATGGCTCGTAATGGGTGGATACCGAGGAGCGGTGAGTGCGGATCCGGAAAATTTGCTGAAAACATGAGGTTTGAGGCATCGTAACAAATAGGATTGAATGTGTCTTGACCGCACCGAGGAACATGACTGCAAGGGAAATGTGTATACCGTACTTGATGAGCGGGAGCGGCTTGCGTAGCAGTAGGGTGGAGAATTTGATGAGGAGCATTTGACCTTGTCGGACTTCCCAACCGGAGGGCGGGGTAGAGCCCGATGAAGTGGTGATAAAAGCACAGTGGCCCACGTGATCTTGCAGTATCATAGGGGCCAGTGTGCTTTGAGAATTGGAGGAAGCAAGGCGGCCCCCTCGAACCATGGAGCACGAGAAACGAACTGTCCCATTCCGAGATGGTGACCCGAGCCGGACTTGATGCGGTGAAGTAGTAAACCGACCCCTTCCAAGGCGATGACTCGAACCGGGCGATGTTGTGAAGTAGTAAACCGGCCCCTTCCAAGCTGCGGGCGAAAGCCAAGCGACTCCATCCCTGGTGGTGAGACACGAGAGGCACCGGGGCAAAGGTTGACCTAGATCGGACCGTCGAGGAGTATCGAGCGTATAGGGCTGAGATGTACTGAATCGACCAATTCCAGATTGATGGCCCGGGCCGGGCGAGGTTTTGGAGTAGCGAATCGACCCATTCCAAGGCGATTGAAACCCAAAGGTGAAAACCGGGAGGTGCCGGGGGAAGTTGACCAAGATCGATATGATGAGGCCGAGAGGCGGGGTGAGTGATAGGCTTGGGGATGCTTGGCCCATTAGTAGTTCCACACGAAAGGGGACAGGGCATTTGAAGGTAGTTGGCATGCCCGGGAGGGTAATTAGCTCCAATCTTTGCATCAACCGTAAAGGTTCCATTAGGGTGGTGAACAATTGCTAGCCCACAGGTTCGATACTTTCCAATAAGCGACTGATCCTGAGCCTCTTGATTTTGTCTTATCTGTTCCAACATCTACGATTCCACTGTTCGGCATTTTGCGGATTTTCGGGTGTGGAGTTGTACGTCCCCCACCGTTCTCCTCTGAGTTGGTCATTACGAAACTTTGAGCTGAAGCGAAGGAGGAAACCGATGAAGTATCGACTTCGGAATGGCTGAGCTGAACAAACGATGACCCGGGGTCTCGATCCAAACTTTGCTTACGTGGAAGGCACAAAAGGGTGTGGTTCAGACTCGGAAAGCGAAACGAGGTTGGTGTTTGGGCTTAGGGCTCATGCAACATGCAGTTATTTGTTCATGTTTACTTAAAACATGTTTTATTAACCTAATCGGTTGGAAAAGATTTCTCCTTTTTTTTTTCAAACTACTCTGATTCCTGGATCAGTGGGCCCCGTCACTACGTCTATAAGCCCCTCGTATTCCACCTGTATTTCGACCTCCCAGGGTGGACAGCCCGGGCGAGGGTCCTATAGGGAAAGCGGGTCCCACCGACCGAAAAGAAAACGATCCTAGAAGTCGCGGGTAATCGAGTCTTGACGAGTATTCGATGTAAATTACGGACAAAGGCGACGTCAAAGTCAAGATCGTGTCAGGGCTCGACAAAAAGTCGGCATGATTTGGGTGATAAATGTCCACAGTTGATCTTGACTTGTCGTCAGCTAAGCCGTAATCAGGCATGGAATAATCGTTAATCCTTGATGACTCGGTGTCATGCTTTGGGAGTCGATGTATAATTTGTGCCGGTCGAGCCGAAGTCAAGGCGCCGGTCAATATCTTGGTCAAAGTCTGCGGCGGGAAACCGGCATGACTTCGGCGATTAGGGACCCGAAAGATATTGATTCGGTATGCCGACAAAGGCTTGAAAGGAAAGGTCTATACACGGACGGGCATGACACAGACCAGACTAAAAACCAACCGGGTCTCGGACAAAGTGTGTCACGGACAAGTGCATGGTCGACACGAGGCTCCATGGGATGTTTGGGTAGTCCTGTGCTCATCCGAGAGGCGTAATAAGACCAAACGGACCGCGACAAGGATTTTCCCGGGTTAGGGACGTAGTGTGCAGTGTAAGGTCACGTGCGCGTAGTGTGCAAGCGATCTATCTTCCTTTTCTGAGAAAAATAGAAATTTTTTTTTATGTGTCTTAAAAAGGCATGATGCATGATTTTTTTTTTGAATTTTTTTTTTGAAAAATTTGTTTTTGAAAATTTTATGAACACATAAGCACAAAAATTCCGACAGTTAGGGACATTATTCCGACAGTCAAAATTTTGACTTTTCCGAGGCGGCCAAAAACAAACACGAAAACTGTGCAAAAATCAACACACACAAAGCAAAGAATTTTCAAATGTTGAGACGGAAGCTTGACCCTCAAAAGCTTTTCTTTTTTTTTTTTGAAAATAATGATACCGGTACGTGGGATTGTTAGACCACAATTTATCCCCGACTCGTGTTAGGAGGCGATAACGGGAAGTTTAATGGTTTCCACCAATATACCAAATATCATTTTTTTTAGAAAAAGCTTATTTGTCCCCAGCGGAGTCGCCACTGTGATGATACCCGATTTTTTTGAAAATCAAAACGGAGTCGCCACGCCATTTTTGTTTTAAGGGCCAAAACTTTGAAAAAAGCCCGAGATCAGAGATTTGGGTTCGGAGGTCATGTTACGCGTCGGGAAGGACGTTAGTGTGCACCCGGCGCGCCTCGCAAAACGAGTCTTTCAAACATTTGAAATCCTTTTGTATGTGTGTGTGTGTGTGTGTGTTTTGACCAAAATGAGTTGAAACTGAGAAAAACAAAAATGGGGAACTCTTTATAAGACTTTGAACAATCCCCAAGATTTTTGGTATGATTTTTGGGTTGAGTCTTGGCACTCAAAAGATTTTTGGGAGTTGAAAAGCAATTCTGCCAGAATGAAAAAGGCAGTTGACCCTTGACTTTGAAATGGACTTAAAGGCTTCAAAACCTCAGAATATGGGGAAAGTCCGAGAATGAAAGTTGCTTAAAACACCCTAAATAGGGTTTCTGCAAAGGAACTTTCCATTTTGGAAGTAATTTTAGGGGTCAAAACCTTCTGGAAATCTCAGATGTGAAATCTGGATTTCCAGAAGCTAATGAACTGGCCTCTAAGAGAAAAATTGAAAGATTTGGTTTTACTCACGCAAAAAATAAAGTAAAAATATGTATGGAAATATCTGGATGTTGGCTACAAAAAGTATTTTGTAGTCAACACCAAATTCCAAGTTTATCTATGTCCAAAAAATTAGACCATGGACTGAGGTCTGAGAAAATTGCTACTGGACAGCAACTTCTCAAGAGAGAAAATATGATTTTAAAGGGGGTTTTTGCATCCATGCTTGTCCCCATTTCCCTAGGTTTTGGTTAGTGATCACTAGACATTTTAGTGGTGAATCAACTATACCAAACCATCCTTGGGGTACATTAGGACTAAGCACTTCATTTGCTTGGGAAGGGGAATTTTATCCTTTGAAAATGGGATTTGGTGCTTGAAAATGGTATTTAGGGTTTTGAAAATGCATTTTGCAAGTAAATAAGAACACATTGAAGAAAATATTGATCCTTGTAGAAGATCATCCATGGAGATGAACTTCCATGGTGATCTTCTTGGATCTAAGACAAGAAGATAAAATAACTACATTTTGTAGTTTAAAGATGCATGCATGAATGAGAGACTTAGTGTAGGGAGAGGAAGGTTATACCTATCTTCCTTGTGTCTTGTGTTTGAATGGATTCAAAGGCTTGAATGTGTTTAGGATTTGAAAGTGTTTAGGGTTGATGATTTGAGTTGGTTAAAGAGAAAACAAGTAGATAACAATGAAGTCCTCTATGTTTTCTCTCTATTCCTCCTCCTAAAGGGTGATTTGAGCTTGAGTTAGTGTATGTATAAGAGTATGTATGAGAGTGATTTGAAGTGTTTGTGAGTGAGTGAGGTTTGGGAAAGATTGAAGAGAAAATGGTGGCAATTCAAGTGAATTCCCACTGTTTTCTCCTATATTTCGCCAGTAGTTTCGTTCTTTGTGATCAAATTGTGTTGTGTAAACTGAGAGAGGAGGGTTCAATTTATAGCCCTCTGAAATTGACAAACATGTCCGCGCGGATATGTTTGACAGCGTGCACTGTTCATTAATTACAGCTTCAGGCTTTGGACAGGAAGAATAAAATTCAAAAATCCAGCAGTTTATGTTTTTCAACTTGCCCAATTCGGATTTTTCTTATTTCTTTTGCTTTTTGAGATTCTTTTCTTGGTTTAACTTTAAATGGCAATGCCCATTTTACCCTTACTTTGTTAGAAAAGTTAGGAATGTTAGGAATGTTAGTAATGTTATAACTTTCGTTAATTTTCTAACGAAAATGCTAACAAGCTCAAATTGGAGCACTTACACCACCGTATTTTTTGTTATAAAAAATCACTGTTTTTTTATTGAAAAAGTGGTGCTTTTTGTGTTTTTTTTTAGAAATATATATATTTTTTAGTTTAAATTTATTTTACAGTAAAATTAAAAGTATTAATATTATTTGAAAAAAAAAAACTAAATGTATAAAACAAGTGAAGTCTTAATCAATTTCTTATATAAAGTACAATATGGATGTACTTGTATATATAAGAGTGTTTTCAAAAATTAAAAAAAATAATTACCATCCTTACTATGAAAACTCTATGAAATCTATACTTATAGTATATTAAAGTAGGCCAAACTTGATAAGGTGTTGCCACATAATCCAAAAAAGGCGATTCTTGCATTCTTAGGCTTCCAACTCATTCACCCCTTAATTAATTTGTGATGTTTTGAATTCTCCCTAATAGCTATTAATATTCATAGTCTCTAATAGTTATGTGAATGGTTACTTCTTACATATAATTAGTAGTAGTTAAAGTCTTATATTATCTATTCAATATTTCTATAGTTAAATTTATACTTTTTGAATAATAGAAGAAGATATATATATATTTCTTATATGAGTGTCTTCTAATAGTTAGTAGTACTAACTCATACTTATATATATAGAATAGAAGTATACATTAGGTAGGTTGTGCATTTAAAAGTGTGACTTTTGACTTTTCAACTAATCAAACTTTATTAATCAAATCTATATAATATATAAAAGCAGAAACATTTCAAGACCATACAGCTCGCCACGTGGAATTCCAAGTCAGCTCTATATTCACCAATTATTAGCCGCCATGTGTCACATTCAATGAAGAGTTTTATTTTAGATTTTGATTTAAACACAAATTTTAGCTTTTAAATTCAAACAAAATATTTTTAAACGTAATAAATTCAAACTACAGCGGTTCAACTACTTCATCCGAAAGAATGTGATGGTGGTAGAAAGTAGAAACATTGTCTTGAAGCTTGCACTGATTTCTCTTATCATTATCCCCCATATTAGATTTTAGATTATTAGATTAGTATATTTTAATGGATTAAATTTAATTTGTTTAAATTGTATTATTCTCTCCATCCTAAAATGAATGTTTTTTTTCAAAATTTAATAATCATTTTAAAAAATTTAATTTTAATCTAGAAAAAATAATAAACATTCTTTTAATTCATTTTCAAAATTTTACATTTGTAAAAATATAATGAATTATGAAAAAAAATTAAATCAAAAAATTTAAAAGAACATTTATTTTGAGATAATAATGGTCATTCAATCTATATAATATATAAAAAGCAGAAACATTTCAAGACCATACTGCTCGCCACGTGGAATTCCAAGTCAGCTCTATGTTCACCAATTATTAGCCGCCATGTGTCATATTCAATGAAGAGTTTTATTTTAGATTTTGATTTAAACACAAATTTTAGCTTTTAAATCCAAACAAAATATTTTTAAACGAAATAAATTCAAACTACAGCGGTTCAACTACTTCATCCGAAAGAATGTGATGGTGGTAGAAAGTAGAAACATTGTCTTGGAGCATGCACTGATTTCTCTTATCATTATCCCCCATATTAGATTTTAGATTATTAGATTAGTTTATTTTATTTTATTGGATTAAATTTAATTTGTTTAATTTGTATTATTCTCTCCATCCTAAAATGAATGATTTTTTTTCAAAATTTAATAATCATTTTAAAAAATTTAATTTTAATCTAGAAAAAATAATAAACATTCTTTAAATTCATTTTCAAAATTTTACAATTGTAAAAATATAATGAATTATGAAAAAAAATTAAATCAAAAAAATTAAAAGAACATTTATTTTGAGATAATAATGGTCATTCAATCTATATAATATATAAAAAGCAGAAACATTTCAAGACCATACAACTCACCACGTGGAATTCCAAGTCAGCTCAATGTTCACCAATTATTAGCCGCCATGTGTCACATTCAATGAAGAGTTTTATTTTAGATTTTGATTTAAACACAAATTTTAGCTTTTAAATCCAAACAAAATATTTTTAAACGTAATAAATTCAAACTACAGCGGTTCAACTACTTCATCCGAAAGAATGTGATGGTGGTAGAAAGTAGAAACATTGTCTTGGAGCATGCACTAATTTCTCTTATCATTATCCCCCATATTAGATTTTAGATTATCAGATTAGTTTATTTTATTTTATTGGATTAAATTTATTTTTTAAAAAAATTGTATTATTCTCTCCATCCTAAAATGAATGATTTTTTCCAAAATTTAATAATCATTTTAAAAAATTTAATTTTAATCTAGAAGAAATAATAAACATTCTTTTAATTCATTTTTAAAATTTTACATTTGTAAAAATATAATGAATTATGAAAAAAAATTAAATCAAAAAATTTAAAAGAAAATTTGTTTTGAGACAATAATGGTCATTCAATCTATATAATATATAAAAGCAGAAACATTTCAATACCGCACAGCTCGCCACGTGGAATTCCAAGTCAGCTCTATGTTCACCAATTATTAGCCGCCATGTGTCATATTCAATGAAGAGTTTTATTTTAGATTTTGATTTAAACACAAATTTTAGCTTTTAAATCCAAACAAAATATTTTTAAACGTAATAAATTCAAACTACAGCGGTTCAACTACTTCATCCGAAAGAATGTGATGGTGGTAAAAGTAGAAACATTGTCTTGGAGCATGCACTGATTTCTCTTATCATTATCCCCCATATTAGATTTTAGATTATTAGATTAGTTTATTTTATTTTATTGGATTAAATTTAATTTGTTTAAATTGTATTATTCTCTCCATCCTAAAATGAATGATTTTTTTCAAAATTTAATAATCATTTTAAAAAATTTAATTTTAATCTAGAAACAATAATAAACATTCTTTTAATTCATTTTCAAAATTTTACATTTGTAAAAATATAATGAATTATGAAAAAAAATTAAATCAAAAAATTTAAAAGAATATTTATTTTGAGACAATAATGGTCATTCAATCTATATCTATATAATATATAAAAGCAGAAATATTTCAAGACCATACAGCTCGCCACGTGGAATTCCAAGTCAGCTCTATGTTCACCAATTATTAGCCGCCATGTGTCACATTCAATGAAGAGTTTTATTTTAGATTTTGATTTAAACACAAATATTAGCTTTTAAATCCAAACAAAATATTTTTAAACGTAATAAATTCAAACTACAGCGGTTCAACTACTTTATTCGAATATTTTTAAACAGACAGATTTAAATCGATTATATCATTCTCTTAGGCCAAAAACTTGTAAAAAACGCGTTTTTTTCATGCTTAGAAAAAAACGTGTTTTAAAATTACCGTAAAACCCGTCGCACTCTGCCCCTTTCTTTGCGCGACTGCGCCTTCTTCTTGCACCACCGAGTCGCCGACCAGTTCCCATCTGAAATCCGGCCATCCCAAGCTCCGATCGTCTTCTCCGGCCATCCCAAGCTTCAATCGTCTTCTTAAATTGGGGAAATCGGTGGCTTTAGCTTTGAGCGGCTAATTAGGATAGATTGCTAATTACCTCGATTTGATATTCAACGAACAATGACCGATATCCTTTACGGTTAACTTTGATTGATTTCCAGCGCTCACGACATACCGGAGTAAAAGGAAAGAATTGCCGACGAAAACAATAAATGAACAACATTTTTGGTTTTGAAAAAAAGACCTAATTGTTCAACCATGAAAAACAAACTTACATGGAGGATGCTTCATCAGCTGGGCAATGACATACAGACGTCATTCTAATCGGAGAAAGATAGCAGCGCAGGTTGAAATTGAGTACCAGTTAACATATGATCAAGTGCCAGTTGGTGTATAATAGAGTGCCAGTTAGTGTATAATAAAGTGTCAGTAAGTGCGTAATTGAGTGCCAGTGTATGTGTTTTTGGGTGCCAGTCCATGTGTTTTTGAGTGCCACTGCATGTGTTTTTGAATGCCAGTGCTTGTGTTTTTGAGAGCCAGCAAAAATGTTGGTGTAACAAAGTGCCAGTATTAGTATAACAGAGTGCCAGTGTGAAGAGTGCCAGTTCATGTATATAAAAGTGCCCGTGTAAAAAGCGCCAGTGCCCGTTTAACAAAGTGCCAGTGCCAGTTTACACTGGCCCTTTGTTAAACTGCATCGACACTTTTTCACTGGCACTTTGTTACACATGCACTGGCACTTTGTCACACTGGCACTTTGTTAAACTGGAACTGGCACAAACGGGAAAACACAAAACACGTTTTTTCTAAGTGCCAGAAAAAACGCGTTTTTTATAAGACCAACTCTTCTCTTAGTATTATTTAATTTGATCATCTCAATTATAGTTTTTAAGAATATTTTTTGTTGTGATTTTTAACTTAGGTAATTATCTTGATTCTTTTTTCTGTGTGTTGATCAAACATGTTCCTTTTTTTATGAAACTAATAAAATATATGATCCCAAACATTACATCGTTGTCAAGGTCTCTTTTTAGAAAAAGTATACTGTTGGAATATTTACATATGTGGTGTTGAAGTTCATAGTCATATTGCCTTGGTGGGTAATTGGCTTGGAATGAACGAGGCAAGGAGGATTTTCACGTCTGGGTTGCTGCCTTCGAGAGCGGCCGCGCTCAGCCCTGTGAGCGGCCGCGCTTCTCTTCCGCAGCTTCACCCCAATTTCCTTTCTTCGAGCGCGGTCGCGCAAGCCCCGAGGGCGGCCGCGCTTGTTACGGATGAGTGAAATCCTGGGCCGAATTTAATCAGGTTTTTAGGTCTAAATTAAGCCCTAAACCTAATTTATTCCACACATATAAATACTCTAATACCTCCAGCCGTTTTTGGTACTTGAATATTGAAGAGAAACACAATTCTCTTGCTTTGATTCAAAGATCAAACACTCCCGTTCATAGAGATTTGTTCGTGAGATTCAAGGCGATTGAGATAGGACCGCCGGTGACTACCTACCTGTGTGCTATTTTGTGGTACGTAGTTCGTGATCGTTTTATCCTCGGAGAAATTTGCCTGTACCTGAGTTGCACCAATTGGGGGCAATATTTTCTCTTAGGACAGTCTTCCTAAGGCGACTCGATCAAATCACGATAAGTTTTCTAACCGTTTGATTTCTTGTTTCTGTTTGTTTTTCCTGATCCTGTTCCTTGGCTTTCGGTTTTGCTATTGGCATCTTAATTGGTATGTTCTTGACTTGATCAATAAAATCCCCTACTGTTGATTAAATCTTTGTTTAATCTGTGGTGCTTATTAATTTAATTTCCAACAGTCTAAGAGAAAATAGTATTTTATTTGATCATGTCTGGTGGTTCCTCTAGCTCTCCCTTTAAGTCCCTAGTTGACACCTCCGATCTTCCGGAAAAGTTTGGTGGTAAGAACTTCAAGCGTTGGTCTGAACGCATGAAGATGCAATTTGTCAATTAAGGGCATGTACGGTATGCGACATCCAAATGTCCCGCTACGAATGGTGATGATCCGGTTAATGTGGCTGCGGTTAAGCGTGGAAGGAGCGAGGATGATGTTGTTCGAGGATGCATTACGTCGGCTTTGTCGAATGCACTCTTTGATGTTTATCAAGCTCTGCTCCTCTCCTTCTTTGCGTCAGCATTTGTGGGATTCTCTTTCCAAGAAGTACGGCACCGATGAATCCGGTGTGGAAAAGTACCAAGTGGGAAAGTTCTGAATTATCACATGAGTGAGGGAAAGTCGGTTACCGACCAAGTGCACGAACTTCAAATCGTTTTGCGATCACTCAAGGATGCGACATGGGACTTCCTGATAAGTTCGTTGTCATGGCTATCATTGAGAAGTTTCCTCGATCTTGGGGGAATTCGGTATGACCCTCAAGCATCGTGCTTGGAAACTTGTCACTCAATGAGTTGATGAATGCAATTGCGATTCGGGAGGTGCATAATGGTAACCAACCTAGCGTACCCGTGGAGGCCGCCAGCCATATAGTTCTAGGTAAAAGCAAGTTTAAAGGAAAAGGTGTGAAAAAATTCTAAGGATAAAGAAAACCATGATAAGCTTAAAGTTAAGAAAAATAACTTTAGGAAGCCAAGAGCAAAAGCAGGCTGCTTTGGAATTGTGGAGAAGGTGGACACTTTTCTAGGGGGCCCGTCCAAGAAAGGAAAAGGACCATAAGCCTCCTGGCGATGACCATCTGCTTTGGCGTCAACATGGTGTTGGGTCCGAAGGATTATGATGATCCGACTCACGCACCTGGAGTTGGACGATCGACACTGCTTGATATTTACAAAGTATGTAACTTCTTGTCTGAACTCTTATCGTCTATGAACCCAACGAATGGCTAGTTGGCTGGGGCAAATGTGCACGTTTGTGCGATAAATTGCTATTTGTGTCTTACCCGGCTGTCCGTGGTAGATCGGTGACGATGGGGAACTCTAGTGCTGCAAAGGTGCTTGGAGCTGGACGCGTGGACTGAGGTTTCCCAATGGGCGCATTCTTACCTTGCATCGAGTGTATCACGTTCTGATATTCGTCGCAACATTATTAGTGGTTCTAGTCTAGTTAGGGAAGGATTTGAGATTTCATTTAAGTGTAATAAGGTTATTATTTTGGATTACGGTAGTTTTGTGGGGAAAGGTTATTCCTCGGATGGTTTATTTAAAATTAGAGTTGAAGCGATGTTTGTTCGCACAACAATAATTTTAGTTCTATTGATTATCTGTTTCTTATTCCATTGAATCTTCAAATGTTTGGCATGGTCGTTTAGGACATATTAACTATGATTACGTGAAAAGAATGATGAACTTAGATATTATTCCTAAACATGCTATTGATAAGAATTCTAAATGTCATGTATGTGTTGAAGCTAAATCTACAAAAGGTCCGTTTAAGTCATTACCGTGAGAAATTCTGAAATTCTAGATTTAGTTCATACTTGATATTTGTGAATTTAATGGTGTGTTGACCAAAGACAAAAGAAATACTTTCTCACCTTTATTGATGATGCTAGTAGATACTTGTTATGTGTTCTTGCTTAATTCTAAGGATGAAGCATTAGATAAATTCATTATATTTAAGAACGAAGCGAAACACAAAGCGGCAAGAAACTTAAACGGTTAAGGTCGATAGAGGAGGTGAATATGAGTCTAACCCCTTCATGTATTATTGCCAAGAAAACGGAATTGTACATGAAGAGACTCCTCCCTACACCCCTCAATCAAATGGTGTTGCAGAACGTAAGAATAGAACCCTTTTGATATGATTAACGAGTTTGCTCTCATAGTTCATTTGCCCCCAAATATATGTGGGGAGAGGCTTTGAATACGGCTTGCCATATTACGAATAGAGTCCCTCCCTAAACATAGAAAGGAAAGCCCGTTTGAACTTTGGAGAGGTCGACAAGCTAGCTTGAAACACTTAAAAGTGTGGGGGTGCCTTGCAAAGGTACTTGTACCGCACACAAAAGGAAAAAGCTTGGACCTAAAGCTGTTGATGCTATCTTTATAGGTTATTACTAAACAAGTTATGCATTGAGATTTCTTATTATAAAATCTGAAATTTACGGCATAGATGTGAACTCTATAGTTGAGTTACGTGATGCAACATTTTTTGAGGATGTGTTTCCTATGAAGGACGGACTTCCTAAGGAATCTAACCCAACCACTAATTCTATTCCCGCTTTCCAGTAGAGCCGACCAATGTAGGGGTTGATTCCGGTCTGCAACTCATTCGACGATGAGATTGAACCAGAAGGAGCAAACGGGCAAGGACCACCAAGGACTTTGGAAATGATTTTATCACTTACAATTTCGAGGGTGATCCTCTAACCTTCAAAGGCTGCTATGGCTACTTCGATGCCAAGCGGTGGAAGGATGCGGTTAAGAGTGAGATGGATTCTATTGTCTCTAATGGGACATGGGAATTGGTCGATCTCCCTCCTGGTTGTAGCACGATAGGATGTAAGTGGGTCTTTAAAAGGAAACTGAAACCGGATGGAACCATTGACAAGTTTAAGGCTAGGTTAGTGGCTAAGGGATTCAAGCAAATGGAAGGAATAGACTATTTCGATACCTATTCACCAGTTGCTAGAATGACTACAATCCGAATGCTTATCGCATTGGCCTCTGTATATGATCTTCCTATCCATCAGATGGATGTTAAGACCGCTTTCTTGCATGGCGATCTTGAGGAAGAAATTTATATGGATCAACCTGAAGGTTTTGAGGCCCCTGGCAATGAGAGAAAGGTTTGTAAACTTGTTAAGTCCTTGTATGGACTTAAACAAGCCCCTAAGCAATGGCATGAGAAATTTGATAAAATTATCTCATCGTTTGGCTTTGTTACTAATGAGTTTGATAAGTGTGTCTATAGCAAGAGTATTGGTGATAGTAGTATTGTCTTATGTCTGTATGTCGATGATATTCTGTTGTTTGGAACGGATATGAGGATAATTGATACTACTAAGGCATTCTTGAAAAGTAAGTTTGAGATGAAGGATATGGGAGTGGCAAGTGTGATTCTTGGCCTAAAGTTGACTCGTTCAACTAGTGGCATAACCATTTCGTAGTCTCATTATACTGAAAGTGTAATTGAGAAATTTGGTTATAAGAATTGCAAAGTGGCTAAGACTCCATATGATCCTTCATCTGCTCTTACTAAGAATGAAAGTGGAGTACCGATGGCTCAGTTGAGATATTCTCAAATCATTGGAAGTTTGATGTATCTTGCCAATTGTACTAGACCGGATATTTCATACTCGGTTACTAGGTTGGCTAGATATACTCAATGTCCGAATAAAGCACATTGGGAAGCTCTTGATAGAGTTCTCAAGTATTTGAAGGAACGATTTCCCTTGGGCTGCATTATTGTAGATATCATACATTGCTTGAAGGGTATAGTGATGCAAAAATTTGGATTGCCTATAACTCAGGAGTTATGGTTGTACGGGGTATGTTTTCACCTTAGGCGGAGGCTGCGGTCGCTTGGAGGTCGACCAAACAAACTCGTTGTCTAGGTCTACATTTGAGGCCAAATTAGTTGCTCTTGATACTCCGGATTGGAAGTCGAATGGCTTCGAGGACTTATGTCCGAGTTGCCTATGGTCAAGAAGCCCATGCTGTTATCTCGTACATTGTGACAACACCGCCACAATTGAGAAACCGAAAGTGTCAAGTACAACTGTAAAACTAGGAGGCACATCCAAATTAGATTAAAATCTATAAGGGATCTAGTGTCTCGGAAGGTGATAGTCGTTGATTATGTTGGTACCAAGGATAACACACTGATCCTTTAACCAAAGGGCTAGAATTTGCTCTTGTTCGTAAATCTAGGTTGGGGATGGGATCGAACCCCGTCTCGACTCAAACGCAAGAGCAACCCAATCTACCTGAGTGGAGATCCCACAAAGGAGATTCAATGTGGTAATAACAAGTCATTGGGGTGAGTCGGAGCACCAAATAATAGATTGACATGTTACATGTCCGAGTCTATCCCCCCGAATAGCCTAGAGGTGCTCATTGTTGCTAATTAAGTAAAAGTTTGGAACTTTGAATGGGATCAAGTCTTTTAGACAAGATGTTAGCGAGACATCTTCCGAGATGCCCGGCTAAGTGAGTGTTGTTGTTGGCCGCAACTAGAGGAATTTGGGTTATTCCTTGAAAGCACTCATGATAGAGGATCGGGACGTATGGCTTATAAGCGTCAAGTGTTCGATAGAGGGCCTATCATAGCTTTTGTCGTGTTTGTTACAGAAAGGCCTCTACATCCAAAGGCATCGGATTCAAGACACCCGTTCATCCGGTCCTGTGGAGGTTTGCGTTGGATAACATAGGTAGTGGTTGGCCGGAAGGTACCATTATTGAAAGCATGGCAATGGACAATGCTGTACACGTCATATTTCTATGAACTTGTGGGGATTGTTGGAATATTTACATATGTGGTGTTGAAGTTCATAGTCATATTGCCTTGGTGGGTAATTGGCTTGGAATGAACGAGGCAAGGAGGATTTTCACGTGCGGGTTCTTGCCTTCGAGCCGAGCGGCCGCGCTCGGCCAGTGAGCGGCCGCGCTTCTCTTCCGCAGCCTTCACCCCAATTTCCTGTCTTCGAGCGCGGTCGCGCAAGCCCTGAGGGCGGCCGCGCTTGTTACGGGTGAGTGAAATCCTGGGCCGAATTTAATCAGGTTTTTAGGTCTAAATTAAGCCCTAAACCTAATTTATTCCACACATATAAATACTCTAATACCTCCAGCCGTTTTTGGTACTTGAATATTGAAGAGAAACACAATTCTCTTGCTTTGATTCAAAGATCAAACACTCCCGTTCATAGAGATTTGTTCGTGAGATTCAAGGCGATTGAGATAGGACCGCCGGTGACTACCTACCTGTGTGCTATTTTGTGGTACGTAGTTCGTGATCGTTTTATCCTCGGAGAAATTTGCCTGTACCTGAGTTGCACCAATTGGGGGCAATATTTTCTCTTAGGACAGTCTTCCTAAGGCGACTCGATCAAATCACGATAAGTTTTCTAACCGTTTGATTTCTTGTTTCTGTTTGTTTTTCCTGATCCTGTTCCTTGGCTTTCGGTTTTGCTATTGGCATCTTAATTGGTATGTTCTTGACTTGATCAATAAAATCCCCTACTGTTGATTAAATCGTTGTTTAATCTGTGGTGCTTATTAATTTAATTTCCAACATATACTTCGTCCCAAAATGAAAAACTAAATTATTTTTCTAATTTTTTCTTGATTAACGATAAATTTAAAATATTTTGGTCATTCATTTTGGGATATAAATATTATTATATTAAACAATGTACTCTAGGCATTTAGTTTTTTATATACTACTAAAAAATATAATCACGTTTAAAAAACATCAATTCATGAATAAGTAACACTTTTATGTTTAGTGAATCATATTTTGTGAGGTAATTCTGAATCTATATTTGTTTATGTGATACAAAATTTATCTCTACTATGTGCATCCATTAAAGTGTAAATTAGCTTTTGGTATAATTTGTATAGTTTAATATTTTAAGTGATACTTCTTTCATTTTAGAATAAGAATGTTGCAGTCATATTGCATGCTTATTAAGGAAAAAAGTGGGCAAACAGTTTGAGTGGCTTGAAGACTTAATTATCAAAAACACTATTTATGATTCAAGTTAATTGAAGTATGAAGTATGTACGTTATGTTGTGGTTTTTTGTAATTATAAGCATGATAAGGGCAAAAATTGTCATTATTTTCCATTTTAAAACTTTACTCTAGGATGAACGTAAAAAAGGACGAAATAGAAACCTTACTTACTTTGGGACAAAATGTGTATAATATTTTTATTACTAAGAATATTAAGAATCGTTTGTTGAATATTTTCAGGTTGAGTCATAGAGATATAATTTTACCATGTTTTTATAATATTTAATTATTAGATTCATTATGCCCGTCGAGTATCGACGGGTTACTGACTAGTATAATATATAAAAGCAGAAACATTTCAAGACCATACAGCTCGCCACGTGGAATTCCAAGTCAGCTCTATGTTCACCAATTATTAGCCGCCATGTGTCACATTCAATGAAGAGTTTTATTTTAGATTTTGATTTAAACACAAATATTAGCTTTTAAATCCAAACAAAATATTTTTAAACGTAATAAATTCAAACTACAGCGGTTAAACTACTTCATCCGAAAGAATGTGATGGTGGTAGAAAGTAGAAACATTGTCTTGGAGCATGCACTGATTTCTCTTATCATTATCCCCCATATTAGATTAGTTTATTTTATTTTATTGGATTAAATTTAATTTGTTTAAATTGTATTATTCTCTCCATCCTAAAATGAATGATTTTTTTTCAAAATTTAATAATCATTTTAAAAAATTTAATTTTAATCTAGAAACAATAATAAACATTCTTTTAATTCATTTTCAAAATTTTACATTTGTAAAAATATAATGAATTATGAAAAAAAAATAAATCAAAAAATTTAAAAGAACATTTATTTTGAGAGATTAATGGTCATTCAATCTATATAATATATAAAAGCAGAAACATTTCAAGACTATACAGCTCGCCACGTGGAATTTCAAGTCAGCTCTATGTTCACCAATTATTAGCCGCCATGTGTCACATTCAATGAAGAGTTTTATTTTAGATTTTGATTTAAACACAAATTTTAGCTTTTAAATCCAAACAAAATATTTTTAAACGTAATAAATTCAAACTACAGCGGTTCAACTACTTCATCCGAAAGAATGTGATGTGGTAGAAAGTATAAACATTGTCTTGGAGCATGCACTGATTTCTCTTATCATTATCCCCCATATTAGATTCTAAATTATTAGATTAGTTTATTTTATTTTATTGGATTAAATTTAATTTGTTTAAATTGTATTATTCTCTCCATCCTAAAATGAATGATTTTTTTCAAAATTTAATAATCATTTTAAAAAATTTAATTTTAATCTAGAAACAATAATAAACATTCTTTTAATTCATTTTCAAAATTTTACATTTGTAAAAATATAATGAATTATGAAAAAAAATTAAATCAAAAAATTTAAAAGAACATTTATTTTGAGACAATAATGGTCATTCAATCTATATAATATATAAAAGCAGAAACATTTCAAGACCATACAGCTCGCCACGTGGAATTCCAAGTCAGCTCTATGTTCACCAATTATTAGCCGCCATGTGTCACATTCAATGAAGAGTTTTATTTTAGATTTTGATTTAAACACAAATTTTAGCTTTTAAATCCAAACAAAATATTTTTAAACATAATAAATTCAAACTACAGCGGTTCAACTACTTCATCCGAAAGAATGTGATGGTGGTAGAAAGTAGAAACATTGTCTTGGAGCATGCACTGATTTCTCTTATCATTATCCCCCATATTAGATTTTAGATTATTAGATTAGTTTATTTTATTTTATTGGATTAAATTTAATTTGTTTAAATTGTATTATTCTCTCCATCCTAAAATGAATGATTTTTTTCAAAATGTAATAATCATTTTTAAAAATTTAATTTTAATCTAGAAACAATAATAAACATTCTTTTAATTCATTTGCAAAATTTTACATTTGTAAAAATATAAAGAATTATGAAAAAAAATTAAATCAAAAAATTTAAAAGAACATTTATTTTGAGACAATAATGGTCATTCAATCTATATAATATATAAAAGCAGAAACTTTTCAAGACCATACAATTCAATTAAATCACCTGTCGAAACTGTCATAAACTGTTGAAAATCTGTAATTAATCTATGTTTGGGAGCATATTCTTATTATTGTTGCTTTCAAAAGATTTCAACTGTCATAAACTGTTTCAAAAAAATCTTTTGTAAAGTGATATAATTTACAAAAGATTCATATTTATCCCCAAGATTTGAAGTATTTTAAAACAGTTATATATTTTAGGTAGATTATTAGTGAAAAATAATTTCATAACAAT
This sequence comes from Adenophora triphylla var. japonica, assembly GCA_022495995.1. NCBI lineage: Eukaryota > Viridiplantae > Streptophyta > Magnoliopsida > Asterales > Campanulaceae > Adenophora > Adenophora triphylla. Next base: position 179,139 of record JAFEMH010001063.1, read on the forward strand.
TCAATTAAATCACCTGTATCCTATAAATACTAAGTCATTCATCTATATTTCGCATATCACTGATTTCTTATTATTCACTGTCAACTATTCAAATTACTTTTTTGTATTCAATTACAATGGCTTCCATTGATAGTCTTCCTATGGAACTTATCATTGAAATTTTTCTTCGCGTTCTCGCAAATTCTTTTTTCGATTTCCTGAATCTTAAATCAACTTCTAAAATCTGTTGGGAGGCAGGGAAGGATGAATATATATATCAGAAAGGTTCACTTCGTGATTTTCCAATTAGCCCATGGTGGCGTCGGAGTAATGTAGCAACCAGATTTATGGATAGGTGCCTTGAATTTGGAAATCCTGATGCTCTATTCCGTCACGGGTTGGTATGTAAATAATTACATATTTTTCTTAATATTTTCGGTACTAACAATCTTATAAGTATTTTTTTTTTCGTTATTTAAAGTAATATTAATTAATTTATCTCTTTTTCAGATTGGTTCATGTGAAAAGGGGAGTTTTCATTCTGGTATTACCTATTTAAAACAAGCTGCAGATAAAGGTCATATGGAGGCATTGTATACTCTAGGGATAGTACTACTTTTCAATGAAGAGGAATCGAATATAGCTATGGGAAAGCAAATCATCATGACTTTCCAAAAATCCGACTTCACCAAGATTCAGTCCATTAAATATCGTTTGAATTTGAAGGCATACATCAAATCATTATGGAAGAGTGATGATTATTACTTTTTCACATGGCCAATGTTTTGCAAGGTTGAAGCTCATTTCAAGGACAAAAATTGGTGCTATTATTCAAGACATGAAAATACTGGATGTGCTAATTGCATATTTGACCTTGAAATCTATGAGTTGTTTAAGGGATGTGAATGATTTTATTAGTCTTTTTAGGTTTAATAGTTCCATTTGATTATATGATTTTTTTTAAGATTATATTTAGGTTTAGTAGTTATAATTTATTAGGATGTTTATCTAAAATGAAACATAAATAAAATTTTCGGTAATCTTAGAACATTTAGTTTTTTGTGGAATTCCTGGTGGAGCTATTAAAACTTCCATCGTTATGCATCATTTTGTAATTTGCACATGCAATTAGGATAGCATATGTGAGATCTTTACGGTGCCTATGGATTCATATGCTCTTGATAGTGCTTAAAAATCAACTTTGTAAAAAGTCTTTCCTTAGTTGGAACGGAGGTGGTTACATAGTGAATCTGATATAAAAAAAAACAAAATTTTTTAAAAAAAAAAAACTAAATAAAAGCCACTGGAAAGTGGGAGCGTTGGCTCCAAAAAGTAGGGGAGCACCTGCTCCCAAATTAACTCAAAACAATTAAAGTTGCTGGAAGTAGGGAGCGCCCGCTCCAAAAGGATGGGAGGGCCTGCTCCCAAATTTGCCAACTTTAGACACAGTTTCTGGCCAAGTGGAGCGTCCGCTCCCAGGCATGGGGAGCGTCCGCTCCCAAGGGACAATATGCGTATTCCTTGCCGGGTTTTCGGGTTTGGAGATTCAAAAGGCGTGTTATAAATAAAATAATTTATAATATTATATATTATAACTTATTTAATTTATTCACAAATTTTCTGATTAATTTGAACATAATAATAATAAGAATAGGAAGTGAATCAAATTATCTAAAAATTAGGTTTTAGATTAATTCAAGTAATCAATTCCTAAATTTTTTGGAATTGATAGATTTTCAAGTAATCAACTCCTATATTTTCGGCAATCATAGATTCAAAAAAAAAAATTCCAAAATTATTTTAAATATTTTTGGAATTTATATATTTTCTATTATTTATATGTAGAATTTTAATATATAAAGTGATATAATTTACAAAAGATTCATATTTATCCCCAAATTAAAATCCTAATTCCTTTGATTTCGGATAACTTAATCTATCAATTTAAAATTATTTACTTCAATCACCTAATCTATAGATTTGATCGGATTTTTTAAATTTGATTTATTCAGTTAATCACCGAAAATAAGGAATATATAATTGATTTTCCAAAAATTGATTTTTAAATGGTAAGCCATTAATTCAATCAATCAACGAAAATAAAAAATAAAATAAAAATAAAAGCCTAATTCCTAAGATTTGAAGTATTTCAAAACAGTTATATATTTTCTTGACTGTAACAGAAGATTTTCGGATATCATAGATAAAAAAAAACATAAAATTTCAAATTTTTTGATTTATTCCAATAATTTCGGCATAGATTCAAAAAAAAAAAAATCACTTCCTATTTGATTTACTCATTAATTGTCAGCAAAGATTCTAAAAAAAAAATATTCAAAATATTTGATTTCCTCATATAATTTCGGAATTTTAAGTATTTTCGGAATGTATATATTTTCTATTATTTATATATGAATTTAAATGTATAAAGTGATATAATTTACAAAAGATTCAGATTTATCCCCAAGATTGCAGTATTTATTTCTCTTTTATATATGAATTTATTCCTCTATATAATTTTCTTCACGTCTCTTCTCTATTTTTTACAGGAAAGAAGCCACTTTCACCACCCTAATTTTTCATCTCTTCTGCCCAATAACACCTCTGTCACCAACTCTCAGAAAAGGTAACATCAAATCCCATTAATTTTATTCATGTTTTCACTTTAAGGACATGCATATATTCTTATTGATGAATTTGAATGCTAGATGGATGTAGGAGTCCATTGATATCCCCAATTCTATTATTTTAAAACTTGAAGATATCTGTTGTGTTTCATAAATTATTATGTGATGATAAAACAATTATTTGTAATATGGAACGCTTTGTACTCCTCTTGTATTAAGTTCACATAATAATAATTGAAAAACAACAGAGGCCTCTATAATATCCTAAATTATGAATAATATATGGCTTAAATTTTTGAGTCGTAGAATCATCATTAATTGATCATGGGAGCTTATTATTATTATTTTTTTTTTATTTTTGTTTCAGTCAATGCAAGATGTTAGTATTTAAAATTAACCTAATTTTAGGGAAACTATAAGATGTTAGGGTTCAAGTTATGTATACCGTTGGTCCAGCCAATAGAGAAGTTTAAAATTAACGTAATTTTAGGGAAACAACAGATCGATTCTTTTCGTATAAAACCTCTATTTATTCATCAGAAAAGAAGCTACATAGAATCATAATATACCTGACTATCAGAACCTTTATTTTGATAATAATTCTCTTCTGCACGATGCAAGAACTCAATCTTATCATTTAGTCTACATTTTGATGGTAAGCTTGAATGAGTCAGACTTCTCACAGCATCAATATCATCTGGAAAAATCCTCAACTTAGAGACCTATCAAGGATGACAAAGGCAACCAAATTAAATAAATAAAAATTAATTAACAATGAAATAATACTCCCTCTGTAATGTTATAAGCTACACTGAACACAAGAACCTATTTATTAAAAAATCTTTAATAAAATTTCACAATTTATTAACTACTCGGTACATACATGCAAATTGAAAGACCGAAAAATTAAAAACAAAAATATTAAAAAAGGAAATAAATTGTATACTCCCTCTTAAGGTGCCTTTTGTTTCTAATTCTGTCATTTAATAGCATATTCAATTCATATATGAAATGGATAATCAAATACCCAAAAATAAACTTCATATCCCACAACTAAGTAAATCAGAGTCCAGTAATGATATGCCATCATCACCCGTATGCTCTTTCAGAAGACTAATCAAATAATGTATACTCTGTTTCTAATTCTATCAACCAATGGCATATTCAATTCATATATGAAATGAATAATAAAATACCAAAAAAAAATCCATATCCCACAACTAAATAAATTAAGAATGAACAAATATACTCCCTCTGTAATGTTATAAGTTACACTGATGTTCCCTATATACGTAAGATAGATAGTCAAGGCATGAGTTGGATGTCTTACATATATATTTAAAATGACACAAGCTATTCTAATTGAACAATTCATCACCCTCTGACATGGCTCCAAAATTAACCAAAAGATGTTATGCTGATCTCTCCAAAGTCCCTAATACATCTACCCATTCCATCATTCTTCAAATCATCGTTTTCGAAGTTCAGCCTCCGACAACTACTATTATGAATACACATGTAAAACAATAAACATGCACTCATTCTACCATATTATTTTGCAAACTCAATTTACTCTAAGAAGATAGAGTCCAATAATCACATGAGACAGTCAAACACTGAGAAAAGAGACCCAAATTTGGAAAAAAATAATGTATACTCTGTTTCTAATTCTATCAACCAATGGCATATTCAATTCATATATGAAATGAATAATCAAATACCAAATCATATTGTATAAGGACATGAATAAGGGAAATAAAGTCTCTTCTACCAGATTATGATATTTTTTAAAAATTTCCCGATCACTTTCCCATAATAAACGAGAAATAAAGTCTCTTCTACCAGATTACAAAAATATTTCACTACTTGCTTTACTGAAATTTTATGCCCAATATTCTACTAATCCAAGAAAATATCCTGTCTTAAGTTACATTTTAGCAAAAGAAAAACGAGGTCAAACATGTACAAAATATTGACATAATTTTTATCTCTTATTATATGATATCTATGCATTTAAATCTAGCGAGTCCTCCAACTTTTACTCTATATAAAAACAAACCCCACACATTTTGACACCGAGAAGTGCATCCTTGCTTGATTAACTATGAGTCGTTTATCGGGAATTATTTGTATCATCTTAGTCATAGAATTTCAAGGTTTACCCATGTCAAATGCTTGTGGGTTTTTGAAGAGGTCGTTCCGTCTTCACATAATCAGTGGGATTCCTATCGATTATTTCACGGTTCGTTGCCAGTCCGGAAATACTGATCTTGGATATCATAATGTAACGTATAACGGCGATTTCAACTGGAAGTTTTGCTCAAATTTTTTGGCTACAAACCTTTACTTCTTCCATTTTGATTGGCATAAAAAACAACAAATTTTTGATGTTTTTAATCGTAGCATGAATGATGCGTGCTTTCATACTAAGCATACCAATGATTGCAATAGATTTCTATCACTTTGAAATGGGTTTGGTTGATAATCTTTTGGTTCCTTCCTTTTATGTGTAAAATGGGTTTGGTTGATAATCTTTTGGTTCCTTCCTTTTATGTGTAAAGATAACAACAGATGGTATATGTGTGATTGCAGTTTGGAATGTTGATTGAGTTCCTTTTTGAAAAATTCCCAAACTGGGAAAATCCCAATGATCAAGCTATTGGAGATCTAGAGGTGAGTAAATAAATTTCTGAATTACATACGGCTTACATATCCATTTTGAATCCGTATATTCTTACCTATACTACTTGAGATGGCATACTGATACACAAAATACTACTGTGTCATTGAACATATACCTGTGCATAAAAAGCGATTTGTTTTCTTTGCTTTTTGCCATTCATCATGTCAGAGACAACAATGGTGGCCGTTATCTTACTTATGTGTTACCAAGCTTAGATTAATAGATTATCTCTGGTAGCAAACTATCAATATATCTACCCTGTTACCAGATTGTTCAGATGTGATCCTGCCATCCTGGCCACACTATATAATCATGACACATAATAGAATACTTTGCCTATCTTCAAATGTGAATGATTGTTCTGCAACCTAAATGATTTTAGCCTAATTTTTTTATGTTTGTTTTATGAGTAGGTGCAGACATGATGCAATTGTAGTTTAAACAAGTAAAGAAGGAGCAGCAGGAGAAAGACTTTGGTTTTGTTACAGATTTTGGTTTTGTTGCTCTGTAACTATGTTATTATTCAATCAGTATTCAATCAATTGCCTTTGAATTGTATGAATTGAATTTGATGTGGAGCAGTAGGTGAAAGTTTTTGGTTTTGTAACTCTGTTTACATTATAAAGCTTTGAGCTTTATACATTCTGCAGAATGAATTCTTGATTCATAGGAATGGGTGATTGTATATATTGTATCTTCCTTAATCCTTATGCTCAGCTGCCAAGATGTTTTCATGTTGCAGTGTTGCACTCATACAGTGATCGGACGGCTTGCTAATGTACTGACATACATTGTTGTTCTTCCTCTATTTATGCACTTTCTACTTCTTCCTGCATCTGATTTATTTTCATTGTGATTAACTCGGTAAACTGACTCGACTCGGGTTTACCCTACTCGACTCGGTCTCACCCAACTCTACATGGCATATTCGATTCGAACCCAGAAACCCGCCGAGCTCAATTCCAAATACCTGAGTCAAACTCGGCAGATCTCATAGCAACTCGACTCGACCCGTTGAAACTCGACTCTGAAATTACCCGGGATTCGGCTCGCGCGCGGAGGGCCCCGTGCATCTCGCATTTGTCCGCTTTTCGGGAATGTTCGCCCGGATCCGAGAGGCAGCGCATTCGCGCCCCGGCATCTGGCTTTATTCCGCTTCAGCGTTGGTTGGAGGTGTCTCGCCGTTTGTTTTCGCATTTGTAGAGTCGCCACGCCGTTTTTATTAAGCCCAAAACATTGAAAAAGGGCATCAGTTTAAAGATAATTTTAAACTGTTTTTGTGTGATGAGATTTTGAGTTTGGAGGTCAGATGACTCCTCGGGAAGAGAATATTAGAATATTAGAGCTCACCCGAGTCGCCTCGTAAAATGAGTCTTTCGGATACCCCTAATATCCTTTAAATGTTGTGTGAGTGTGTGTGTGCTTTTTTAAAAATGCATGTTGTATCGGATGTCTACATTGTATACTATGTATTAAAATGTATTGAAATAGTGATGGAAGGAAGCCTTACCAATGTTGGTTCGTGTCTGTCTTCCGCTGAGGAATAGTGTTTGAGGTCGGAGTAGCGTTCCGGTACGGATCGGGATTGTTTCGGGAAATGCCGGTTGTCTGCGGACAGAGTTTCGGCGTGAGTTGATGTTGCAGGCTGCGTTCGGGAAGAGGTTCGGCATGCGTGGGGATCGTTGGGATCACTCGGGCAGAGGTTCGGCGTGCGTTGAGGTGGCAGGAGTTACTCGGGCAGAGTTTCGGCGTGGTTTGGGATCGCCGGTTTGACTCGGAAAGAGCCGGGACACCGTGGAAAGACCAGGCAAGGCCTCGGAGTACCACGAGGGGCCTCAGAGTACCTCGAGAGTGCCTCGGGGCAGCGCGGGAGCGTCGCGGGAGCGTCGCGGGAGCGCTCGGGAAGGCTTCGGAGCACCACGAGGGGGCTCGGAAGGCCTCGGAAGGATCCGAAAGGGGCCGGGAATGCCTCAGAAGGACTTAGAGGGGAAGCCAGAAGGCCTAGGGAGGAAGAGAGAAGTGGGAGGTGTGTGAAAATGAGGAGGGGGAGCCCTCTATTTATAGTGCCAGAAAATTGCAAAGAGGTCCGTACGGACCTCCTTGGTTATCCAGAATTTTGGATTTCCTCGATTTGAGGGAATATGTGATGATGGTGAATATTCTGAAATCATGATGTCCCCTGAGCAATAAGGTCCGTACGGTCCATCTTGACATGCAAAGAGGTCCGTACGGACCAACTAAGCATGAGGGTAATCATTTTCTCCTGGATTTGAGGGAATATTGTGGACTTTAAGAGGATTCAAGAATTATGATAACAAAGAGGTCCGTACGGACCATTATTGCTTTTCCAATTTCCGAAAATTCCCGAAAGGTCCTTTTGTCCCTTTATCCCAAAGGCTCCTCCCTTGGTTTGGGCCGGGGTTTTGAGAGGGTTTTGAGTGCCGTAGGTCATCGAGACTGCGTTGATGAGTCTCGCGGTGTTTCCCGTGTGCTTGAAAGGGGGTGATCCAGATTGGGGTACTTACAAGCCCTCGACGACGTCACTTATGAAAGAAGTGGGGTCGCCGATAAGATAAGGGTCCTAACTGGATCGCGTGGCCGGGAGATAAAGTGACCGGGAGGCCGTGTGAGGACGTGGTGGTGTCCTATTGTGTGACCGCATAGGTCGCAGGGCCGGACCCCGTGATAGGATTCCTACGTATCCCTGGCGGGAATCAAGCCTGGTCGTAGTTCGGGTGTGGGGTGAGTGTTTTGTGAATGCGGGCGTGGTGGTGCCCCGAAGTGTTGTGTGACCGCCGAGGTCGGTTGTGAGGACGTGGTGGTGTCCCGGGTGACCGCATGGGTCGATGGCCGGACCATGTGATAGGATTCCTACGTATCCCCGGCGGGAATCAAGCCCGGTCATAGTTCGAGGTCGTGAAATTGTGAGTGCGGGCGTGGTGGTGCCCCGAAGTGTCAGTGTGACCGCCGAGGTCAATTGTGAGGACGTGGTGGTGTCCTAAAATGTGGTGACCGCCGAGGTCAATTGTGAGGACGTGGTGGTGTCCTGGGATGGAAATTTTACGATTTTCCTAATCGGGTGGTTTAAGGCCTTCCGGGCCAGAGATAGTGATTTGGGAGATTTATACGGTCTTCCGGACCGAGTGGTTTAAAGCCTTCCGGGCTGGGGATAGCGTGAGGACTTGAATCGTCTTCTGAATGTGGTTGCGCCACGCGTGAGTACTTTGAATCGTCTTCTGGCGGCGGTTGGTGCCACGCTGGAGGACTTTGAATCGTCTTCCGCGGCTGGTGCCACGCCGGAGGACTTTGAATCGTCTTCGCGGCGGCTGGTGCCACGCCGGAGGACTTTGAATCATCTTCTCGCGGCGGTTGGTGCCACGCGGGAGGACTTTGAATCGTCTTCTGGCGGCGGTTGGTGCCACGCGGGAGGACTTTGAATCATCTTCTGGCGGCGATTGGTGCCACGCGGGAGGACTTTGAATCGTCTTCTGGCGGCGATTGGTGCCACGCGAGAGGACTTTGAATCGTCTTCTGGCGGCAATTTCGGTGCCACGCGGGAGGACTTTGAATCGTCTTCTGGCGGCGGTTTCGGTGCCACGCGGAGGACTTTGAATCGTCTTTTGGCGGCGGTTGGTGCCACGCGGGAGGACTTTGAATCGTCTTCTGGCGGCGGTTTCGGTGCCACGCGGGAGGACTTTGAATCGTCTTCTGGCGGCGGTTTCGGTGCCACGCGGGAGGACTTTGAATCGTCTTCTGGCGGCGGTTGGTGCCACGCTGGAGGACTTTGAATCGTCTTCTTCTGGCGGCGGTTGTGGAGGCATGGCTGCCTTGAGCTTCGAGAGGTTTAGATGTCTCGTGCTTTGTCAGTTAGGGAGAAGGTTGGACTTACGATGGCTGCCGGTGTTCATCCGTTGGGAATTTATTGTGGCCTTGTAGGGGCTTGCAAGGATTCCCTTTTGACTTGTCTGGGAAGGAGCTCGGGCTTACTTTGATGGCCGGTGATTGCTTCACCATTTGGCATTTTGGAGGCGTTTCGTGCCTTGGGATTTGTATTCGGAGGTGTTGGCTCCTTCTTGCGCTTGTTTTGCCGTTGAGTGGGCAAAGTTCGGGCTTACATTGACGGCCGATGCTGGGGATAAGTAGTCTTGTATGACTTCCCTTTGACTTGTTGGGGAGGAGCTCGGGCTTACTTTGATGGCCGGTGGCTTGAGTTGCCGTTGAGCGTTTTGGAGGCGTCTCGTGCCTTGATATTCGTGCTGGGAGGTTTTGGCTCCTTCTTGAATTGCCGTTGAGTGGGCGAGGACCGGTCTTACATTGACGACCGGGGATTGAATTGCCGTTGGAGTGGGCGAGGTTCGGGCTTACACTGACTGCCGGTGGTTGAATTGCCGTTGAGTGGGCGAGGACCGGTCTTACATTGACGGCCGGTGGTTGAATTGCCGTTGAAGTGGGCGAGGCTCGGGCTTACACTGACTGCCGGTGGTTGAATTGCCGTTGAGTGGGCGAGGACCGGTCTTACATTGACGGCCGGTGGTTGAATTGCCGTTGAAGTGGGCGAAGCTCGGGCTTACACTGACTGCCGGTGGTTGAATTGCCGTTGAAGTGGGCGAGGACCGGTCTTACATTGACGGCCGGTGGTTGAATTGCCGTTGAAGTGGGCGAGGACCGGTCTTACATTGACGGCCGGTGGTTGAATTGCCGTTGAAGTGGGCGAGGTTCGGGCTTACACTGACTGCCGGTGGTTGAATTGCCGTTGAGTGGGCGAGGACCGGTCTTACATTGACGGCCGGTGGTTGAATTGAAGGGTTAGGGACCATTCTGCACTTGGATTTGCTGAAAAAGGCCTTAGGACAGCCAGGGGCAAAGATTATAAGGGCAGGAAAGTAATTTGGCCCTCCCTTGCAAGAAGGTCCGTACGGACCAACCTGGATGCAAAGAGGTCCGTACGGACCACTTTGATTTTTTACAGTTCCCAGGTTTTGACCGGGTTAAATGCTGGAGCCTTTCCCCATTTCTTCTTCTTCCGTGCGTGAACCAGAGAGAGAGAAGGAGAGCAAAAATCTTCCATTGTTAACCAAAATCCTCCATTTTTGCTTTGAATTGCTTGAAATGGCGGAAGGATCTCGAAGGAGTCGTCGTCAACGCAGTCAAGAAGTGGTCGAGCAACGGATGGAGCTCCAAAGAAATTGGATTTCGTTTGTTCCATCTTTCAAAGAATCCGGATGTCTTGTATCCAAATCCGGAGGTGCACAATCGTCGTTCTAGGAACGTCGGGAGGTAAGAAATCTGTTCCGTTTTGATTCCCTGCTCGAATTTTTGAATGCTAGAACTAGGTTTTAGTTTTTCGCATTTTTGAATTTTTGTTATTTTTTATGCCTTTTGTGAAATTCTTGATGAATTGTTGAAAATGGACATGTAAAAATTGTGGGTATATGTATTTTGTGCAGAAATGTGTAGATTAGCTTTTATTTGTGAAAATAAAGTGCCTCTCTAATGAAATGCATGCTTTGGTGTTTTGTACCGTATGCTATTTATATATACCTTATGAGAAAAGTTTGTCGTGTAGTGACAAATTTTGTGAAAAAATGTGACATGTGCCGTGTTTTGTGACGAGTTTTGTCTGAAAGTGTGTGCCGTGTAGGGACGGATTTTTGAAAAATGTGTCATGTCGTGTGTGCCATGTTTTTGGGTGACGGACTTTGTGGGGAAAATATGTGCAATATGTGCCGTGTTTTTGTGACGGGTTATATGTGCCTTTGCCGTGTTGGGACGAACTTTTTTGAAAATGTGTCGTGTAGGGCTTAATCCCTCTTTTGAGAAAATGTGTACAAAGGTGTGCCGTGTTTTTGTGACTGACCGCATGGGAAAAATTATATGTATAATGTATGTGAAAATTATGTGCAATGTGTGCCGTGTTTTGTGACGGATTATTTGTGAAAAATATGTGTGATGTGTGCCGTGTTTTGTGACGGGTTAGTTTCATGGCCTTCAGTGTTGGGACGGACTTTTGTGCCTTTTGTTTTATATTAAGTACTGTGATTGACGTACCTTTGCCGTGTTTACCTCGCAGGATGCGGGGCTTATGGCCGGGAAGGCCAAGAGGATGAAGACTCGGGATCGCTCGAGGCCGTTGTTGAGTTGTGGCGGCGGATGCCCGATATTTCCGTGGATGGTAGGCCGAGTCCCGTGAGGCCGGTCTACGCTTCGGCCCGGGTGTGTTCGTGGAGAACCCGGCCGGGGTCTCGACACGAGGAAGAACAAGAGCGTCTTCCTTGGCCTTTCGAGTATTGGTGGGATACCACCCACACCTTCCATCCGAGCCGGGGAGAGGTGACGGTGACGCCGACCGACTTTGCCGCGACACGGCTTTCCTTCAAAGGAGGGCCATGCGGTGGAGAGATATGATCTCCGATGCCGTGGCCGACCGAGCCGCCGGGCTTTGAGCCTCGTCCTCGCAGGGTCCGGATGCTATATAGTGATGTGGAGCCGAGGATCACGGCCAAGATTGGGGCCTATGTCCGGGTACCGGCCAGTGTGTCGGCGGAGCACCGGCGCGCTCCTTTTTGTGGTATGCACTTTCCGAGACTTTGTTCTCGAACCACGCGATCGCGCTCCCTTTGCTCGTTGGAGAGCTTGATTGATCCGGGATAGAGTTTGTGACATCGCTTGGGGCGAGGCAGCTTGGCCGAGCTCTACTTTTCTTTGGACCGGTTTAGCTGGGTGTGGCCGCCCATTGGCCTCGTTTTGACTTCGCTTTGGAGGTATGAGTTTATTGTTGTTTTTGATTTAGCAACTTGTCGTTTCTCCGTTTTCTTTTGCACCGAGCCTTTTCGTTTTTGTCACGTGTGGTTCTACGAGATTTTCCAGTGCTTCCCGTGGATAGAGATCCGGGCCGTAGCCGCGCATCCCGCTATGTCGGGCCGGGCTCGTACGGCGAGGAAGAGGAGGACCAAGCAGGGAAGCTCACCATCGCCTACGGGGATGTGCAGCAGCGTCTGGAGAGGGGTAGCCCGGAGGGGTTGATTTTGTTCCCGTGGGCTCGGTATGAGGGTGATGAGTTCGAGGGGGCTCCCGAGGTGACAAAGCAAATGAAGATGCCGCGGGCTTGACTTGCGACGTCATGTACCCTGGGAGCGGGTCTTCTCGGGCAAAGATGGCCTGTGTGTGCTTCCCGTGGCTCCGAGGGACCCTCCTTTTGGGATGCTTGATTCCCGGATATGGATGTGCTTGATTTTGAGAGGTACCTTGGCGGTGTGGGCGCCGAGGAGTTCATTTTGTATGGAGAGGAGTACGGGGCCTTCGTGAGGAGGAAGCCGAGGACGCCGCAGTACCGGCGAGGAGAGAGAGGCCGGCCCGCAGCTCCCCTGCAGGTTCCGATGCCTGGGGCCGGATTTCACGTATGTCCGTGGGGACGGGTCGAGGCGGAGGGTGTCTCGTACCCGCTTCGAGCAGTGCTCCCGCCGCATACCGAGTGGATCCCGATAGATCGGTGAGTGTGCCGACTCTTTTCCATCTTGGCATCTTTTCCGTATTTTTCTTTTTGTTGTTGAGTATAACCGTATTGCCGAGCGTTTCCTTGGTCGCTTGCTTGTGCAGGTCCCGGGGAGAGCCTATGATATACTGACTCGCCGTTACGTGGCGATGAGGTCGTTTGCGAAGAAGATGGCGTCGAAGCTGTCTTGCCGGTCTTCCCGACGCGTGCCGGCGTACGAGCCTATGCCTTCGAGGCATTCCGTAGACGTTCCTCCACCGAGAGCCGAGCCGGAGCCACAGCAGGAGGGACCTTCGAGGGGGCGGCATAGCATGGATGCCGGGACGTCTTCTGAGCTCCGAGGCAAAGCAGCCCTTTTATCGCTTCTTCCCTCCTCAGACGCACAGGCGAGGGTCCGTCGTGAGCCTTCTTTCTTTGATCCTTTCGCCGGATTTGATCCTTCGAGTACTTTGAGTACCAGCCTCGGAGGGGGCTCGGATTCGATGACGAGGACGTGACGGCGAGTGCACCGGGATGCCCGACTTCTCTCTGGAGGCCCTTGGCGAGGATGATGATGCTGAGGAGTCTGATTAGTATTCATTTGCTTTCCCTCTTTTCATATCTTCTCTTTTTTTTTTTGTTTAGCAACAGACATTTGATGTACCTGTAATAAAACACTCGTATTTGCACGGCAAACAACATTTTATTTTAAGATGTAATGTCATTTTTGGGATTCCTGGGAATTGTCCTAGAAATTGTTGCTAGTATTTTTTTTATTTTGTGCATGCCACGTGAGCTGAGAGTGCGTTTGTGGGTAGTGTATGTTCACCGGGAATGGCTTTGGCCAGTGTTTGGGCGCTTTGGAGCAAGGTCCCGCCGAGGACAAATGGGTTGTTGTACCGTTTTGCTGGGGAAATGGGTTCCGTTTGCAAGGAGGTCCGTACGGACATACTTAGCATGCAAAGAGGTCCGTACGGACCAACCTTGCTTTTGGGAAGGAGATAAATGCTTTCCAGTGTCTGGTTCTTCCTCATTTCCCCATTTGCAGCCATTTTCGAGCTTTCTTCCCCATTTTCTCTAGGAACCTCCATTTTTGCCATGGATTCTTCGTATGTTCCTAGAATTTTGCCGAGGCTTTCGCAGAGAGGCAAGCACACTTCCTTGAGCAACAAAACGTGGATGCGGCGCCCGTATGAGGCATCGTAGACGGGCTTTCGAGGTAAGGTTTCGTCTTTGCTCGATTTGGTCTTTTAAGGAGTTGGTTCCTGATTGGGATTTGTTGCGGGCTGCCGCGAAGTTCTGGGATGTTAGGAGGCATGTGTATTGTTTCTCCTACAATGAAATGGTGCCCACTTTTGAGGATTTTTGGGCTTTGATGGGGGACCTGAGGTGGAGGCCATCTCGCTTCCTTTGATGGGTGGTGCCGCGGCGAGCGTGAAGCTTGCGTGCTTTCTTCGTACTTCGTTGGAAGAAGTGCAGGCATGATCCTTGATTCGGGTCATATCGACATTTCCGAGCCGCCGAGCGGTTCATGGTTGATGATGAGAGTGATGTCTCTTGGGACGCATTTGCCTTGTGCGTGATGGCGACGCTTTCCCGGTCGCCTCCCTTGGCATTTGCGATGGCGCTTGCTAGATGTGGTTGGGCACCGCAGAGTTGGAGAGGATATTGTCCCGTTGGTGCCGGGGGAGACTCTTCATGGTATCGACCGTCCGGCGACCGGGGATCGGTTCATGAGAGGGGAAGCCCCGCTTGCTCACCTTGTGGCCGCGAGAGAGACTTCAGCCATGCCCGAGGCTCCGACGTCGTTTAGCCCGTGGTCATTTGCTCGCCGACCTCTTGTGTTGGATATGGATCACCCGCCCGGGAGAGATGGATGGCACAGCCTTGGTACGCATCGATCCGCCGGTGGGTTCCGCACCGGAGGATTGAGACTAGGAGGATCTTGCAGAAGGGTCCTACGTTGTCGAGTTCCAGGTTTGTCTTGGTCCTCCTTCTATATTCCGTCGCTTGTTTCCCGGCAGCTTGGGATGAAGCAGAGCCTTTTGGCCGGGATGACCTTGCTACCGCGGAGGTAGTTCCTCTTTGTATGGCGCCTTCAGTGCCTTCTTGTATTTTCGAGGGTATGGAAGTATTCCGCTTTCCCTCCCGCGTACTCCTTAGACGTCGGGGAGCGTCGTATTGACGACTCGCACTGGCCCGGTATGAGCAACGTGTTCAAGCGCCCCAAGTGGTCTTGGAGAGCAGTGCGTGTAGCGATTCTGGGACCCGGTTGCCGTAGTAGCTATTGCCTTAGGAGTGCCGAAGCCCGGTCCGACCCTTTCGATGTGACGGGAGACACTTTGTTTGACTACGAGACTAGAGTTGACCGACCGACAGGAGAGGTCCTCTTTTGCACTCGCAGGAGGAGATCCGAGCCGAAGCACGGGCGAATGAAGCCCCGAGAGCTACCGGATTGTTTGACTCTACTGGGAGGACCCCGATCTCTGACCGAGAGACGCAGAGTTGGTTCACGTGGAGCGAAAGAAGACTCGCCGGGGACGAGGGAAGAAAGGAAAGAATGGCGAGGGGACAAGCGCAGATGGCGCGGAATGACCTCCTAGGTATCCATTCATTGCATTTGCAAACACATTATTTGTTAAATGTATTAAGCTGTCTTTTAGCATGTTGTGAACTTGAGAGTAGACCGTGCTTGAACTCATCAAGAAATGTTGTAACCGTTAGTGATTTGTGATTTACTTTTAAAGCTTTGTCGAGACGCAAGATCTCTTGTTTGCCTTTGTTTCTTTTGTGCACCTTGTCGGCGTCCATCTTTAGACTTTTCTGTTGCATTTGCGGGCTGAAGCGGCCTGGGCCATGACGGCAATCCCCTTTGCTGAGGCTTTGTGCTTGGCTGAGAGGTCGAATGCTCCCTTGACAAGTCGTTTTGACGGTATTTTTCGTAGCTTCCTTGCCTCTTGTTGGCGTCGGGCTCTTGACCTCTTTTTTGCAGCTTTCGCTTGAGCTTCTTTTATTTATTATTTTTTTTTTGTGAGCCCTTGCTCGAGCTCTCTTTTTAGATATATATATATTTTTTGTGAGCCCTTGCTCGAGCTCTTTTTTTTTTTTTTTTTTCGAAGCGCGTGAGGGCGAAGACAAGCCCCCGGCTTGGAAGCGCATACGAGTCGGCCGTTTGATGCTGAGTGACCCTCGGATGTCCTTTGATGTTGCCGCCGTCGTTTGACTTGGTCAAGGTGACTGTTGGGGCGTGTTCTTGAAAAGTGCGTAGCTTGATGGAGGTCTTGATTGACATTCAAACTTTTGACTTTTTGTGTATTTTTAGACCGGACCAATTAAGGTTGCCTACGTCTCCTGACTAGAGGGCTCAGTCCGCGTAGTTCGACACTACATGGAGTGCCAAGAGATGCACGCTTGTTCTTCTTCAGCGAAGTATCTGCGAAGTTTGCTTCCGTTGACCGGATTCATGAAGGGATTGCCGTCTAGGTCCGTCGCCTTCATGGCGCCTCCGGAGAAGATCTTTTGAACCACGAAAGGGCCGATCCATGTGGGTTCCCATTTTCCCAAAGTGGGTTGGTTCGAGTGGGAGGCTTTTCTTTGAGTACAAGGTCGCCTTCCCCGATGTCTCGGGATTTGACTTTCTTGTCGAAAGCTCTAGCCATCCCGCTTTGATAGGCTCCTGACGTGTTCCATGGCCTTTAGTCGTCGCTCGTCTAGCGTGAGCCAATTGGCCGTGTCGGCCGGAGCCATTCAACTTCGTTGATGTCATTTTCCAAGAAGACTCTGGAGTGAGGGAATTTCCAGCTCAATGGGAAGGACTCGCTTCCATCCCGTATGTCGTGGCAAATGGGGTTTCTCCCGTGGTCGTTTCGACCGATGTGCGGTAGCCCCAAAGTGCAAGGTGCAGCCTTCTCGGGCCAATCTCGTCCTCGGGTGGTCATTTTTCGGATGATCCGTTCGAGGGTTTTGTTTGCCGCTTCCACGGCGCCGTTTGTTTGTGGCCGGTAGGGAGAAGATTTGTGGCGTGTGATCTTGAATTCAGCCAGCCCCGTCGAATTCCCCTTCGAAGTGTGAACCATTGTCCGATATGACCTCATTTGGGATGCCGTATCGGCATGATGTTTTCCTTGAGGAAATGCGCGACCTTCTTGGAGGTGAGTACCTTGTAGGACTTGGCTTCGACCCATTTGGTGAAGTAGTCGATGGCTACTAAGATGAACTCGTGACCGTTGCCGCTCGGGCGGAGCAATTTTCCCGATAACGTCAATTCCCAAGTGGCAAATGGCCAAGGTGTAGTCATGCAAGAGAGATCGTGGGGAGGTAGATGATTGAGGTTGGAGAACCGTTGACACTTGTCGCAGCCTTTCGGACAAAGTGGATGCAATCCGCTCCATGGAGATCCAAGAGTAGCCCATCCCGAGAATGATTTGCATCGTGGCTCGCGTTCATGTGGGACCGCAAGCCCCATTGTGGACTTCTGTTCATGAACTTGTTTGCTTCTTCTTGGCCGATGCAACGTAGGAGTGGCCCATGGTATCGTTTCTTGTATAGCATGTCCCCGAGGATGACGAAGTGAGAGGCGAGGCGTTTAGGGCCATGATGCTTTTGGTTTTGACCCCTTCGTGTGGGTCTTCCTTGTTCATGAAGGTGGTTTCCCGCTCTTGAGGTATTGGAAAATCCGGTGTGTGCCGGAAATGGCGTCGGACTTGCGTCTCTTTCGCTCTTCAGCAATCTTGCAAATCGTTGTGATTAAAACCTTCTCAGCTTGGGCCCGGTTTTTCTCTCGTTTGACAACATGCTTAAATGTTTGCTTGATGCATTTATTTAATTAATGTGTTTGTCTTTTGTATAGATGAATTGTTATTAACTGCTTTGATTAGTTAATATCATCATTTGTTAAAGATGCAATGAAATGATTTTTAGGAAGGTCGGACCTTTTATTGAAAGCGTGAAGACCGTACATTGTTGATCAAAGATTCACAATCGTTGGGCGTAAAGCCGTCAAAAGACTCAAAAGATGTGAATACACGTACAACAAGACTCGAAGCTAGACTATAGGCGACGAGGGATTGGACCAGGCTTCATTACTCTCGGATGGCGGTAGCTCTAGAGGGAGTGGTGCTGGTCTGTGTGGCCAATCTTCCCTTCGTACGAGTCCCGAAAATAGCTTGCATGCGGTTCGATTTCAAACCAGATCGCGGAGGTTTTTGGTTGCTCCCCGATGATGTCCCTCCATTAGTGTTGCCACCAGTCCCTGGGGGTTTTTGATGATAGAAGTCGCCGAGGGCTACTTCTAGGAGGGCGAAGCATTCGCCGATTCGGAGTTGATTCTTGCCGATGTTGATCACTTTCATAGAATCCGCCTCTTTATCCGGGATCTTCGCTTGGACGACATTTACAATGTCCGATTCGAGGGGGCATGCTATATCTCCTTCCCCGATTAAGCCTTGGAGGAGGTTGCGCCACTGTTCATCCGTGCCGGACACCGGAATGTTGAATTGAACTAAGATGTGATGGCCGTCCCCGTAAGATCCGAGAGTGTCGGCTAGAGGGTTGTCTTGTACCGGGGATCGGTGATGAGCCGCTTTGCAAGAGGGTTTTCGGCGAAGTAAGGGTCTACTCCTCGATCAATCTCCATTAGGGCATCCATCTCTTGATCCTCTCTCAAGCATTCTTCACAAGCCGCATATATCGTAGTTGTCATCCCGACCCATGAGTTCTTCGATTTCCAACTGTCGCGCTTAGAGCGTGGATGTAAGGATCCACTTCGTAGCGGGACAGGTAGGAGAATTATCTCGGGGGAAGAGTATTCGGTCATGTCGGGACCTTCCCTCCGGGGTCATAGCTTGGCTGGCCAAGCACTTGCCATTGCACCGCTTCCGCGGATCACTTCGATCGCTCCATTGGCATTGATGAATTTCACGCATTGGTGAAGAGTAGATGATACCGCTTTCATCCGATGTATCCAAGGTCGTCCCAACAAAGCAGAGAAGGTTGGTTTGATTTCCACGACTTGGAACTCTACCGACTCCAGCTGTACGTCGAATTGGATCCTCAAATTGATGACTCCAACGATTGGTCGTGCAGTGGAATCGTAGGCTCGGATTACCCGAGGTGAAGGCCTTATCGAGAACGGTCGATGCGGAGTCGTTTCAAGTGCTCAAAGCGATGATGTCGATCGCGGAGCCGTTATCAATCAAGACGTTCGGGAGGAAGAACATCTCTATTTTTATGAGGATGAGGAGGGCTTCGTTGTGCCGATTCTCACATATTGGCAAGTCATCGTCCGAAGGCTAAACCGCTTCCCGTGCTACCGTTTGACTCGCCTCTTCTCGGTGAACGTTCGATCCATCCATTTGTATGCCTTGGGCCGGGGCAAAGATCGTAGGGAGACAGCTTGCCCTCGGGCGTTCTTGTCGGAATTCCCGGTCACGAGATCTCTTGACTCTGGTTTCACGCTCCCAGCCGTAGCGGGACAAAGCATGCCGACGGTTTCGAAATTGCAGGGGTCCGCTCTCGCTTGGAGTTTCGTCAAAGGCTATTGAGTTTACCCCGTCGTTCCGGGGGAATGGATTTCCGATGGTATCGGGACCACGAGGGCGTTCCAATTTTCCCTCCTCAATGAGCCCCCTGACCACCCGCTTGAGCACAAAGCAATTGTCGGTGGTGTGGCCGGGGTAGTTGTGGAAGGCGCAAAGGCTTGCTCATATCCATGTTGGGTTTGGGAGTCTTCGGTTGGAAATTCTCGAGTGGTTTGAGAAGATTTCGTTTCACCAAAGCTTCAAATACTTGACCCAAGGGAATTTCAAGGTTGTCTAAATGCTGGAAGCGAGGGGGTTGTTATTCTTTGGGGCTGCTTGATCGCGGTTCACTTGAGCTCCGTTCTGAATGTAGTGTCGTTCCTACGCTTCTTTTCCTTTGATTGGCGGGAGTTGAAGTTGCCAGGTTTGTTCGATAGCGGTAAGATGAGGCGTGGGTCAGCGTTGCCTTTTCAAGACTCGTAGTCTTTTCAAACTTAGTCCCGGCGTTGACCATGGCACGAAGATCCGGATAGAAATGGTGGCCGATCAAGGTCCTCAAAGATGGCTTGAGGCAGAATGGAAGATGTCCATCTCGCTTCTTCTTTGGAAAGTGGATCCATTATCTCGCTTAGCTTCCAGCCCATCTTTTGTAGAACTCGCCCACCGGTTCGTCATCCTTTGTTCGGTGGCTTGCAGGTCATGGCGGTTTGTCTCCCATTCAAGGTTGGCGCGGTACTTCTCCAGAAGATTTCACCGATTTGGTCCCACGTGGAGCGGTTTTCGCTCTTCACATTGAGGAACCACCTTAGTGCCGTGGATTTGAGGGAATGCCGAAAGTGATCTCGCCATCCGCTGAGGGGTTGCCCCTTTCGCTCTCATACCCTGTGACGTAGGTGTCGATGTGGGTTTTGGGCATTCTCGTCCCGTCAAACTTTTCCATTTCCGGCATCCCGAACTTTGGAGGGAGAGGGACCACTTTGTTCGGATCAAGCAGGCGTGAGGGAGTCCTTCCGAGAACTAGCTAGCTTGCCTTGCATGTCTTTCATTTGTTCGATCACCCAAGCCATGTGAGGATCACTGTCTGAGGTGGGTTACCATTTTCAGAACGGAAACCGAAGATGGGGGTGGATTGGGTCACGGGATTGCCATTCGGGAGTCTTGGGGAGGTAGTTGAGTGTATACCAACCCATACCCCGGGGTGTTGAAGTTGAGGGCGTGATTGCCAGTGTCCGCTAAGGGTCAGGTTTGGGAACCTGGGAAATGATTCGTTAGCCCCAATCGCGTACTAGCAGTGGCAAGCTTGAGATGTCGGGATATCCGCCTGATGCCCGTCCCCGGTAAGCATGGGGACTTTTGATTGTGGTTGCGAGGCTCGTATAGAGGCAAAGGATTGAATCCCTGGGGATACCGAGATGCATTGGGATCTGGCGGAGCAGTGCACGTATGTGTGCCTGGCTGGGTACTCGAGCTTGGTGTGCAGTGAGCCGGGAACCGACCGTGGCCGAGGCGGGCACATGTTGAGCCGCTGACCGACGCCCGAGGGGAGCTTTGAGCGAGAGCCGCTTGCGTTGCCGGGATCTCGTAGCTTGGTGGAGGCGGAACTTGCTGATAGCTTTGGGAGATCGGAGGAGCCGGTATGTCTTCGTCCTCTATGAGAACAAAGGTTCCGTCGGGTTGGGGAACCGCAATCGTCCTCGAAGACGCAAGGTGTCTACGATCCAGGCTTGTTGTTACTCTTGGCGCTTCTTGATGGTTTCGAAGGCTCGCAGCACCTCCTCCATTGTCTCGGAGGTTCCTTAGTGGCGGGGTTCCGTTTCCCTCACCGTTATCTCGTTGATCCCGTCACGGGGAGTATCGGACGGTGCGGACCGTTGAACCGGAAGGGCTATCGGACCTTGTGACCTCGATACCGAAAAGGCGGCTTCCAGTATTCTCAACCACTCTCGGCACTGGAGGGGTGACGGGCAAGGTTTAGACACAGGAATGGCCTCACGGGATAAAAGGGGGAAAGCTCACGTGGCATGCGGTTTCCGTTTCTTTTATTTATGATTTTTTCTTTTTTTGTTGTTTTAATTTACTTAAAACATGTTTTCTCAGAATCCTAGGTAGGTTGGAAAAGATTGCTCTTCTTTTTCGCAACTATGCTAGATCCCGGGTCGGGAGACCATCTCGTGCGGCTATAAGCCCCTCGTTTTGCACCCGTATTTCGACATCCCAGGTGGACACCTGTGCGAGGGTCCTATAGTGCAAGCGGTTTCCACCGGCCTAAAAGAAAAATCGAACCTAAGGACCGAGCCTGTCATGTTCGTTTTGATGCGTTAGCCATGTGAATAGTGAACCGAGCCGGCCACTAAGTCAAGATCAGGTCAAGAGTTCGGCATGACCTCTCTTTACCTTGCTTGCGCAAGGGATCTGTGACGTTTAGGCGTTAGCTGGGTCATATTGTCATGGCTGACGTATCAAAGGCTAGATGACATGGTGTCATGTGAGCATGGATGTATATCCGGGACGGAACATCGTCTGGGTGTAGCTTCGGAAATCAAGATCAGGTCAAGATTTTAGCATGACCTTTCATCACTTTGCTTGCACAAGGGATCTTGAGTTCCGAGCCTTGACTCAGAAAATGGCCGGCATGGTATATGTATCCAGGCGGTATGACACGGACTGGGTAAAAACCAACCGAGTCTGGACAGAGTGTGACTCAAGACTCAAACGTGCAGGGTTGACGCTTGGCTAGGATGGGATGTTTGGAATGATCCCGTGCGCGTCCAAGAGGCCTAGGAAGACCAAACGGACTACAACTGAGACCACTCCGGGTTGAGGGTTGTAGTGTGCAGTGTATCCGAGGCAGCAGTGCGCGTAGCGTGCGGTGTAACCGAGGCAGCAGTGTAAGTAGTGTGCGGTGTAACCGAGGCAGCAGTGTAAGTAGTGTGCGGTGTAACCGAGGCAGCAGTGCGCGTAGTGTGCGGTCTCTAAAATTCTTTTTCTGAGTAAAACAGAAGTTTTTGAAGAATTTTAAATGTATGCCCAGATGTATATTGATGCATTTTTTTTTTGTATTTTTTTTTTTTGTAAAATAAAAATGAAGCACGTGTACACACACACAACATTTAAAGGATATTAGGGGTAAAATGAAAGTTTGACCCTCATCATCGTTTTAAAAATCTTTTGTTTTGTTTAAAAGTTTTTAAAACAAAATTATTTCCCCAGCGGAGTCGCCAACTGAAATTACCCGGGATCCGGCTCGCGCGCGGAGGGCCCCGTGCATCTCGCATTTGTCCGCTTTTCGGGAATGTTCGCCCGGATCCGAGAGGCAGCGCATTCGCGCCCCAGCATCTGGCTTTATTCCGCTTCAGCGTTGGTTGGAGGTGTCTCGCCGTTTGTTTTCGCATTTGTAGAGTCGCCACGCCGTTTTTATTAAGCCCAAAACATTGTAAAAGGGCATCAGTTTGAAGATAATTTTAAACTGTTTTTGTGTGATGAGATTTTGAGTTCGGAGGTCAGATGACTCCTCGGGAAGAGAATATTAGAATATTAGAGCTCACCCGAGTCGCCTCGTAAAACGAGTCTTTCGGATACCCCTAATATCCTTTAAATGTTGTGTGAGTGTGTGTGTGCTTTTTTAAAAATGCATGCTGTATCGGATGTCTACATTGTATACTATGTATTGAAATGTATTGAAATAGTGATGGAAGGAAGCCTTACCAATGTTGGTTTGTGTCTGTCTTCCGCTGAGGAATAGTGTTTGAGGTCGGAGTAGCGTTCCGGTACGGATCGGGATTGTTTCGGGAAATGCCGGTTGTCTGCGGACAGAGTTTCGGCGTGAGTTGATGTTGCAGGCTGCGTTCGGGCAGAGGTTCGGCGTGCGTGGGGATCGTCGGGATCACTCGGGCAGAGGTTCGGCGTGCGTTGAGGTGGCAGGAGTTACTCGGGCAGAGTTTCGGCGTGGTTTGGGATCGCCGGTTTGACTCGGAAAGAGCCGGGACACCGTGGAAAGACCAGGCAAGGCCTCGGAGTACCACGAGGGGCCTCAGAGTACCTCGAGAGTGCCTCGGGGCAGCGCGGGAGCATCGCGGAGCGCTCGGGAGGCTTCAAGCACCACGAGGGGCTCGGAAGGCCTCGGAAGGATCCGAAAGGGGCCGGGAATGCCTCGGAAGGACTTAGAGGGGAAGCCAGAAGGCCTAGGGAGGAAGAGAGAAGTGGGAGGTGTGTGAAAATGAGGAGGGGGAGCCCTCCATTTATAGTGCCAGAAAATTGCAAAGAGGTCCGTACGGACCTCCTTGGTTATCCAGAATTTTGGATTT
This sequence comes from Adenophora triphylla var. japonica, assembly GCA_022495995.1. Classification (NCBI taxonomy): domain Eukaryota; kingdom Viridiplantae; phylum Streptophyta; class Magnoliopsida; order Asterales; family Campanulaceae; genus Adenophora; species Adenophora triphylla. The sequence continues at coordinate 202,721 of JAFEMH010001063.1, forward strand.
CCTCGATTTGAGGGAATATGTGATGATGGTGAATATTCTGAAATCATGATGTCCCCTGAGCAATAAGGTCCGTACGGACCATCTTGACATGCAAAGAGGTCCGTACGGACCAACTAAGCATGAGGGTAATCATTTTCTCCGGGATTTGAGGGAATATTGTGGACTTTAAGGGGATTCAGTAATTATGATAACAAAGAGGTCCGTACGGACCATTATTGCTTTCCCAATTTCCTGAAAATTCCCGAAAGGTCCTTTTGTCCCTTTTTATCCCAGGAAGGCTCCTCCCTTGGTTTGGCTGGGGGTTTTGAGAGGGTTTTGAGTGCCAGAGGTCGTCGAGACTGCGTTGATGAGTCTGCGGTGTTTCCCGTGTGCTTGAAAGGGGGTGATCCAGATTGGGGTACTTACAGACTCGATATTTTTTCATTGTAGACTCGACTCGAACTTAGCCATACCCGACTCGAATCCGGCCCATTTGCAGCTCTATCTTTGCAGGTGTGGATCTTGAGAGACAGGTTGGTTACTGTGAATTTGAAAAAGGAATTTTGCTTTTTCTCTCTGATTTTTCCAGTTGGTTGTAATAACATATAGATGACATTTAACATTCCATTCCCAAACTTCCTTAATAGATGATTTGATTATAAATAATTGAATGAATGAGACCCTCATAAAATTACTTGATTATTTTAATAGATGTTTTCAGTTGGTTGTTGAAGAGGTCCCAACTTTAATTATGTACTATAGTTTTAAGATTCTCTATCTCTAAAAATGCTTTGCATCAGTTTTTCTTAATTGATTAGCTTTTTTATTCCCGTCGAATTTCAACGGGCTATGAACTAGTAATATGCTAAAACTAAATACACTTCAAGTTGGTGCATGAATTACATTAAAAGTGTGACTTTTCAATTGATCAAATTTCATTAATCAAATGATAGGATAAGACAAAATGCATTTCAAGTTAGTGTATGAATTACAGTAACTACACCTAAATGAAATAAACTAATAAAGAATATGAAAGATTATATATATTTATTTCAAACATATTTTTTGTAATTCTCCATTCAATACCTACATTAGCTTGAAGATGAATGGACCTAAATGACTCTTCATTTTGGGATACATATGGTCTTTTCACGGAATATATAAAATTAAAACGAAATATTGTGTTTATTGTTGTATGACATGAAAGACTTTCTCCTACTTCTCTTCTTCTTTATACATTAATGCCAATTGTTCAATTTCTTTTAACATTCTATTTCTCAGTCTATTTAATTTAGCTTTTACTAATTTCTCACAATTTTTTTTTTGTTTCTTTTCCTTTAGGTTGGGAAGATAGTTCTTGGACAAATTTTGATGAGAAAGAATACATTAGATTGATTGAGAAAAATTGCATCATTTGAGTAAGTTTCACATCTATAATTTTTGCATATATTATCTCATTGGATTTCCGCTTATCATTTTATTTTACTATTACCTCCGTCCAAAATAAATATACTCATTTCTCACAATTTTTTTTGTTTCTTTTCCTTTAGGTTGGGAAGATAGTTCTTGGACAAATTTTGATGAGAAAGAATACATTAGATTGATTGAGAAAAATTGCATCATTTGAGTAAGTTTCACCTCTATAATTTTTGCATATATTATCTCATTAGATTTCCGCTTATCATTTTATTTTACTATTACCTCCGTCCAAAATAAATATACTCATTTCTCACAATTTTTTTTTGTTTCTTTTCCTTTAGGTTGGGAAGATAGTTCTTGGATAAATTTTGATGAGAAATAATACATTAGATTGATTGAGAAAAATTGCATCATTTGAGTAAGTTTCACCTCTATAATTTTTGCATATATTATCTCATTGGATTTCCGCTTATCATTTTATTTTACTATTACCTCCGTCCAAAATAAATATACTCATTTCTCACAATTTTTTTTTGTTTCTTTTCCTTTAGGTTGGGAAGATAGTTCTTGGACAAATTTTGATGAGAAAGAATACATTAGATTGATTGAGAAAAATTGCATCATTTAAGTAAGTTTCACCTCTATAATTTTTGCATATATTATCTCATTGGATTTCCGCTTATCATTTTATTTTACTATTACCTCCGTCCAAAATAAATATTTATTTGTTCTCTTCATCAAAAAAACACAATATATTTATTTTAAGACGGAATAAGTTTGATTTTACTTTACCCACCAAACTTCTTAGGTGTTAAGCATAATAGTCCTCCAGCAAGAAAGACTCCAACCCCTACAAATAATCCTCCAAGGAATCCTCCTGTTACATGATTTTCAGCACATACCTTTTGTACATACTTCAGTTACCAAGTTTTGAATATTTTGTATTTACATTCAAATCATTTTGTATAGCCTAGAATATATTGTAAATCCCATAAATCCCTCTCAGAAATTTGTATAAATACTTTACAATATCAATAGAAATATTTATCTTTTGCCAATTCTTTCATGGTATCAGAGCAATACTGATCTAAACCCAACCCATTTCCTCACCATTTTAGGCACATCACCATGGCTAAAACCAGCAACAACACCTCTGCTCTTCCAACTCCTTCTCAATCACCATCCCAAATCCTCCTTCTCACGCCACCATATCCACCTAATCCCACCTCCGCTGTTTCTTACTCCAAAACCTTCAAGGGAAAATGTCAATACTGCCGCTTCGTCGGTCATGTTATATCTGAATGTCGTCAATTCAGCCGAGACTATCCTAATGTCAACTTTCCACCTCCACCTTCCTTCAACCGCAACTCTCACCCTAAACCACCCACCTTGGCAAAAACCCTACTGCCATCACCACCCTCACTTCCGCAAGCAATCACCAAAAACCCAATCCTCGGTTCAAACCCCTCCACAGCCGAATCCCTCCTCCCCCTTCACCCACCTCGGCAAACCCTTCCGACCGGAATCCACTCTAATACTACCCCACCACAAGTCCACACCGCTCTTTGTCCCCATCCAAACTCCCCACCTCTTGGCTTATGGACAGTGGTGCCACCAATCACATCACCAATAACCTCTCCAACCTCTCTCTTCACCAACCCTATGTTGGTAGTGATAATGTTATCATTGGAGATGGTTCCACCCTTCCTATTGCAAACATAGGTTCTTTCTCTATCTCTCTCTTTCCCTCGTCCATTGTCTTCAAAAACGTCTTACATGTCCCTCGTATCTCTCGAAATATTCTTTCTATTTCTCAATTCTGTAAGGATAATAATGCAACTGTTGAATTCTCACAATCTTCCTTCCTTATCAAGGCCAATCATTCCAACCGGATCCTCCTTAACGGCAAGCTTGAAAATGGTGTCTACATCTGGACTCCACCCTCTCCTCAAGCTCATGTCGCCACTACCTCATCTCTTCAATCATGGCATCACAAACTAGGACACCCTGCTCCTCCAATTATTTCCCTCTTAAATAAACAGTTTTCCTTATCAATTCCTTCGCTTTCTTTCTCTCATTGTAATTCTTGCAAAATCAACAAAAGTCATAAACTCCCATTTGATATATCTACTCTTGAATCTCATGCACCTCTTGATATTATCTTTTCTGATGTGTGGACATCCCCCATTCACTCTTATGACCATTACAAGTACTATGTTATATTCGTGGACCACTATACAAAATACACTTGGCTATATCCGCTAAAACATAAATCTGACACCTTTGCCACCTTTAATCGCTTCAAACTACTCGTTGAGAAATACTTTTCCCGTCCCATTCGTCAATTCTTTTCTGACAATGGTGGCGAATACCTTAAACTTACACCATCTCTCCTCCAAGATGGAATCTCCCACCTCACCTCCCCTCCTCATACACCCGAACATAATGGCTTTGCTGAACGCCGTCATCGACATATTGTTGAAACCGGCCTTACACTTCTCTCTCAATCTCAACTTCCTCTCACATTCTGGTCACATGCTCTAACTACTGCCACATATCTTATCAACCGAATGCCCACAACCACCCTCAATAATGAGTCTCCGTACTTCCGTCTCTTCCAAACACAACCCAACTATCACAAACTTCGGTCTTTTGGGTGCCTCTGTTACCCTTGGTTACGTCCTTACTCCATTCACAAATTAGCACCTAAATCTACCCCATGCATTTTTGTCGGCTACTCCCCATCTCAAAGTGCCTACCACTGTCTAGACCCTACAAACAATCGTCTATACACCTCTCGACATGTCACATTTGTCGAAACCGTATTTCCTTATACATCCCTCACCAACACCACCCCTTCATCCCCTCATATATCTCCCTCCCAATGGTGTACTTTCTCCCTTCCTATTATTCCCACATCCACCTTTACTATTACCCCTCCTCGCCCAACACCGATCCACCCTCTCCCACACCACCTTCCACCTTCGCTCACTTGGCGACCGCCCATCCCCAGTGAGCGACCGCCCACCCACATACACTCCACACTGAATCCTTCGGTCCCTTGGGCGACCGCCCACCCCGGTTGAGCGACCGCCCACCCACTAACACACCCCCACCTGAACCTACGCCCCACTTGGGCGACCGCCCAACCCAAAGTGAGCGACCGCCCATCACACTAGAACCTGAAATTCCTACTTCCTCCCCTGAACCACCCGCTGCCACTATACCCCCCCGCTCTATTATAACTCGCCTCACCAACAATATTGTTAAACCAAACCCCAAATATGCCCACCTTGCCTCTTTATCCTCGCCTACATCCCTTCCTACCACTACTAAACAAGCTCTCTCCACCCCTCATTGGCATGATGCTATGCTTGATGAGTACAATGCCCTTATTCAAAATAACACCTGGACCCTTGTACCCTCACATGAAGCTCCTAATATTGTTGGTTGCAAATGGGTTTATCGCATCAAATACAATCCGGACAATACTATCCAAAAATACAAAGCCCGCTTGGTTGCTAAAGGTTTCCATCAACGCCCCGGTCTTGACTACTCCGATACATTCAGCCCTGTTGTCAAACCAGTCACTATACGCCTCATTCTCTCCCTTGCAATAACTCAAAGTTGGTCTCTTCGCCAACTCGACGTTAATAATGCCTTTCTCCAAGGTCATCTCACTGAAATGCTTGATCTATATGTCCCAACCCCCGGGTTTTGAAAACACTACCCAACCCTCTCATGTCTGTCGTCTATCCAAAGCCATATATGGTCTTAAACAAGCTCCTCGTGCTTGGTACACCGCCCTTAAATCATTTCTTCTCTCATTTGGCTTCACAACATCTCTATCTGATCCATCCTTATTTCTTTACAACCACAACTCGCATCGTCTTATTCTTCTTGTCTATGTTGATGACATAATCGTCACTGGCCCTTCTGTCTCTTTTCTCCAATCATTCATTGACAGCTTAGCCACTCGTTTCTCTATTAAAGACCTTGGTCCTCTCTCTTTCTTTCTCGGTATTGAGGTCACACCCAATCCTTCTGGTCTTCTCCTCACCCAATCCAAGTATATCACTGACATACTCTCACGTCACAACATGTTATACTCAAAACCCTCTTCCACACCTATGGCCACCTACCCACCTCTTTCCTCCACCCCCCGGACACCCATCTGTAATCCTTCGGAATACCGCGCTCTTATTGGCAGCCTCCAATACTTGTCTCTCACTCGCCCTGACATAGCCTTCACTGTCAATAAACTAGCACAATATCTTCATCACCCACAAGAATCCCACTGGACTACTCTTAAACGTCTCCTCCGCTACCTCCATGGAACCATTCATATGGGACTCCAACTCTTCAAGAACTCTCCGTCATCTCTTCATGCCTTTTGCGACGCCGATTGGGCCGGTGATAAAGATGACTTCGTCTCTACCACTGGTTTCCTAGTCTATCTTGGTCGCAACCCACTTGCTTGGTCTTCCAAGAAACAACGAGCTATTGCTCGCTCCTCCACAGAAGCAGAATTCCGTGCCATCGCTGCTACCACTGCTGAAGTAATTTGGGTCACAAATCTTTTATCTGAACTCGGCATCTCTTCCTCCTCACCACCAGTCATCTATTGTGATAATCTCGGGGCCACCACCTACTCGGCCAACCCAGTTTTTCACTCTAGGATGAAGCACCTTGCTCTAGCGTTTCACTTTGTGCGAGAACAGGTTCAACTTGGTACTCTAAGGGTTCAACATATCTCCGGCACTGATCAACTAGCAGACGCTCTTACAAAACCTCTGCCTCGTACGCGGTTCACATCATTGATCTCCAAGATCGGACTTACTCTTGGAACGTCCGTCTTGCGGGAGCATGTTAAGCATAATAATCCTCCAGCAAGAAAGACTCCAACCCCTACAAATAATCCTCCAAGGAATCCTCCTGTTACATGATTTTCAGCACATACCTTTTGTACATACTTCAGTTACCAAGTTTTGAATATTTTGTATTTACATTCAAATCATTTTGTATAGCCTAGAATATATTGTAAATCCCATAAATCCCTCTCAGAAATTTGTATAAATACTTTACAATATCAATAGAAATATTTATCTTTTGCCAATTCTTTCATTAGGTATGTGAAGTACTTAGATTCATACATTAATGTCAATTGTTCCATTTCTTTTAACATTCTATTTCTCAATCTATGTATATGGTTTAATTTAGCTTTCACTAATTTCTCACAATTTTTTTTTTCTTTTCCTTTAGGTTGGGAAGATAGTTCTTGGACAAATTTTGATGAGAAAGAATACATTAGATTGATTGAGAAAAATTGCATCATTTGAGTAAGTTTCACCTCTATAATTTTTGCATATATTATCTCATTGAATTTCTGCTTATCATTTTATTTTACTATTACCTCCGTCCAAAATAAATATTTATTTGTTCTCTTCATCAAAAAAATACAATATATTTATTTTAAGACGGAATAAGTTTGATTTTACTTTACCCACCAAACTTCTTAGGTTTGTGAAGTACTTAGATTCATTTATACAAATTCGTTATAGAACTTGAAAAGGTCGACATAATTTTTTTTTTATTGATTTGAATATTACCAATTGGTTATTTTTATGATATTTGTTATTTGAATTTAGTTCTGATTTGAGTTTAAAAAATTATTTTACATTTTGGTGAGTTATCCTTTTAATTTCTATGTCTATATATTTGCTTTTTTATCATAATTTTATTTGAGAGTTAATTTTGGTCTTCGTTGATGTTTTATATATTTTGATTATGTTTTACTAATTAATTTTAATTTATTCTTTATCTTTTACTCCAGATTATGTTTTGGAGTTGTTGATTTTAATACAAATTATGTATATATCAATGTAATACAATTTCAAGTATTAAGTTGCAAAAATGAGTTACCAAGTTATATGAACTTCACATCCATTTTCAACTAGAACTTTTTCTTATTTTTATGTTATTATAATTTTTTTTCTTAAAATTTTTATTGTTTAGTGATCCAATTTTCTGGATGAAAATATATAATTTACTTCATTTGTCTTTATATACTTAGAGAGGCAATTATTCAATATATTTAATTTATAATTTTTATTATAAATATCAACTTAATTATATAAATTAAGTTTGTATAGACACATATACACTTTCTATCCCACCATATGAAACTTTACAAAAAGTCCTCTCCATATTTATAAATTACTGATTGATTCATGAAAAAATTATTAATTTATACTATCAAGATAATACTTAATGAAAAAAAACCACTCATATAAATTACTGATTGATCCATATTTTTTAAAAAAGTTTTTATGTTATAAATCTTAAAGAAAGATGAATGAGTGGTTGACTTTGGATCATCAAAAGTCTTTTATTTATGAATTAAATTAAATTAAATTACAACATGCAATAAATATATGTTCATATAATAAGTCCTAAAAGATGCAAACTAATTTTAATGATTAATTGAATATGATAAGTCTTTTAAAATCAAATGTTAGATCCACTATGAATTAATTCTACTTTAATTATGCAACAAGTCTTTAAAGGACATGAATTATAAGATGACTTAATATTTGGATTATCAAAAGTCTTTACATATAAATTGAATTAAATTTAAAATTAAAACATCTAATAAATATATATGAATATAATAAGTCTAAAAAGATGAAACTAGAATCTATTAGAAGTGTAACTTAATTTAAAAGAACTGAATATGAAAAGTCATATAAAATCCAAAGATAGATTCATTATGAATTAAATATTTTTTTAGTGTTATAAATCTTAAAGGGAGATGAATGAGTAGGTAAATTAATATTTTGCTTATCAAAAGTCTCTTAATTATGAATTAACTAAATTAAAAGTTAAAACATTTAATAAGTATATATGCATATAATAAGTCTGAGAAGATGGAACATTGGACAAAAAAAGTTTTCTGTCTACCAAAATTCTCTTATTTTAAATTTAATTAAAATGAAATGAATATAGTATGATACGAAATTAATGTTAGATCATCATGAAGAATAAAGAGGCAAACTCATCATGCTTTAAAATAAGTAAAACAATATATTCTCTCTCTTCCACCTCACTTGATCGTTTCACTTCACTTGAGACTTCTCAAAATGATAATCTTTTTATAATTTTATATTCATTCTGTCTCAACCATTCATTCTCTCTCTTCATTTTTCACCACACAATTTTTTCAACTAGCCTACTATTAACCCACTCATTCTCTCTCCTTCTCTCTTTATTTTCTACCACACATTTTTTTAATTTTATTTTTTTCCCTTAATTATTGTATCCACCTCTTAGGTATTAAGTGAGGTGGGACCGGGAGGAGTAAGTGGTAACAAAATAAATATATTATGATAAAATAGTCATAAACATTTTTTAAAAAAAATAAATTTAAAAGTACCCTCCGACCTCCGGCGAGTATTATCAGCTCCGACAGGTTCGTCACGCGGGCGCGCGCCGGCCTTGCGCCTAGGCTCCGGGCACACCTTCTGGGCCTTGGTGCGCCTTGGGCCTTTAATAACTATGCCTGTGCCACCGGTCCATATCTATGCCTGTGCCACCAGTCCACAAATTGAGTATACCTCAGTCGTACTCCTTTGGAAAGCAAGTTGAGGTTGAGACCCCACCAGTCCACAAATTGTACTGAAAAAACATTGAGCAGGAAAAAAAGCGTTTTAGAGAATGCAAAGAATTATATGCTCTAACCCAATTAATAGGCAAAAGCTTTAGAAGCTTGACACAATGGTCAACTGGTGTTGGACTCTTAATGTTTAATGTACTTAGGCTTCTTCCTCTATCCAAATCCAACTACAAAGAGAGGAAGGAAGCTTTCTTTCTTACTATTTTGGACCTTCATATTGGGACGGAGAGAGTAATTTTTAGTTTGCTCACGAAAAATGAAAAGAGTACATACCTGCACGTCCATCCATTTCTTCTTCATTAGGATACCTATTAAAATAACCAGGAGCAAGGCCGCCAAAGAGAAAATAATGGGTACCGGGGGTACGATAATTGGAGAAGGAAACATTCATTTCATCACTCCAAAGAAGCCCGCTTTTGCTTAAATCTTCTTCTTCTTCTTCTTCTTCATCTTCAACAATCCTTATTCCACACTCTTTCACCTTCAACTTTTTATGATCCCCAAAGAATTTAATAATTTCGAAGGATACTTGAATTTGATCACCAGCCTCCCACAGATCCTCACACTTCCACGTGCTTACCAACATGTGTTCTTCATCTATAAACCCATTCGGATTGTAGTAGGTCCACGCCAAATCCTTTGTCTTATTACAAACGGTAACATCAATATAACTAACAGGATAACGTCTTGGATCTGGTCTTGTGATCAAACAAATATTCAAGCCTTGAATTTTCCTAGCAACAGAAGAAGAAGGAATGGTATACTGTAATTTTGTTCTACCCGTTTCCCCAAAAGGAGCTTTGATGTAGTAGGTTTTGAAGCAACCGGGAACCCTTGTTGTATCTGTAACAACGGTGCCGAATATACCAAACTGATAAAGTACCTGCACAGTTGCACCATAACAAATCATTCATTTATTTGTAATTAATATACCAAATTCATTACCAATTGTTTCTGTGTGGCTTATATTGCATGTATGTCTGTGTCAGAGAGAGAGAGAGAGAGAGAGAGAGAGAGAGAGAGAGAACCTTGCGCATCCAGCATTTAGGCACTAATTCTAAACCCAGGTTCTTTATTACTTTTCTCTCAACAATCCCTGCCTCTACCCACTTGAAACAACCTTCATTTTCAATATGTTTTGTCCTCTCATCAGTTGTCAGCTCAAAATGTTTACTATTCAGTCTCATCTTAGTTTTTCCCAATCGTTTATTATTCTCTTGATACAAGTCGATTACAGTGCTTGGCGGATGTATAACTGATTGGAGCTGTGGACAATTTTTAACATTGAGTCGCCGAAGCCTAGAATTTGATAGATTTCTGACAAAATCGGGTAGTCTGGTTATCAAGTTTCCCCTTAGATCCAACGTCTCCAATGAGGATAGCCCACTAAAATACCTCGGAAAACTTTCATCTGACAGATTGCAGCCTTCAAGACTTAACTCTACTAGAAGGCGAGGTAAATGGGCGAGGATCTTGACCGGTCCTGTAGAGATATTTGGTGATGCAAATTTCACTACTCTATACTCATCAGAAGGCTTTACATTTCGCTGCTCAATTGGAAACTCACCAAGATGCGAACAACCTGACAGATCCAGTGTTAAAAGAGATTGTGGTAAATCAGGAAGATCTCTCAGACTCTTGCAATCTCTAAAATCTAGCAGCAGGAGTGCCTTCAGTATTCCAATAGTTTCGCACACCTTAACTAAATTAGAGCAACCTCTGAGGATCAATCTCTCAAGCTGCAAGAGTCCTCTAAAGTCAGGGGTTCGGCAAAGTTCCAGTGAGTAACTCAGATTAAGGAACTTCAGCGATTTAAGTTCCTGCGGGAAAAGAAAGCAGTAGAAGAATGTTAAAAGTGGCTTGTCATTGTGACACCTTAAGTATAAAAAATGTAACCAAATGGCATACCATGTAACCTTTCCAAACTTGTTTTAATAGGCTGTGTTGCAAGTCAAAAGCAACAAGGTTCTTCAGGGGCAACTCCATGGGTACATATTCAAGAGGACATCCATGCCAACTTATCCATCTCAATTTCTTCGGGAATTCATTACAGCCTCCAGTGAGATGTACATAATTGAGCTTCAGAAGTTTTAGATTTACCATCTTTGCAAATGAATCTATTCTCATTTCTCCTTTCTTAGAAGGTAGATATCTGTCATGGACCTCTTCTTTTTTCTTATTCACAGAGTCAAGCAATCTCGTGATTAAGTGTGGATTTGCATCAGCATCAGGAAAGCTTGGTCTGTCAGACTCCGCTTTAATAATCTTCTGCCCATCAAGAATGAGGCCTTGAACAACTTCACTACCCTAAATTAAGAACATAGAAAGAAATCATAAATCATTTTCAAATGACTTGCAAAGGATGCATCAGCACAAAGCTTAGACAAGTAACAATAGATTGTTTTCCATACCTTATCATCTTTCAGTACAATAAAAGAATCCTCATGAAACCACAATCTACTCCTTCTTCCAGGCTCGTTGGGACATTCTCGTCTGACTATTTCTCGCCCCATATCTTGAATCACCTGATGCATCATCAACTTATTGTCATATGTTGTTGTTATCAGACATCTATCAATCAGGTTTTGGATTCCCACTGTAGCATGCAGACCGCAATGGTCTAATATTTTTACCACGTAATCTTCTTCTTCTCCAACAAAAAAACAAGCAACATGCAAGAACAGATTTTTTACCGTCTCATCTTCCAAAGAATCATAGCTTATCTGCATGACTTTGTGGACATCAGGGTTCCCAATTTCATCCCATTTTTGCAATTGCTTTTTCCAAAATACTATATCCAACTTTTTGCGTAGAGAAGAACCCAAAATTACAAGAGCCAAGGGAAGGCGTCCACAGCGCAAGAGTATCTCTTTTGTTATCTGCGTGTATTCTTCTAGGGGAAGAAGTTGTCGAAAAGCATGCCAACTAAAGAGCTTCAGAGAGTCCCCATATTCTAAACATTCAACATTATGGACCTTAGGGGGAATGGTGAAATCTTTCTTCAACGACATGTTCCTAGTAGTTACTAGGATTTTACTTCCGGGACATAGCCTCTGTGGTTGTCCAAGAAGTGCCTCCAACTGCTCTGTTTCACTAACATCATCGAGGACAAGAAGGACCTTTCTATTGCATATAGCTCTCTTTATCTTTTCGGTGCCCTCATCGCAGTTATAAATTCTCACTTCTTCCCTTTTATCTAGAATGGTTGAAAGAAGTTGACTTTGTAAACGACAAACCCCGATTTGATTCCACATCGTTGCAATCCTTGCAAGGAAACAACTACCTTCAAAATCTCGAAAATATTTATTAAAAAAATATTTGGCAATAGTTGTCTTCCCTATTCCACCAATCCCACAAACGATGAGCACATTATTGTCTGAGGATCTATCTTTCAACCATGACTCAATCCCTCTGGCTCGATAATTCATTCCAACTAAGCTTTCGGGGACATCTAAAGTCTTGCGGTTCGGTAGACTGTTTTCAACCTCACACACAATTCTACGAATGAATTCTGTTTCGGGCCTGAAAAGTGCAACAAACCCAATTTAAAAAATTGCTTTAATACTTCATATAAATTCACACAAATTAACTCTCAATTGGCACAATTCATGTAGAGTTAAAATAGTATATACAGAAAATTAAAATTAAAAAAAATGCCTATAAATTAGTTTCCTCAAATTATATCCATAGGTTTTGAGCTTTAAACTAGACCTGAGACTAATCCTCAAGTACTTGAAATTGATACCAATTAGTGGATTAAATGAATTACAACTATCAGATCCACAACTCGGTTGATCTGGTTAAAAGCATGCTGTACCAATTTATATATATCAGGAAATGAAGCTACTGAAGAAGGAAACAAACATACCCGCCCTTGTCATTGTCACTGTCCAAGGTAAATCCACTCAGGCCAGCAGCTTCAGTAAGAGCTGCCTTCCACATATTGATCTTGTCCAGCCCAACATAACCTTTCTCAATGTGTCGATTCAACGCTTCTTTGTAGCTTCCCCTTTGGTATCTGACATCAGATGCATCCACCCGGTAGAAGATGGGTAAAACCTTATGATCACCTTGTATCTTCAGTTGTTCAAGAATCCTCACTAATTCATCAAGGCACCAACTGGAAGACGCGTAGTTCTCAGAAAAGACAATAACCGAGACAGATGACTCTTTGATTGCCTTCTCAAGTTGTTGTTTGAGACTTTCTCCTCTTTCCAGTTCATCGTCGTCTCTAAAAGTAGAGATCCCAGCTCGTTTCAAATGATCATACAGGTGATCAGTGAAAGTATTGCGGGTGTCTGAACCTCTGAAACTCAAAAAAACATCATATCGATTGCAGCTTCTCTTTCTTTTCGAAGAAGATGTACTTCTCTTTCTTTTCAAAGAAGATGTAGTAGCGGAGTCCTCGTAGTCACTCAAAATAACCATTGAATCAAAAAAGCAATATTGGGATGGGATGTATTAGAGATTTAAGAAACAAAGAGCTTGAGGGTACATCATATCTCTCTAACTAAGATGCAATGAAATCCGATATAATTGTATTACTTTCACAATCATCAACAGATCTAGAGAGTTGGTAGTATCGCCATTGGTTCTTTAAGTCTCGGTTCTTTAAGTCGTCCTCTGGACCTCTACTGTTAAACTATTAAAGTCTACGCGTAGAAAAAATGCAGCATGCTTATGTTGACTAATATGGTGAGTCTATGACTTCAAATTAACTACTCCCTCGTTCCGGATCAAGGATTCTAGAAGAGTATTTCACGATTTTTAAGAAAAATTTTAAAAAAATGAATAAAGAATTAAAAATAGGTAGAAAATTAGAGGAGAGAGAATATAAAAGTTAAAAATATTTAATAGGAAAGAGAATTAGAGAAAAAAATAGTAAGTTAATGAATGATTTTTTTTAAGGATAAATAATGAGTGGGAGGAATAGTAAGTTAATGATTGATTGTTTTGTAAATATGTTAAAATTATAAGGGTATAATGAATATTTTTTTTTGTAAATATATAAACATTATGAGGGTATAAATGTCCAAAACACTGTTCACATATTTCCATTTATGAAATGAGACTCTTGATTTGGGACGGACCAAAAGGGAAAGTAGGACTCTTGATCTGGGACGGATGGAGTATTTGATAAAGCCACGACTTTTAGGGGGTCCGAATGAAGGTAGGATATCTGGCAGTATATTTTAGTGGTACCTAGAACACAATAAAGAGAATAAGCACCGTTAAGGACAAAGTCGGAGTTTAATCCAACTCAGGTCCTCGGGTGTGAAAGTAAGATATCTGAGGAGTTTATAACCGAGAACAAGAAGTGGGAATGACTTGGTGTGTGTTTAGGGTTTAGACAATGTGTCTTACAAATATGAATCAGACACTTACCTTGTCAGTGGGGACAAAGGTTGATATTTATAATAAGGAGGAGCTGCTCGCTGACGTCAGCCCTAAGGATATCTTTGTCTTATGATGGTTCGGCCCGGGCTCTCCACTATCTCGTCCATTTCTCCGAGAATTCACTTGGCGTGATAGCGGACATCGATGCTCAGGCCGGTCGTCCTGTTTGGGTTCCTCCTCCCGTTGACGATCATAACATTAATGTTTTGATTGGACATATCGAAGACGAGGGGACTGCCGTCGAGGAGGAGCCAGTTGAGAGGGCTGATGCCGGGGTGGAGACGACTGCTGGGGCTCAAACCAATGAAGTACTGACTAAGCAAGCCGTCATTCCTCCTACAGACGCTGAGACGGAAGCCTTTTTTTATGAGCCCTTCGGAGATGAGCAGACTTAGTATTTTTCTTGTTATTTTGATGTAATAGAGTAGGGCTTCCTTGTATTTCACTTTTGTATCAATGAAATTGTCCTTTCTATTCTTCGTCTTCATAATTTATTGCTTTGATATGAATTGTCTTGGACTTGAATGCTTATTGTTTTGAATGTTGTATATTTGCATAAGTACAAAACAGCGTTGGGAAGCTGAATAAGGCCTTCTCGTACTTCATGCTTGGTGTTGTTTTTAGACCAAGGAAGCTCGTTCGGCTTTATCTCTTGATAATTTTGGCAAGTTGGGTCATTATGCCGAGGAAGGTTCCTCGGCAGGCATGATACTTTGATTTTTCTTCTTTTTATCTACCTATGCCGAGGAAGATGACTCGCACACAGGTCTTAGATATTTATGCCGGTGAGGTCATTAGGCCGAGGGGTTTCCTTGGCATGACACTTAGTCTAACCTTCTTTTATCTACCTATGATGAGGAAGATGACTCGCACAGAGGTCTTAGATGTTTATGCCGGTGAGGTCATTAGGCCGAGGGGTTTCCTCGGCATGACGCTTAGGCTATCCTTCTTTTATTTACCTATGCTGAGGAAGATGACTTGCACATAGGTCTTGGATGTTTTTGCCGGTGGTCATTAGGCCGAGGGGTTTCCTCATCTTGAAATTTGGCTTTCTTCTTTTCATCTACCTTATGCCGAGGAAGATGACTCGTACATAGGTCTTGGATGCTTTTGCCGGTGAAGTCATTAGGCCGAGGGGTTTCCTCGTCATGACATTTGGATTTCTTCTTTTCATCTACCTTATGCCGAGGAAGATGACTCGTACATAGGTCTTGGATGTTTTTGTCGGTGAAGTCATTAGGCCGAGGGGTTTCTTCGCCTTGACATTTGGCTTTCTTCTTTTCATCTACCTTGTGCCGAGAAAGATGACTCGTACATAGGTCTTGGATGCTTTTGCCGGTGAAGTCATTAGGCCGAGGGGTTTCCTTGTTTTGACATTTGGCTTTCTTCTATTCATCTACCTTATGCCGAGGAAGGTGACTCGCACATAGGTTTTAGATTGTTATTGCTCTCACCTATCCATGCCGGGGAGGATCTCGCTCGGTCACAGATCTTGGGTGATTTTCGGTGGGAATTTATCCCTTGAAGGTCGGGGAGGATCTCCTCGTCTTCTAGTGTTGTCTTGCTAGTTGCTTTTCATTTTAAAGAAGAACTGAATCTTATTAACTGAAACTGATTACATAAAACTGCAATCCTATATTGCCGAAAAAGTAAAAGACTAACAAAGACTAATCTATTACATAAAAGCAGACATGAGAACAGACTAAAACTAGCTGTAATAATTTTGTAGGCTGTCAGAATGCCACGGATGCTTTAGCTCTTGCTTGTCTGGAGTCTTCATTCTTCAGATGACTTGAATTTTTGTTTTAGGGATAGCCAATTTCACTGGTTCGTCTACGTCCTGCAACTCTCCTTGTCTCAAGTCATGGTTGTCCCCCGAGTTCTGGCCGCTAACGAGATGAGGGACTGCATCTGGGACGGACAGAACTGTCAACTTGACTGGTTCGTCAACATCTTGCAACTCTCCTTATCTCAAGTCAGGGCTGGCCCCCGAGTTCTGTCCGATGACGAGATGAGGGGCTATGTCTGGGACGGAAAGAATTGTGTCATTGTTTTCGAATATATTGAGAATCATGTGTTCCTCATTTGCTGCTTCAGAAATCCCGTTTATCCTAGAACAGGTGTGGTAGTCTTCACGGACTTAGGTATGTTCAGATTCTCCTCTGGAGTGTTTACCTCCACTTTTCTGGAATTTTTTCCACTTCGTATAACATGCTCCAAGAAGTC
This sequence comes from Adenophora triphylla var. japonica, assembly GCA_022495995.1. Taxonomy (NCBI): domain Eukaryota; kingdom Viridiplantae; phylum Streptophyta; class Magnoliopsida; order Asterales; family Campanulaceae; genus Adenophora; species Adenophora triphylla. The sequence continues at coordinate 219,414 of JAFEMH010001063.1, forward strand.
CTTGGGGGTCGCCCTCACACATCTTATTCCAGCACGAATGGGAAATTTGACTCGTTGGTGAGGGAGGGAGGCGACCAACCCAAGTTTACTTTGACTTGGAATGCCAAGGATGGCGTGATAGTCACTGGCCAGGTCCATGACCACGAATGTTACTGTGGCCTCTGCTCGGAAGGGATGATCACCCACTTTCAGTAATAGATCAATTGTTCCCATGGCTCTGAATTTGTGATTGGTGAAGCCTTCTAGTCTTCCAGAGTATGGCTTTAGGATGCTATCTTTTAGGCCCATCTTCTGGAAGGTGGAGTGATATAGAATATCTCGGGAGGCCCCCGAGTCAATGAGGAGTCTCTCGGACTCACAATTATCAATTCTTCCTTTAATCACCAAGGGCTGCTCGCGGCTGCGCGACTTTCGGCAAATTCATTAGGAGAGAAGCTTATGACCTCCTCTTCCTTATGAATCCAAGTGGGATATGATAGACCTTACTTAACTCGTGAATTTGGTCTTTCAGCTTTTTGTTGGAGATAGTCTCTTCCTTTATAACATGGAGCTTAGCCCTAGGAGGTCTGTCTTCCCCTTCATCTTTTTTGTTATTATCATCTCTTCTTCACTTCTTATCTTTCCTCGTAACATATCGATCGATTTTTCCCTCATCAACCCATCTTTGGATTATTCTCTTGAGGGAGATGCAATTTTCCGTGTCGTGTCCATGGTCCTTGTGGAAAGCATAATACTTGGAGGTGTCACGGGGGTATTTTGGTTTATCAGACTTGGACTTAGGCTCCCTGGCAGAAAGATCGTAGATTAGCTGTCCGGATCTCAGTCTGGAATTAAAGCAGACGATCACCTCCCTGTCCGTCAGGCTTTCCTCTACTTGGTCCACCATAGCTCTGAATAGATTATAATAGTTCAGAGTAGTCTCATTCTTCCCTTGCTCGATGTTAGCAAGGTCAGTCAATCTCTTCTTCCTCCTCCCTTCCGTGGCAAAGTGATCCAAGAACCTCCTCCTCATGATTTTCCAGCTGGCAATGCTTCCCTTTTTTAACTCACGGAACCAGGACAAGGCTAATCCGGAGAAGGTACTTGCAAAAACTTTGCAGAGAATATCTGCCTTGGTGAGGAGGGCCATGGTGGATTCAAAACTTTGCACATGGTCCCGTGCATCGGTGATTCCCGCATACTTATCAAAGTTGGGAATTTTAAGAGCAGGGTTAGGGGAGATCATTAATTTCCTGGGAGAAATGATAGGTGGCACCGGTATCATCCTCTTCTATCTCCTTTCCCATTTCCATTTCATCGAGTCTCTTTTTCAAGAGTAGTAGTTCCCTGGCATCGATCCCAGTGCTGAAGTGAGAGCTTCGATGGGACCTTTCTTTCTTCCGTGACCGTTCACCCTGCTATGTTCCTCAGGGTTCTGATGGTTGTCTCCATGTCCAGATGGTGCTCTTTCCCTACTAGGTGCCCTTTCGGGGTGAGGGGTTCTGTGACGAGGAGGGCTCCTCGGCCGAGGAAGGACCCCATGACGAGGAGGGCTCCTAGGTCGAGGCTTATTATGACGAGGAGGGGTGATATGATGAGGAGGGGTAAAACTGTTGGTGTAATGCCCTAGGCTTTAGTTATGTTTAACTGAAAACCGTTATGTATCATCTTTGTCGTTTATGTTTATTATTTGATTATTATATAGTTTGCATATTTATTGTAATAATCTCCGTCCCTGATTATTAAGAGAATAATTAGTATAATTGTCAATGGATAATCATATGATGATTATATGCATAGAGATGCACATTGAAATTATGGGTACTTGTTAGAGAACAAGTGACTGGACTTGACCCGTATGAGATTTATGTCATGGTCAAATGTCATAATTAAATCTCATATGGTCACTTCATTTAGTCCCTAGACCTGAGATTATCATGACCTTACATATGATGAAAGTCATGTTTGATTTTAGTCAACGATATCTTAACACGATATTTATAAAGGCTATCTTTGGCATGATCGGATTCATGATGGGAAGGATGATAAGTCAAGATGGAATTTGTCCCTCAAAAGAGAGATTTTTTGCTTGGGCCCCTCGATGAGTGATAATGATGAAAGCGTGTGGCCACACCCCAATATGATTGGACTATATTATACTCAAGATCGAGAAAGCATTGAACAAATACAACGTGGACCATGACTTGTGTTCAATATAACATCGTGAGACAAAGGGAGAAATGGAAGTGTACCATTGGAAACGTGAACTCTTACGTTATATTATTTGGGTAGACATAATGGCTTGCTAGAGTCCGCTTATGTCTTATGGGATTCGATATGATCGAACTCATTGCCAACATAATATAATCCTATTGGGTCACACACAACTAGAATGAATTGGTTAAACCAAAGGAAGAATGATTAAGAGTTCCTGCATATGGCAACTTATGTCACGCGACATAACTAGCCACTGGCTAAGTATGTCACGCGACATAACTAGCCACTGGCTAAGTATGTCACGCGACATAACTAGCCACAGACGCGTTTTTGACAGCCTGTTCTCCTAATTCGATTAGGAAACATATTTACACTAAAGTAGTATAAATATGTGAGGTCTGTCAACCCTAATGTCTGGCCGAAATTTTCAAGGGAAAATCATAACAAAATACTCTCAATATTCTTCAAGGTTTTGATCTAGCAATCATCAAGAAATCGTTCTTGGTTCATTCTTACGTGTGGATACAACAATAGAGGGTCTTCGCTCGTTTGACGATCAAGGCCTAGAGTTCCAATCTGAAGATTGAAAGGTTCTTGAAGATTGAAGATTGTGATTCAAAATCACACCAATAAATTGTTCGATAGCTCAAGACCGGAAATCAATTAAGGTTGGTAAATTCTATCTCATAGGAATTCAATTTAATCGTATAGAACGGATCTTAGGGCTTGGGTTTTGTGTTAATTTGATGCTTAATTCCGCTGCGCATGGACCCATAAAACCCAACAGTGGTATCAGAGCCCCGTTCGTATGGTTAAGTTTGAATTAACATGCTAGAATGATTATATAAATTGTTTATATGTTCGTTGCATGTTTTGTATGCGATAGAATTTTGATTGTTTATGTGAAACAATATGTAAATCGTTTTCGAATTATGTTGAATTAAATCTGTAAAAGGGTTGTTTTATATGATTTAATTGCATGTAATCTGAATTGATTGAAATCTGGAAATCCTGCGAACTGGCTACCTATGTCGTGCGACATAGTAGGCCACATGTGGAAATCTGGTTATCTGGCTAGTTATGTCACGCGACATAACTAGCCACTGGCTAGTTATGTCACGCGACATAATAAGCCGAATCTGGGCAGAATCAGTTTGTTTAATTTTTCTGCTATTCTGTGATTGTGTTTACAATCTGAGATGTTTTATGTCTTAATCTGGATGCTATAAATTTCTGGAAATAAAATTTATAGGGCTATGCTAGATTAATTCATTGTTTATGATGCATGCTTAATTAATTTAAATGTGTTTTTATTAATTGTTGCGATGCATGAATTATTTGTTCTTAAGTGTTAAGAATTTTATTAGATGTTTAGTTGAAACATTGAATTGTGATTTCCTAAAATGTTTAGTTGAAACATTGCATTATAGTTTCCTAATATGTTTAGATTTAGACATTGTAAATTTTGGATTTTATGATTGTTTATGGAAACAAGTCATAATTACGCGAAATTTTAAAAGGAAATTAATTGTTTATAAAAGGTAGTGATTATGTTGCCAAATCAGAGTTGATTTCTAATTGTGCATGACTAGGAGAGTTCTGTCTAAGGAAGAGTTGGTACTTAAGTAGTCCTTGTGGCTCACCTATCTTCCTGGGAACTTACCTGGTGCATGATTATGACTATCTTTGCTGATATGCTTATAATCTACCTTAAAGAACCTTCATTTAACTTTTAAGTTCTTTTATGCCAATTCATGATTAAAACACTTGAGACCATTCAGATAGTTTTGGGTGGGCTTGCCATAGCAAGGTACTTTGATTCTATTCCATTTGCGAGCAAGATGAGGAAATGGTGGTTCCTATACGTTTAATATGAATGAACTTAATTGGGTTATCAAAATGGTTTTGGACCCAAGGCATAAGATGAGATTAAAATATGCTTAGACATATGATGTCTTAAATAAATCTCATAAAAGATCCTAAGAGTCATATACGATATGATTGATGTTTTCTACCTAATTAGTTTAATCTTGAGCGGTGCGCCATAGCGTACTTGAGATTAAATTAAAGTTGGATCTTAGCCCATTAAATGCATATTATGCTTATTTGCATTGGAAGGTGTATGATTTAGTGGGAGTATTTATAAAATACATTATTTGCTCTTAAATGATAAATGCGTTGATATTGATATGTGTTCGTATAATTTGTATATTTTGTTGTAGAAATAGCATTACATAATGATAATTGCGATTCGTCCTTATGAAGGACAAAGTTCGAAAGGAACAATACATAATGTGTATGTTCTTGACGAATCCGTTCCTATTGAACCCAATGCAAATGTTGCAAAGGGCAAATGAGGAAGCAACATTAGAAACATATTGATGATTCTGACAATATTGCTTGCCATGTATTTGCCACCATGTTTAAAAGCTTTTATGAAGAACCTTGAGCACATGATAAATATTCTTTTGTTCTAGCATTACGCAAAAGGGAAATGTTCCAAGTGCAAGCTAGGCAAAAGATATATGTTGTGGTGAAGACTCTTAATTCATATGATGAAAGAAGGAGCAATCCGCAAATTGTGTTAATGGTTAACACAATAAAAGGGTTCATAAAGGAAGGAAAAGTAGGTAAAGCAAAAGTTACTAAACCTAAGGCAAAAGTTGTAAAGCCGAAGAGGCTAAACCCAAAGTGTCTCAAAAGGATGCAGTTTGCTGTCATTACAATAAGATTGTCATTGAAAGCAAAGTTGCAAGGCTTATTAGGAAGGCCTAAAAGGTGAAGAAGGGAAATATGATTGCTACTACTTCAAGTATCTATATGATAGATATTTTCCTTTCAAATTCTTGTTCTTGGGTATATGATACCGGATTGGATCTCACATTTGTTTAAATGTGCAAGGAATAAAGAATAAGAAAGCTACTCAAAGAAGGTAAATTAAACCTATGTGTGGGAATGAAGCAAGAGTTGCTACATTAACCATAAGTCACTTTACCTTGTGAAGTAGTACTTGTTTTGAACAAGTATGACTACGTTCCGAATTTGAGTAGGAATGTTATTTCTGTTTCTTAAATGGATGATGAAGGATATAATTTTCTTATTTTCAATAAGAAGTTTTATATTCATTTAATGATATGCCTTATTGTAATGCATATGTCATTGAATGGTCTTCATATCCTTGAAGATAAGAAACAAAATAATGTTGAAGATATCTATAATATAAATGGAAATCTAAACCGAACAATATGAACAATGCGTTCATATGGCATTGCCGGCTTGGTCAAATAAATAAGAAACATATATCTAAACTCCATTAACACGGACTTTTAGACTCATATGACCATGAATCATTTGAGGAATATGGATCTTATTTATTGGGATTATCGACCAAACCACCCTACACTAAAGTAGTGGGAGGGCTAGTGACTTATTGGTCATTATACATGAGATGTATGTGGACTATTAAGTAGCATTGCTAGGGGAAGACTTCGGTATTTCATCACATTTCACTAAAGACTTATCTAGATATGACTATGTCTATCTGATGAAGTCCAAAAGTGAATCGTTTGAGACGTTTTGAACATTTCAAAGATGAAGTACAAAACAACTTGGTAAAACTGTTAAGTACTTCGATTAGATCGAGGTAATGAATATTTGAGCCAAGAGTTTGACAATCATCTCAAAACTATGAAATCGTTTCGGAGTTGACTCCACCCAGAACACCACATTGTATGGTGTGTCTGAGAGAAGGAATTGAACCTTGTTAGACATGGTTCATTCGATAATGTGTCAAGTTGACTTTCCTAATTCCTTTTGAGGATATGCATTAGAAATAATGCGGTTACACTGAATTGAGTCTTTACTAAATCGGTTCCTTAGTCCCCACATGAGATGTGGCATGGAAGAAAACTTAGTTTGTCTTTCATGAAGATTTGGGGTTGCGAATCTTATGTAAAGAGATTTGTCTCTTATAAGTTAGCACCAAATTTGACAAAGTTCTTTTCGGAAATTAATCTTACAAACCGCAAAGAGAACAAAACGTTTGTTGCTCTACACGATTTGTTTCTTGAGAAATAGTTTCTCAATAAAGAATCTAGTGGGAGTAAAATTAATCTTGAAGAGAGTTCAAGAACCTGAAAATGATAAGGATCCATTAGTAAAGACGGAATCAAGTTCACAAAGGAGTTTTGGAACCGGTTCAAGATGCACAAGTCCATCGTAGATCGGATAGGTTACAATCCAAACCAAGAAATATTGATTTCTCATATCGGAAAGTAATAAGGTGGAAGTCATTGAGAATGACAATCCTACTTCCTATCTTGAGGCGATGTCCACTCCTAATTTGGATAAATGGTTAGGAACCATGGAATCCGAATTACAATCCATGTTTGACAATCAAGTTTGGAACTTGATTGGACTACCTGAAGGTGTAAAAACTAAAGGGTGCAAGTAGGTCTTCAAGACCGACATGGATGGGATGATGTATATTTTCATGACTAAGGATTGTAACAAAGGGATTTAGGTAAATTCATAGTATCAACTATGATAGAACCCTTTTTCGCCAGTTACAATGCCAATGTCTATTAGAATTTCAATTGCCATCATCACATATTGTGACTATGTGATATGACAAATGGATGTCAAACAACTTTCTTTAAATGGAAAGATTATTAAGGATGTGTAGAGTACACAACCCGAATAGTTTGTCGATCCAAGAAACTCTAATAAAGTATGCATGTTGCAAAGATCCATGAGATGGGTTGAAGCAAGCTTCAAGGAATTGGAATCTTTGTTTTGATGAATTGGCCAAAGAGTTTGACTTCATCGAAGAACAAAGATGAACCTTGTGTATGCATGAAATTCAGTGGGAGCGTAGTATTATTTCTATTGTTTTATTACAATGATATCTTACTCATTGGAAAAATAAGTTCTGACACTTAAGACTGTCAAGTCTTGGTCAAGGAAAGTTTTCTCAATGAAAGATATGGGTGAAGCCGCTTATATCCTTGGCATCAAGATCTATAGAGATAGATCTAGAAGGATAAATTGGTTGAGTCAAAGTGTTCACATTGACAAGGTTCTTAGAAGAGTCTAAGAAAAGTGGCTTGTCAATGGGTCATGGTATTTTCTCTTAGCAATACTCATTGTCTTATGACAATTGATGAGCCAAAGGGAATGAATGAAGTTCCATATGCTTCGGCATTTGGATCTGTCATGTATGCCATAATTTGTACTAGACCCAACATCTCATATGCTTTGAGCATGATGAGTCGATACCAATCTGATCCTGTGATGAGAACCATTGGATGGTAGTCAAGATGATCCTTAAGTACTTAAGAAGAACTAAGGATACGTTCTTGGGATTTGAAAGATTGGAAGTTAATCTTGTTGTAAGGGTTACATAGATGCTAGCTTCCAAACTGACAAAGTTATTTTAAAATCGCAATTAGGATTTGTGTTTATGCTTATTAGAGGTGCAATTTTGATTGGAAGAGTTCCAAGCAGAAATTGTAGCCGATTCTACTACTAAGGCCGAATTTTAGCAACATATGATGTGGCTAAAAGAGGCAGTTTGGATCAAAAGTTCATTAGTGTTTTGGAAATGTTCCAAGTATCACTAATCGGTGAAACTTTTGTTATGACAATAGTGGTGTCAATTGTGCAAACAATAGAACCAAGGTCACAACAGCAATCCAAACACTCACTTAGACGATCTTCGAGGAATTCATAAAGAATGAGAAGACGTTAAGATATACAAAATATCAACCGATGATGACATAAGGGATTCACTTACAAAGACCCTCGCATAGGCAGAAGCATGATGGGCATGTTAGATCCATGAGTATTCGATACATAAATGGAGCTTAGTGCAAGTGGGAGACTGTTGGTGTAATGCCCTAGGCTTTAGTTATGTTTAACTGAAAACCGTTATGTATAATCTTTGTCGTTTATGTTTATTATTTGATTATTATATAGTTTGCATATTTATTGTAATAATCTCCGTCCCTGATTATTAAGAGAATAATTAGTATAATTGTCAATGGATAATCATATGATGATTATATGCATAGAGATGCACATTGAAATTATGGGTACTTGTTAGAGAACAAGTGACTGGACTTGACCCATATGAGATTTATGTCATGGTCAAATGTCATAATTAAATCTCATATGGTCACTTCATTTAGTCCCTAGACCTGAGATTATCATGACCTTACATATGATGAAAGTCATGTTTGATTTTAGTCAACGATATCTTAACACGATATTTATAAAGGCTATCTTTGGCATGATCGGATTCATGATGGGAAGGATGATAAGTCAAGATGGAATTTGTACCTCAAAAGAGAGATGTTTTGCTTGGGCCCCTCGATGAGTGATAATGATGAAAGCGTGTGGCCACACCCCAATATGATTGGACTATCATTATACTCAAGATCGAGAAAGCATTGAACAAATACAACGTGGACCATGACTTGTGTTCAATATAACATCGTGAGACAAAGGGAGAAATGGAAGTGTACCATTGGAAACGTGAACTCTTACGTTATATTATTTGGGTAGACATAATGGCTTGCTAGAGTCCGCTTATGTCTTATGGGATTCGATATGATCGAACTCATTGCCAACATAATATAATCCTATTGGGTCACACACAACTAGAATGAATTGGTTAAACCAAAGGAAGAATGATTAAGAGTTCCTGCATATGGCAACTTATGTCATGCGACATAACTAGCCACTGGCTAGTTATGTCACGCGACATAACTAGCCACTGGCTAAGTATGTCACGCGACATAACTAGCCACAGACGCGTTTTTGACAGCCTGTTCTCCTAATTCGATTAGGAAACATATTTACACTAAAGTAGTATAAATATGTGAGGTCTGTCAACCCTAATGTCTGGCCGAAATTTTCAAGGGAAAATCATAACAAAATACTCTCAATATTCTTCAAGGTTTTGATCTAGCAATCATCAAGAAATCGTTCTTGGTTCATTCTTACGTGTGGATACAACAATAGAGGGTCTTCGCTAGTTTGACGATCAAGGCCTAGAGTTCCAATCTGAAGATTGAAAGGTTCTTGAAGATTGAAGATTGTGATTCAAAATCATACCAATAAATTGTTCGATAGCTCAAGACCGGAAAGCAATTAAGGTTGGTAAATTCTATCTCATAGGAATTCAATTTAATCGTATAGAACGGATCTTAGGGCTTGGGTTTTGTGTTAATTTGATGCTTAATTCCGCTGCGCATGGACCCATAAAACCCAACAAAAATGTCTTGCATGACTGAGCCTAGCTCGTAAGTCACCAGAGTTAACTTCCTGCTCCCTTTTATTGTTCAAGTGACTTTTCAAGTCCACCTCATTCCTTACGCCTACATGCCCATTTGACCTATGACGAGGAGGGACATCTTGGGGATTTTGCTTAGATCTGATAGTAATATCATGATGAGGGGGATTTTGGCCACGGGGAAGATTTTCTCGATTCCCCTGACTACCACGCCTGTCACCTTGACTTGCCCCTCCAAGGGAATTTTCAGTCCTCGTAGGCCTCATAAACTCAGCCAGCGAGTGTTCAGGATCCAATATGAGCAAGGCATTTTGAGTTTCATAAATACGTTTCAAAGTCTCCATTTGTTGGTGCAGGAGAGTTCTACGGTCGAGCTGCTGAGTAGAAGCTCCAGTGGTTCCTTTCTCGACATTTCTCGTCGTCTGGCTCCCAGCCCTCTTTCCTCACTTACGATGAGGAGGGTTTGTCATGGTCACCTTGGCTATGGGCTGCCCCCTAGAACGCAAATTCATTCCTAGGGGCGGCAGCCCGTCAATCAGCGGAGGGGGAGGAGGCAGCTCTCCATTGGTGAAGGGAAGACCAGTCCTTATGTTGATAGGAATGTCTTCAATAGGAACCCTCTCAAGGGTGTTAATAGCGGTGCGTCTGTTTTCCATTAAAATTAGGATTTTGGTTCAAACAGAATTTTTATGGGAACAAAATACTCAAGCGAACGAAATTTTTGCGGCCAACCGATTTTTCAGGCGGCCCAAATTTCCAAGTGGACAGATTTTCAGGCGTGAACAGATTTCATGTTTATACATGGTCTCTGATGATGCCAAAAACGTTCGGATCAGCCCAAATTCGGCGGTAGGTTATATCCCATCGATTGAATAGCCTGAAAAAGATGAACAAACACGTAAACTTAGCCGGGACTCCACCGGCGAAGGCTCTCCGGCGTGAGAGTAAGTATTTGTTTAGAGAGAGAGATCAATTGACAAGAATTTAGAGTCAAAAGATGTCATGTACCTCAATCTGTGAATTGTGACTTGTATTTATAGATATAGCAATGTATAATCCATGTTGAATTGGAGTGCTTAGAGATAAGATCTTACTCCAAGTAGGATTATAATTGTTAAGTCCTTGTTGCATAGGAATTTGTGTGAGATATGGTTATAATCCTAGGGGGATTATAACTGCTCAATCTCCCTATTTGAATAGGATTGTATAAACGCAGTGCATGTACGTCGGTGTGACGGTTCCTCGTCACCTTGACTAGGTCGGCCTATGATGATGCCGAGGAAGAGATGCCGAGGAGAATGGGAAGCCCATTTCCTTCCTTTATTTGATAGTTGAGGAGAGGTCTCCTCGTCGTCAAGGGAGCCTTGCTCGGCCTTGGAGGGAGACCTTCCTCGGCATAGATTTAATTGATGGGCCTTGTCATTTTACGCCTGCTATGTCCAGGTCGACATAGGGGAAAAGAAGAGGAGGCAAGGACGAGGAAGGTAGAGAAAGCCCACTCCCTTCTCGTACATGAGACTTGGGTGGATTATGTTTAGGGCCCAATCCATTGACCCTTTCCCGGCCACGAATCCACGTTCGTACCTCGGTTTATATCGCCCGATCTCAATTTTGTAATAGACTAATTTTAGGTAAGAACTAATGAAGTCTTAGGTTTTCCATTGTTTGGAAATTCCTGGATGCAGATGGTTTTCCATTGTTTGGAAATTCAAAAGGAACATAGCTTATCAATTTCATCCCATTTCCGCAATTGCTTTTTCCAAATGACAATATAAACTAAAACCGCCAAATCAGGTGGCGCGGTCTGTGATGCTAGGACTCTTTAATTTACCTCGATATATCCATGTCGAACACTCATATTTTAGTCTTGTTGAAAAAGGTTCGACGGAATAAACCAAAAGTCTGAACATCATAGAGCGCGGCCTTATTGAAAAATAATACTAGTAGGCAGTATTTAATTGAATATATATTTGGTGGGCCCAAGAACTAAATGATAAGGGTGCTACTATTTGCACAATTTTTTATTAAAAAAAATGTGTAAACAACCTAGACAAACTAAACAATAATGAATTAACTTTTGATCATTATTACTATATTATCGTTTTTTGGTTAAAAGTGAAAATTTCAAAATTTGTAATTACTATCCTAAAAGTAGTCTACAAGCTAAAAATTCCTTTTTTTTAATCCATGTAAAAATAAAAATATTTTTTTCCATGTTAAAGTGGAGTAGTATGTCAGATTGATATTTAATGGGAGGAGTAATACTTTTGATTTCAATATTTATCTAGTGATTTAGACTTTTACATAAAATATTTTTTTAATAATATTTAGGAAAAACCAAAATAAAACTAAATTACTAGAAACAATAATTTTGATTGCAATATTTTTTCTAGTAATTTAGACTTTCACATAGAACGAATTTAATGGGATAGAACAAATTTAATGGGAGGAATAGTAATGATTTTAATTTCAATATCTTTCTAGTAATTTATACTTTCACATATGGAATGGAATGAATTACTTTTATTTTTGTAATAATATTTAGGAAAAACTAAAAAAATGGGCCCTACTATTTACACATTTTTTCAAAATTAAAATAATGGGCAAAAAATCTCCATATTCTAAAAATTTATCAATATTTATCTTGAAGTTTGAAAGTATGGCTCACCCTATTTTTACTACTACCAACTTGAGGCTATTAATTGAAAATGCTTGACCTTTTGCTCAAATAATTCTTTTTTAAATTAATTTTTTTTAAAATGAGTAATTTTTTTTTTAAACTATTGCCATGAATGACCAATTTCATGAAACTCGCTACACGAGTTTAATATTTCCTTCGTTGAAACTCGCTACTTGAAGCAGCGAATTTAGTATAATAAATGTTGTTGTTAAATACAAATGACCTAAAACAATCTAATAATGGACTAGTAAATTTGCTACACAGTGTAGCGATTTTAGGGGGAACTCGCGACTTTGTGTAGCGATTTCAAGCGGAGAAGAACTCGCTACATTGTGTCGCGAGTTTAAGCGAATTCAGATAAGGTTTCAGATTGGGGATTCATTTGTTTCATATCTAAACAACCACAAACACAAAATAGTTGAAGAAAAAACCTAAATTTTCACATCTTTTAATTTCAGAATTGGTGAAGACTAAGAATCAAGGTAAATCAACATCATCTTAATCATGTTTTTACTTGTGTTTAGATATATCAATTTAAGTTTTTTTATTGTGTTTTAGTACATTATAGGTAAAAATGTTAAAATTAGGGTTTTGAAGGTTTTAACACTTTGATTTCATAATGTAGGGTTAAAGATGAACGAGATTTCGCTCATTTTCATGTGCTATTGGAGAGGTGTTATTGAACAACCATTTAATGGTCCTCATTTTCAGAAATGGCTGAAATGTGCGATTAAGGCTCATTGTAGATGGAGATACAATCAATTGATTGATGAGTTATATAAAGTGATGGGTGTAGATCAGACACAATATGATTAGGAAGTTATTTGTATATATCCCCATTTCTTTGATAGCGGGATTAGTGAGTACTTTCCTTTTCGTATTGAAGATGATGCGGGTATGGATATAATGTTCGATGTTTATGCCCACAAGAATCCAGATTCATTCCTAGGGGTGGCAACCCATCATTCAATGGTGGAGGAGGTGGCAGTTCCCCATTGGCAAGAGGAAAAGAAGTCCTAATGTTACCATGAGTCTCCCCCACAAGAACAATTATCTGGATCAGGAGTGATACTTACGGTATGTCTGTCCTCCATTAGGATTAGGAAAGTGAAACATAATTTTTCAAGCTATTCAATGGATAATACGAATCGTTTTTCGACAATGAAACCAAATTGATGATGCCAAAAATGTTCGGATCAGCCTAAATCCAGCGATAGATTGTATCCTGGATGTTTGAATAGCCTTTAAAAGATGAACACACACGTAAACTAAGTCGGGGCTTCACCGGCGAAGGCCCTCCGGCGTGAGAGTAAGTATTTGTGTGATACATAGAGAGAAATCAATTGACAAGAGTTTAGAGCCAAAAGATGTGTTACCAAAATAATGTGAATTATGGCTTGTATTTATAGGTATAGGATGTGGAGTCCATCTTTGAATAGGAAGTTGTGTGAGATGAGGCTATAATCCTAGTTGGATTATAACTACCCACAATCCTTATTTGAGTAGGATTAGGTGATTGCCTTATGTCCGTGTTCCTAGGAGCCATGCTCCTCGGCATGTGGTGCTTGGTCGACCTGAGTTGATGCCGAGGAAGAGGGGAGCAAGAATAGGAAAGCCCGTTTTCTTGTCCTGGATGATGACCGAGGAGAGTGTCCTCGTCTTTTGTTGAAGCCTTCGTCGGCTTTGACGGATGCCTTGTTCGGCATACGAGAGGTGCCTTCATCAGCATTAGTAAGTGCCTATGTCGGCATACAAGAATTATGTGCCTTAGTCATTGTTCGCTTTGCTATGTCTAGGTCGACATAGTGGGAAATGACGAGGAGGCATGACGATCATAGGTAAGGAAGGCTCACTCCCTATATCGTATTTGAGACTTGCATGGATTATATTTTGGGCCCAATCCATTGGGCATTGCCCGGTTATGACCCACATTCGTACCTCGATTTATACCGTTCACATATTTTCTTTAATATCATTAACCCAATAACTCATTGTCCTATTTTTTAATATATTTTTGCAAATCACCAAAAAAAAAATTCTTTTTTGAAAAGTACAAGGATAACATGGTTCATAAAAAAAAGTTGATATGCCTTATAGGATTTTTTTTTCAGGACGGTTAAATATTTTATAACATTTATTACTTTTTTTTTCAAACTTTTAAAGAGAGAAATATAAATTTAAACAAAAATTAGATAAAATGTCAATAATACTTGAAATATTAAGAAGTCATTAAGAAAACTGGTCTTTCGCGATTGCTTTTGGCGATGGCAAAAAAAGCAGTCACGTTTGAGTATATAAGGAGACGGCCTTTGTGACTGCATTTAGTGCAGTCACAGTAGGCTAGCGTGATGGCAAAGCAGTCACGGATGCCATCACATTATATGTTTTTCCCTCTAGCGCCAACAACGTAGTCCGGGAGGGAACAGAAAATTCTAATTTTTATCAAAGGTGATGGCTTTAGCAATCACGTTTTACAAAAATATTAAATTAAATAATTTTAAAATTGAATTTTAATTTTTTTTTTAAAGGCGACTGCCTTGGCCATCGCGGAATAGATAATAATAAAAAAAAATATTAAATTAACCATTTAAGAAAACCATTCCCTTTCACTACAAGGAAAACCGGATTTAGAGACGGAAATTTAGAGACGGACGAAATCTGTAGCTAATTTGGCGACAGATTAGAGACAGAACCAAAAATCAGAGACGGATTCGGATTCCGTCTCTAAATTAGAGACGGATTCAGATTCCGTCTCTAATCTCGTGAAGACGGAATATGAATCCGTCTCTAATTCAGAGACGGAATCTGAATCCGTCTCTAATATAGAGACGGAATCCGAATCCGTCTCTAATTTAGAGACGAAATCTGATTTCGTCTCTAATTTAGAGACAGATTCAGATTCCGTCTCTAAATTTTAGAGACGGGTTTTGTATCTGTCTCTAAAATAGAGACAGATTCAGAATCCGTCTCTAAATTAGAGACAGATTAAGAATCCGTCTCTAAATTAGAGACAAATTCAGAATCCGTCTCTAAATTAGAGACAGATTCAGAATCCGTCTCTAAACTTTAGAGACAGATTTTAACCCATCTCTAATTTAGAGACAGATTTTTGAATCCGTCTCTAATTTAGTGACAGATTCAACATCTGTCTCTAAAATTTAGAGACAGATTTAGTATCCGTCTCTAAATTTGACTTTTCTTCTATATACTTTCATTTGTTTAGTTTTTTTCTATCTTTTTTTATATAACTTTTTATAAAAAAAACTACTGATTAACAAAGGCTAAAATATTGTTTTCTAGTCAATTAAATTTTTTTTAAAAAATAAAAATTAAATATAGGGTAGTCCGTCCCTCTTTTGACTTTTCTTCTATATACTTTCATTTGTTTAGTTTTTTTCTATCTTTTTTTCTATAACTTTTTTTTAAAAAAACCACTGATTAACAAAGGCTAATATATTGTTTTCTAGTCAATAAAATTTTTTTAAAAAAATAAAAAATAAATATAGGGTAGTCCGTCCCTCTTTTGACTTTTCTTCTATATACTTTCATTTGTTTAGTTTTTTTCTATCTTTTTTTCTATAACTTTTTCTAAAAAAAACCACTGATTAACAAAGGCTAAAATATTGTTTTCTAGTCAATAAAAAATTTTTAAAAAAATAAAAAATAAATATAGGGTAGTCCGTCCCTCTTTTGACTTTTCTTCTATATACTTTCATTTGTTTAGTTTTTTTTCTATCTTTTTTTCTATAACTTTTTATAAAAAAAACCACTGATTAACAAAGGCTAAAATATTGTTTTCTAGTCAATAAAAAATTTTTAAAAAAATAAAAAATAAATATAGGGTAGTCCGTCCCTCTTTTGACTTTTCTTCTATATACTTTCATTTGTTTAGTTTTTTTCTATCTTTTTTTCTATAACTTTTTCTAAAAAAAACCACTGATTAACAAAGGCTAAAATATTGTTTTCTAGACAATAAAAATTTTTTTAAAAAATAAAAAATAAATATAGGGTAGTCCGTCCCTCTTTTGACTTTTCTTCTATATACTTTCATTTGTTTAGTTTTTTTCTATCTTTTTTTCTATAACTTTTTCTAAAAAAACCACTGATTAACAAAGGCTAAAATATTGATTTCTAGTCAATAAAAATTTTTTAAAAAAATAAAAACTAAATATATGGCAGTCCGTCCCTCTTTTGACTTTTCTTCTATATACTTTCATTTGTTTAGTTTTTTCTATCTTTTTTTCTATAACTTTTTCTAAAAAAAACTACTGATTAACAAAGGCTAAAATATTGTTTTCTAGTCAATAAAAAAATTTTAAAAAATAAAAAATAAATATAGGGTAGTCCGTCCCTCTTTTGACTTTTCTTCTATATACTTTCATTTGTTTAGTTTTTTTCTATCTTTTTTTCTATAACTTTTTCTAAAAAAAACCACTGATTAACAAAGGCTAAAATATTGTTTTCTAGTCAATAAAAATTTTAAAAAATAAAAAATAAATATAGGGTAGTCCGTCCCTCTTTTGACTTTTCTTCTATATACTTTCATTTGTTTAGTTTTTTTCTATCTTTTTTTCTATAACTTTTTCTAAAAAAAACCACTGATTAACAAAGGCTAAAATATTGTTTTCTAGTCAATAAAAATTTTTTAAAAAATAAAAAATAAATATAGGGTAGTCCGTCCCTCTTTTGACTTTTCTTCTATATACTTTCATTTGTTTAGTTTTTTTCTATCTTTTTTTCTATAACTTTTTCTAAAAAAACCACTGATTAACAAAGGCTAAAATATTGTTTTCTAGTCAATAAAAATTTTTAAAAAATAAAAAATAAATATAGGGTAGTCCGTCCCTCTTTTGACTTTTCTTCTATATACTTTCATTTGTTTAGTTTTTTTCTATTTTTTTTCTATAACTTTTTCTAAAAAAAACCACTGATTAACAAAGGCTAAAATATTGTTTTCTAGTCAATAAAAAATTTGTAAAAAAATTAAAAATAAATATAGGGTAGTCCGTCCCTCTTTTGACTTTTCTTCTATATACTTTCATTTGTTTAGTTTTTTCTATCTTTTTTTCTATAACTTTTTCTAAAAAAAACCACTGATTAACAAAGGCTAAAATATTGTTTTCTAGTCAATAAAAATTTTTAAAAAATAAAAAATAAATATAGGGTAGTCCGTCCCTCTTTTGACTTTTCTTCTATATACTTTCATTTGTTTAGTTTTTCTATCTTTTTTCTATAACTTTTTCTAAAAAAAAACACTGATTAACAAAGGCTAAAATATTGTTTTCTAGTCAATAAAATTTTTTAAAAAATAAAAAATAAATATAGGGTAGTCCGTCCCTCTTTTGACTTTTCTTCTATACACTTTCATTTGTTTAGGTTTTTTCTATCTTTTTTTCTATAACTTTTTCTAAAAAAAACCACTGATTAACAAAGGCTAAAATATTGTTTTCTAGTCAATAAAAAAATTTTAAAAGAATAAAAAATAAATATAGGGTAGTCCGTCCCTCTTTTGACTTTTCTTCTATATACTTTCATTTGTTTAGTTTTTTTCTATCTTTTTTTCTATAACTTTTTCTAAAAAAAACCACTGATTAACAAAGGCTAAAATATTGTTTTCTAGTCAATAAAAATTTTTTTAAAAAATAAAAAATAAATATACGGTAGTCCGTCCCTCTTTTGACTTTTCTTCTATATACTTTCATTTGTTTAGTTTTTTCTATCTTTTTTTTTCTATAACTTTTTCTAAAAAAAACCACTGATTAACAAAGGCTAAAATATTGTTTTCTAGTCAATAAAAAAATTTTAAAAAATAAAAAATAAATATAGGGTAGTCCGTCCCTCTTTTGACTTTTCTTCTATATACTTTCATTTGTTTAGTTTTTTTCTATCTTTTTTTCTATAACTTTTTCTAAAAAAAAACCACTGATTAACAAAGGCTAAAATATTGTTTTCTAGTCAATAAAAAATTTTTAAAAAAATAAAAAATGAATATAGGGCAGTCCGTCCCTCTTTTGACTTTTCTTCTATATACTTTCTTTGTTTAGTTTTTTTCTATCTTTTTTTCTATAACTTTTTCTAAAAAAAAAACCACTGATTAACAAAGGCTAAAATATTGTTTTCTAGTCAATAAAAATTTTTTAAAAAAATTAAAAATAAATATAGGGTAGTCCGTCCCTCTTTTGACTTTTCTTCTATATACTTTCATTTGTTTAGTTTTTTTCTATCTTTTTTCTATAACTTTTTCTAAAAAAAAAAAATCACTGATTAAAAAAGGCTAAAATATTGTTTTCTAGTCAATAAAAATTTTTTAAAAAAATTAAAAATAAATATAGGGTAGTCCGTCCCTCTTTTGACTTTTCTTCTATATACTTTCATTTGTTTAGTTTTTTTCTATCTTTTTTCTATAACTTTTTCTAAAAAAAACCACTGATTAACAAAGGCTAAAATATTGTTTTCTAGACAATAAAAAATTTTTAAAAAAATAAAAAATAAATATAGGGTAGTCCGTCCCTCTTTTGGGGTATTGGGTATAGGGTTTAGGGTATAGGGTTTAGGTTTAGGGTTTAGGGGTTAGGGTTTAGGGTTTAGGGTTTAAGGGTTAGGGTTTAGGATTTAGGATTTAGGGTTTAGGGTTTAGGGTTTAGGGGTTAGGGTTTAGGGTTTAGGGTTTAAGGGTTAGGGGTATAGGGTATAGGGTATAGGGTATAGTGTATAGGGTATAGGGTATAGGATTTAGGTTTTAGGGGTTAGGGTATAGGGTTTAGGGTTTAGGGTTTAGGCTATAGGGTTTAGGGGTAAGGATTTAGGGTTTAGGGTTTAGGGTATAAGGTTTAGGGGTTAGGGTTTAGGGGTTAGGATATAGGGTTTAGGGTTTAGGGGTTAGGGTATAGGGTTTAGGGTTTAGGGTTTAGAGTATAGGGTTTAGGGTATAGGGTTTAGGGTATAGAATTTAGGGTTTAGGGTTTAGGGTATAGGGTATAATGTATAAGGGTTAGGGTATAGGGTTTAGGGTTTAGGGTTTAGGGTATAGGGTTTAGGGTGTAAACCTAAACCTCTAAACTATAAGCCCTAAACCCTAAACCCTAAACTATACCCTATACCCTAAACTCTAAACCCTATATCCTAACCCCTAAACTATAAGCCCTACACCCTATACCACAAAACCTAAACCACTAACCCCTAAACCCTGAAACCCTATACCCTAAACCCTATACCCTATACCCTAAATCCTAAACCCTAAAACCTATACCCTAACCCTTATACATTATACCCTATACCCTAAACCCTAAATCCTATACCCTATACCCTAAACCACTATACCCTAAACCCTAAACCCTAACCCCTAAACTATAAGCCCTAAACCTACACCCTATACCCTAAACCCTAAATCCTAACCCCTAAACCCTAAACCCTATACCTAAACCCTATACCCTATACCTAAACCCTAAACCCTATACCCTATTCCCTATACCCTAAACACTTTAAATGTCATTTATAATGTATAAAAAAATAAAAAATAAAATAAACGAGGTAGCCGTATACCATTTTCACAAGATCGGGACACATTTCTTAAAACCCTAAATAATGGCACATATTTGTAACTCAATTTCCATTTGGATTTTGAGGAAAGTCATAAAGATGAAAAACACATTAAATGTCATTTATAATGTAGAAAAAAATTAAAAAAAAATAAATGAGGTAGCCGTATACCATTTTCACAAGATCGGGACACATTCCTTAAAACCCTAAATAATGGCACATATTTGTAACTCAATTTCCATTTAGATTTTGAGGAAAGTCATAAAGATGAAAAACACTTTAAATGTCATTTATAATGTAGAAAAAAATTAAAAAAAAATAAACGAGGTAGCCGTGATACCATTTTCACAAGATCGGGACACATTTCTTAAAACCCTAAATAATGGCACATATTTGTAACTCAATTTCCATTTGGATTTTGAGGAAAGTCATAAAGATGAAAAACACTTTAAATGTCAGTTAGAATGTAGAAAAAAATTAAAAAAATAAACAGAGGTAGCCGTATACCATTTTCACAAGATCGAGACACATTCCTTAAAACCCTAAATAATGGCACATATTTGTAACTCAATTTTCATTTGGATTTTGAGGAAAGTCATAAAGATGAAAAACACTTTAAATGTCATTTATAATGTATAAAAAATTTAAAAAAAAAATAAACGAGGTAGCCGTATACCATTTTGACAATAACATCATTATTAGTCTTATTATTATGTATTATTACTAATTACTATTTTCTTTAAAGATTAAATTATTGTTATTGTTAATAAGTATTTTTTTATAATTTATTAATATCAATTATTACTTAGGTATATTAATATTTCTTAGAAGTTTAAATTATTAAATTATTATTAATAAATTTAAAATAATTAAATTAATGAATATTATTATTAATTAATAACATTATTATTTTTGATGTTATGTATTATTACTAATTATTATTAATATTATTATTAATTATATAATAATAATTATTAATATATTCAATTATATAATTGAATAATTAAGAATAACATCATTATTAGTCTTATTATTAAGTATTATTACTAATTAAATGATAATGTTATTATTCTTGATATTAGGCATACTACTATAACTAAAATTTTGAATAAATCAAATAAAAGCATGTAAATATTTTAGATAACTTTTTATAAATTTCAGTAATAAAAAAATCTAAAATATTTTTTCCTATTCAATAAAAAATAATAAAAATTACTAATTATTATTAATACTATTATTAATATTATTACTGATTATATAATTAATATTAATTAATTAATTAATTAATTAATTAATTATATAATTAATAATTTATTAATAAATATTATTAATAATAAATATTATTATTCTTAATATTAGACATAAATATTTTAGTTAGTGTATAATATAGTGTGAAATAAATATAAGTACGTGTGATGTGGCATTGTTTGATTGGGTTTTAAAATTTCACGGGGATCGAGTGCCAAAGCAAGATCGACCCTTCAATCCATTCGATCAAACGGCCCATTACTACTTTAAACAAAACCAAATACTTCCTTTTCCTATTTCTCTCCTCATTTCTCTCTCTCTCTCTACATTTTAAAAATGAAATCTCCCAAACACAGTAAACCACTTTTCTCTCTCTCTCACCGTCTCTTCGGAGGCTCAGAGTCTCCCTCATAGGTCTCTTCTCAGGCGTCGTCCTCCTGCGCGCAACACGGCTGTCATCCCTCCCTCTCCCTATTTCTCTCTCTCTCTCCTCTCTTCAATTTCATTTTACACGCACAGAAGCTACCCACCGTTTTCTCTCTCTCTCATTTCCCTCACTCCCTCACCGTCCCTTCGACCTCAGCCATGCTCTCCGTGAAACCACCCTCGGTCACTCTCTCTGTTTCTCTCCCTATTTCACTCCTCTTTTCTCTCTCTCTCTCTTCTCTCTTCATTTCGAATTTCCAAACCCAGGTTGAAGCTACCGTTTTCTCTCTCTCATTTTCCTCACTCCCTCACCGTTTTCTCTCTCTCTCGTTTCCAAACCCAGTTGAACCTCGGTAGGAGCCAATCGAGGAGAAGGTGGCGAAGCGTGGCGAATCCGGCGACACCGATTGAACCTCGGTATGAAATTGGGTTTGGTTTTTGAGTTTACGTTTTTCGATTTTCGATTTGATTGATCTGTTTTTTGATTTGTTTGATCTGTTTTCAATTTGTTTTAGTTGTTGGGTTTGGTTTTTGGTGGCGAATCTGTTATGGTGGCGAATGCGGTGATGGTGTTGCGGTGGTTAGACGGTGGGTGTTCTTTGGTGGTTAGACGGTGGGTGTTCTTTGGTGGTTAGACGGCGCGGTGAGGTTGTTGTTGGTGGAAGATTGTGAGGACTATTTGAGTATAAAAGAAGTTTAGGGATCAAAGTGTAATTATGAAATATCAAGGACTTATTTTGAGATTAATAAAAATTAAGGGACTGATTTGAGAATAAAAAAAAAAAATTAAGGACTCGATTTAATATATATTAATATATTTAAAAATATATATATATATATTTAAATATATTAATATATATTTTTAAATATATATATAATTTTTTTTAAAAAAAATATCAATTTAGCTACAGAAATATCCGTCGCTAAAATGATTCGAAAATAAAACGAGAATTTAAATAGAGACGGAAAATGCGTAAGCTAATCAGTAGACGGTCATATCTGTAGCTAATTTAGACACGGACATATTTGTCTCTAAATTAGAGACGGACATATCTGTCTCTAATTTAGAGACGGCCATATCTGTCTCTAAATTAGAGACGGATATATCCGTCTCTAAAATAGCTACAAAATAGCGACGCCCAATTTAGCGACAAACCTGCACCCACGGAATAGCTACGGAACAAATCCGTAGCTAAACACGATTTAGCTACGGAATCTTCATTTTAGCTACGAAATTTGCCGTAGCTAAAATGAATTTTCCTTGTAGTGGGGAAAACCATGAATCAAAGAAACGACCGCCACCGCCTCCCCTTCCCTTCATCCCGTCCGGCCTCACCACCGTGGCTACCCCACCCCTCCCACAATCAGGCGACCTCCTTCCCTTTCCTCCCCGTTAAATCCTCCCACCGTCTATTCCGTCCAATCGAACGGCGTTACAGCGTGGCTACCCCACCCCTCCCACAATCATTGGCTCTAATCAATGGAGAAAGCAACTACCCACCAAATCAGGACCTCCGGAGCAATCAATTTTTGGAGACGAAGCCCTAAATCACGCAAACCGTCCGCAATTCGTCTGGGTCCGCCTCCAAACCGTCCGCAATTCGCCCTCAAATCCGGCCGCAATTCGCCCTCAATCCGAATTCAAGGTAATTTCCCTCCGGAGCAACCAGTTGTCGTTGTTGGTTCGTTGTTGTTGTTTTGGATTGAAGGTTGATCTGAATTTTGGTTCATGGTTTCATTGTTCCAACGATTTTTTTTTTTAATTAAAGAACATAAATTAGTTAGTTTGGGTTCTCATTCTGTAATAATTTCATTCTCATTCAAAATCAATGGTGATTTTCTCATTCAAAATCAATGGTTTTTTTTAATAATTGTTACAGAAAACTTCAAAAGATTATTTTGGGTTTTTGTTGTTCCAGTTGTGTGAATCTGGGTTCTTGTTGTTCCAGTTGTGTGAATGTGGGTTCTTGTTGTTGTTGGTTCACTTGTGTTATTGAAGATGTGGGGTTTGAAGATGTGGGGGTGGGAAGTAAATATGAAACAGAGAAAATAAACAGAGAAATTAAACAGTGAGCTTGCTCTGAAGGAGTAAGGAGTAAGCAATAATAAATGTGTATGAACATTTACATTGAAGTTGAGAAATAAGTAAATTACCTTTTGAATTTTGAAGTTTGAATGTTTTTTTGTAGATAATTGAATTTGAAATTTGAACTATAAAGCTTTGGATTGTGTAAAGTTTTGGGGTATATAAATGAGAGAAGAGGGTGTGGATTTTTTTACAGAAATTCAAATTTTAGGAGGGAAACTGAGGACGGGAAGACTATTTTTGAATCTGTAATTTTTTTTAAGGGCAAAATGAAAAAGGGATTAAAAAGTGAGGGCACAATGGGAATCTCCAGCCATCCATACAACTGTTCAAAAGGCACCCTTCATTTATATATATATATATATATATATATATATATGTATATATATATATATATATACATATATATATATATATACATATATATATATGTATATATACATATATATATATATATATATATATGTATATATACATACATATACATATATATATATATATATATATATATGTATATGTATGTATATGTATATGTATATGTATATGTATATATATGTATATGTATATATATATATGTATATATATGTATATATATATATATATATACGTTTATAAATTAAAATTTTTCTATTAAATGTGAGAAAAAGATGCACGAATAAAGAAGCAAAAACTTAGGTTAGTTGTTATTGATACTTTTATGTTAGAACATTCTAACTATTTAATTGAGACGGCTATAACCAATTTTTTTTAAAAAAATATATATATAATTAAACATATTAATTGATGACATTGACCAATGTGTGTGAGTATTTTTATTAAATATAGTTTGAAACAATTCCTACTAATGATGAATACTTCGTTTTTATATTATGACAAAGTGGTCGCATACCCAAAATTTAATGATTATAGAATACAATTAATAAGCCTCAATAACCCTACTAAACTTGCCACATTTCATAATTTTAATACTCTTAAAAAGTTCAAAAGCAATGAGGGATGTGTGTGATAATGACAATCTAAACTTGGAATTTTGTATTCGGAATGGAAGAGCAATATAAATCTTATATTTACAGAAATTAAATTCAATTTCAATGCCAATTTGGGGTATCAATCCAAATACTACATGCAATTGAAAGACAATTGCCTATTATATAAGAGTGCGCCTTATCAAAAACGCATTTTTCCTAATGGTTAAGAAAAATGTGTTTTTGAACCAGGTTGAATAGGATCGGTAGCATTTTTGTTGGCTCTCTTTTTAAAAGGCGCGATGACATTTTTGTAAATAACTGAAACTTTGAACGCACTGTCAGCATCGATTACAAGGAGTGCAATCACATGTACCTGACACTCAAAAATATTACCACTGATATTAAACTAGTTTAGGTAGTGTAGTAGTAAGGAGTGGCCAATGTTAGTAATAAGTAGTGCCAGTGCGTGTACCTAGCACTCAAAAACACTATCTCTGACATTAAAATGATACAAACAATGTTATTTACATGAAGTGTCAGTGTATATATTTTTCTACCAGAGTTAACGATTATCTGCTTCAGCTGATAACCTCTAGTATTTACGAGAATATTATCGTGCACGTTTTTTTTAAAAGTGACAGTTATTTACAAAAATGTCACCAATTCAATCAGCCATGGTTCAAAAAAACCTTTTTCATAGCTTATGAAAAAATGTGTTTTCCCAAGATTTTATGATTATATAATAATGTCCACCCACTCGATCTGTATTATGCATTTTGGGAGATGAACAAAAAACATAAAAATTCGTGCGGGATCCATAAATAAATCCATGCGAGTTGAGAGTAAAGTAGACAATATTATAATAATGTCGAGTGATGGGGCAACAACCGGTATCAAATCTATAGTTGATAGATGGACCTGACAAAGTGGATTGCATTTGTGAGATGTATGTGATTTCCTTGGTTGTAACCGAGTAGGTCTGCTGAGAAACGCGTTTCTCCATAACTATGGAGAAACGCATTTTTAATAGCCAGAAGCTATACGTTTGATAACCAGAAGAAAATTTCTGGATATCAGTCTCAAATGGTTCTGGATATCCAGAAGCTTTGGAACGGATATCCAGAAGCCTTTGGGCGGATATCCAGAAAAAATAGATTTGAAGCCAAATCCAAGGCCAAGACCAGAAATTGATTATTGAAGGTTTCTGGATATCCAGAAACCTTCAAATGTATATCCAGAAACCATCAAATGAAGATCCAGAAACATTTTGAAAGTTTCTGGATAAGATTTTGAAGGTTTCTGGATATCACTTTCATAAGCTTCTGGATATCCTTTCAAAGGGTTCTGGATATCCAGAACCTTTGAGACTGATATCCAGAAGTAACCATGGGACAAGGTCATGGCCAATACAAAAAGTTTCTGGATATCCTTTCAAAAGGTTCTGGATACCCGTAACCCGTTTCTCCATAACTTATGGAGAAACGCGTTTCTCCCTAGATTTTACGGTTGTAACCTCGCGTACAGAGCAGCACTATGTGTGCCTTGTATCGAAAGTTTTACTGATATTGGTGACCAGACAACGTGTCATGCATGTGGTGGATAGCGGGGATATAAGGTCAACTCAATCAAATTTTAATTTTACAAAAATCTAAATATATTTATAAAATTCTAAAACTTGTTATTGATATTACTTCTAATGATAAAATAATAACATTTTTAAAAATTACATAAAAATATCTAAGTTTCCATATACTTATGATCAAAATTTAAATATATTAACTATAAAAATCAAAATAAGATAAACTTTTCGAGAGTAATGCTGAGGGGTGTAAGTGGTTCGGTTCAAATCGCGGTTCGAGATAGAACCAAATCAAATCATGCGGTTTAGTTCGGTTTTCAAGCAATAGTGCGGTTTGGTTCGGTTTCAAAAATTGTCAAACTATGTGGTTCGATTTGGTTTGCGGTTTGAACCCCCAAACCACTGTTCGAGACCACGAGACCGAACCACCAAACCGAACCAATAAATCAAACCACCAAACCGTTCGATATTAACCATAGATATGCATATCTTTCATTTTCACCTTACATTTAGATTTGAAAACCCCTAATTCTATTCATGAGATTTAGCCCTTAGCCCTTTTTTTTTTGTTAATCTTCTTGTAATAATGTTAATTCACTATTTAGCACATACCATTACAATTTCAAGTTGTGTTTAAATATTGAATCTCTTATGTATGTTATGTCTGAAAAATTTAAACAAACATGACAATGAATTGTGTAGTCTGAACCATATTCTAATTAATGATTTAAGCAATGTTCTATTTCATGGTTTAAACAGTTATTTGAATTGTGGTTTAAACACGCGGTTTGAACCGTAAAATCAAATCGCGGTTCGAATCAAACCGAACCAAACCATAACAGTTTAGTTCGATTCAGTTTGAATTTATTTTAATTATTTGATTCGGTTTAAATTTTTTTCAAATCGATGACTAGTTGTTCGATCCGTAAATTAACCAAAAATCGAACAATTTACCCCCTAACTAACGCTGGTGGAGTAACATGTTCAAGTGGGTGACTAACCAAACTGTCAACCGCAAAGATTGACCAAGGCAGATTAAAGCTATCCTTATCCTAAAACCATCCACTAATTATTGTTCATTTCACTTTTTATCCATTTCGTTTGCGCCATGCAAACGTAGACTGTCCGTCTCTTCAAGTCTTAACCATAATTGGAAATTGACTCAAGCTAGGGACCGACTGAGGTGAATTCATATTGCATCTAAAACAAAATTCCATTAAAAAAATCACAAAATTTATTAAAACTCACATATAATATTAACTTCAAATTAAAATTTCATATAAATCCAAAATCCCTTTGACTCAGTCATATTAGAGCAAACTGATTAATAAAATATAAAACTTTTTATAATTTTTTAAGAAATAATAAAAAACTGTGAAAAAAAAAGTATTTTTTGTCCGTTCAAACTAGCAAAATGAAATGGCGAGTTCTTTATTTTTTTTCAAAATTTTCTTTTTTATTTCTACATTTTAAGAAAAATGACGTGTTAATGAAACTTGCCAAATCAATTGGCCAATTTAAGCGAGATTCAAACTCGCCAATTGATTTGGCGAGTTTAAGCGAGACTTCAACACTCCCATTCAATGAGTTTACAGATTACAAAAGAAAGAAAAAAACAAAGAAAGAAGAAGAAGAAGAGAACAAATTTTGAATAGTATTTTGTCAAATTCAAAACCCCTTTATTCAAGTGATTATTCAAAATTGATAAGTAAGTTTTCATTCCCTTCCCTTTATTTTCATTTTTGAAGGTTAGAATGAGTTGTGCTTGTATTTAGAATTTAATTTTGAGTTTTAATTTGGTCATTTTGGTTTAATTTAAACGAATTTTGGATGTTTTTTTCTAAGTTTTTCAATTCATTCAATTGAAATAGTATTATTTGAACAAATGTTAGGGTTTTGGTTGCTTTTGATTGATTTGTGAGTATTTTCTAAAGTATGATTTATTTTTAATCAAAATTTGGAGATATTTTGTGTTGTGAGTATTTTTTATAGTATTGCTTTGTGAAAGTAATATTTGTGTTTGTGTTGATTTGTGAACATAATAATTGTGAAAATAACACTTCCTAAGTATTTGATTTGTCAAAATAATACTTATGTTTGTGTTGTTTTGATTAACAAATGGATACTTTTGTTGATAATGTGCTTGTTGATGCTTCTGTGTTGACTTTACATCACTTCCAACGAGCTCGATATATTTGGGCAAATCATGACGTTTCGAGTTTATCATTTCGCTGTGGTGCGATCGTGCAAGATGTTATAGCTCCCGTTATCTAGGAGAGATTAGAAGTGGCTGGATTTTTGGGAGTTCATTTGATCGGGAGGGTGCAGTATGACTGAGCTTTATTTGAGGCGTTGACTGAGAGATAGCGTTCGAAAACCCATATATTCCACCTCACTGTTGATGAGATGAATATCACATTAGAGGATATCAGGATGCTGTTCGGGTTGCCGATTGATGGGTTACCTGTTACCGATTCATATTTACCCGTGGTTCCAGATTGGCGGAGCTTATGTGCGGAGATTCTAGGTGTTGTCCCACCTGATGCAGCGTTTGATGGAATTAGTCTAAAGTTTAAGTGGCTTAAGACACATTTTTCTGAGTTTGGTAGCCTTCCCGCTGATTCCCCCCAGACTTGGTTGATATGTATACGCGTGCCTATATTTTGATATCCCTTGTGGCTAATGTGATGCCAGATCGTACTAACGACAAGGTGAAGCTGTTTTATCTTCCTTTAGTTAGAGATATTGAGAGAATACACATGTACAGCTGGGTAGTGCATGTTTAGCCTTTTTATATAGGAAACTTAATTTGTTGTACCACTCACCCCGAGACTAGCCAGGGTGGTGAATTTTTGAATATTCTGCAGGTATGCTATAACATTTTAATTAAACGTTATGATGTTATTTTCCTTTTCTTTTTTATTTGAAATCATATGTTTTGATAGTATTTCATATATATTTTTTAATGATACAACTTTGGGTATGGGATAGGTTGCTATGTACGCAACCTATTTCTTTTAGGCCAAATGAGGATCAGGGCAACCTTCCCTTGGGGTGCAGGTATACACTTATGGCATACCCACAGTGGATAGTGACAATGATTTTGTAGACCCTCCCCCTATACCCACTATGGGTTTTGAAGTATATTCGGGAAGTGGGAGTGGCTTTAGGGTTTCTCCATCTACATCACGAGCAGCGATCCGAGTTCGACTTCTTCTGGCGGGACTCACTTTGAGGGCATTACACAAGCTTAGAGGGAGGAATTTCAGACATAGACTGACATATGAAAGGGATGTAGAACGCGACATCCGATAAACAAATACACTCCATTTACATATAATAAAACATATGAAAGAAATAAGAAGTGAGATTTGATTAGTTTAGTAGTTTTTGTAATGAATATTTGTAGTATTTCTTGTTTTTGTAATATAGTAGTTGGTTTTTTGAAAGTTTTAGTTTGTTTGTATATTTGTTATTGTGTGGGTTTTGTTAGATTTGATATGTCTAGGTTTGCAGGTGGGCAATTTCTGGTGTATAGTCTGGTATCTAAACTTGCCATTTCAATTAGCGAGTTCTCCTAAACTCGCCATTTCAATTAGCGAGTTCACCTAAACTCGTTAATTGAATTAGCAAGTTTAGGTGAACTCGCTAATGGAAATGACGAGTTTAGATGGACCGAATAATTACAGAAACTTCAGACACAGACAGAAACATGGATCAACTTTTGAAACTTCAGACACTTTCATTTCATTTTGCCAAACATAAACTAAAGAAAAAGGATCATTTTGGCAGGCCCATCATCATAATTTGGTGTTTGAGTTGATACAATTATTTGTGTACTTGGACCAACCCATGCATCACGGTAGCAACTTGGTGAATTCCCATAAAAGGTTTCCGTATTACGTGTTTCAAACTGTTCATAATGTCAATTTTCAATCAATTTGATGACCAAATACAACTGCAAATTACTCATCCCACCAAATTTAGCAGAAACATCGAACATTATATCCATATCCGCGTCATTTTCAATACGAAAAGGAAAGTGAATACCAATACCGCTATCAAATGAATGGGGATACCTACAAATTATTTCCAACTCATATAAACTCCGATCCACACGAATCGCTTTATATAATTTATCAACCAATTGATTGTATCTTCATCTACAATGAGCACTAGTACTAATCACACATTTTGGTCTTTTTTGACAATGAGGACCATGAAATGGATATATATATATATATATATATATATATATATATATATATATATATATATATATATATATATATATATATATATATATATATATATATATATATATATATATATATACTCCCTCCGTCCCATAAAATCTTTTCCATTTTGAATAGTGCCAAGTCAACCGAGTACAACTTTGATCAAACTTTAATATCAATCTATTCATTCTAATGAAATTTTAATAATTGCTATTGATAAATCATTTGGTTATTTTATGGATAACAATTTTTAGATTTTTATTATGATAAGTAAATTGATATTAATGTTTGGTCAAAGTTGAACTTGATTGAACTGAGTTCGTAGTAACCGGGTAAGATTTTATGAGACGGAGGGAGTATATATATATATATATATATATATATATATATATATATATATATATATATATATATATATATATATATATATATTACTAACTCTATATATAAACACAAGTATATAGAATGATTGAGATATTAAAGATTTACCTTAATTTGTACTCTTGACTAATTATAAAGTTGAAAGATGTAAAAATTGAGTATTTTTCAAACCACTATTCTTCTCCCTTTCTTTCTATTATCAACAATGGTTTAGGGACTGCAAGAATCTGACCCCCAACCCTATTTGTAAAACAAAATTCGCTTAAATTCGTCAAATCAATTGGCGAGTTTGAATCTCGCTCAAATTTGCCAAATGATTTGGCGAGTTTTATTACTACGTCATTTTTCTTAAAATACATGAATAAAAAAGAAAAATTTGAAAAAAAAGAAAAAAAAAGAAAAAAGAACTTGTCATTCCCTTTGGCGAGTTTGAACGGACAAAGGTCAAACTCGCTATATCATTTAGCGAGTTTTTAAAAAATGGACATTTTGTTAAATAGTTTGGAAGGATTGTTATTTTGGGAATTATATTTTTAAAAAGGAATATTTTGAGAAAAAAAATCCATTTTCATTAGTGTAACTTAGTAAAGACGGATTATGAGGGATTAGACAGATCTTGCAATCATTTGAATATTTGATGAAGATTAAAGACGGATTATGAGGGATTAGACAGATCTTGCAATCATTTGAATATTTGATGAAGATTAAAGACGGATTATGAGGGATTAGACAGATCTTGCAATCATTTGAATATTTGATGAAGATGCTAGGATCAATCACATATTTTCCATTTATTTATACGTATCAATTCTTTATATAGATTAGGTAGGTCAACCTCCATTCTTTTGTATATATTTACTGCATTGTAACCAAGCAGCCATTCAAGAAAAAAAATCACACGTTGTGTTTT
Organism: Adenophora triphylla var. japonica; assembly: GCA_022495995.1. Classification (NCBI taxonomy): domain Eukaryota; kingdom Viridiplantae; phylum Streptophyta; class Magnoliopsida; order Asterales; family Campanulaceae; genus Adenophora; species Adenophora triphylla. The sequence continues at coordinate 250,959 of JAFEMH010001063.1, forward strand.
ATGGTATCAGAGCGATAAAGTTCCAGAGCATTAAACTTCTTGACCAAAACACTTTACCCACTTCTCTCCTTTGATCAATGGCGGCAACAGGAGATGATCAAACTGGTGAGGCGTTGATCACAAACGCTGTAATCGACACCAAATCCCCTTACTACCTACACCCTTCGGATCATCCAGGGTTGATTTTTGTTACCCAATCATTGAATGAATCTGGTGGTAACTACTTCACTTGGAGAAGCAACTTTCTTAATGCTCTTGAGTCGAAGAATAAGGCTGAATTTATCGATGGTTCAATTGAGAAGCCAGAAGTTAAATCACCAAACCACCAGGCGTAGATTCAATGCAATGCATTAGTAAAGTCATGGCTGATGAATGCACTCAGCAAGGAGTTGTAGGCTGGGACGACACACATGGGCACGGCTCGAGAAATCTGGGCCGATTTTGAGGAACGATTCACTCAAGGAATCGCTGTTAGAGTGTATGAGTTGAAGCGATCAATAGCGCTTTTACAGCAAGAAAGGACATCGATATCTACGTATTATGGAAAACTAAAGGGTATATGGAGCGAGTTACAAAACTTGAAACCATTACCCGTTTGCAGTTGCAGAGCGGGAAAGAAATTACAAGAATTGCACGAGGAAGAAAAGGTGTTTGATTTCCTAATGGGGCTGGATGATTCACACAAGACAGTGCTCTCGCAGATTCTTAGCATTGAGCCACTACCTGGAATTGGAAAGGCGTACGCCATGGTAGCACAAGATGAAAAGCAAAGAAGTGTCGCAGAGGGACGCGTGCCAATGGTTGAGACAACAACTTTGATGGCCAGAACAACTCCTAAACGAGACCAGAACACTGAATGGCATGGGGAACAAAGTGGAGATCGAAGGGAAGGTAGTCGTCTGCACAGCACCATTTGTAATCGGCGAAATCACTCTAGAGATAAATGCTTTGAATTAATTGGATACCCACCAGGATGGAGAAAACCCAAGCAGCAAAGTGCAGAACATCAGCGGGCTCAGGGAACAGCGACCCCTTTTGCAGCAGCATCAGAAGTACAACACGCTACAGTTGGAGGCTCGGAGATGGCATTGTCTAACCTCTCAAGTGATCAGATCCTGTAACGATGTTGTTCCATTTTTCCCGAAAGATTTGGTATTTTTCTTTTCTTTGAAAATCAATCGGAAAAAAACACGGAGTCGCCACCCCATTTTTATTTTAAGGGTCAAAACTTTGAAAAATGCCCGAGATTAGAGATTTGGATTTGGAGGTCACGTTACACGGCGGGAAGAACGTTAGTGTTCACCCGGAATGCCTCGTAAAACGAGTCTTCCAAGCATTAAAAATCATTTGTGTGTGTGTGTGTGTGTGTGTTTGTGTGTTTTGGCCAAAATAAGTTCAAACTGAAAAGTAAAAATTGGTAACTCTTTATTAGACTTTAAAAAAGTCCCATGATTTTTGGTGTGATTTTTGGGTTGAGTTTTGGTACTCAAAAGATTTTTTGAAGTTGAAAACCAATTCTGCCAGAATGAAAAAGGCAGTGGACACTTGATTTTAAAATGGGTTTAAGGGCTTAAAAATCTCAGAATCTGGGGAAAGTCCAAGAATTAAAGTTGTTCAAAACACCTTAAATAAGGTTTCTGTGAAATAACTTTCCCATTTGGAGGTGATTTGGTGGACCAAAACCTTCTGGAAATCTCAGATATGAAATCTGGATTTCCAGAGACTGAGGAACTGACTTTTAAAAGAAAATTTGAAATTTACTCTTACAAAAAATAAAGTAAAAATATTTCTGGAAAGATATGGATGTTGGCTACAAAAAGTGTTTTGTAGTCAACACCAAATTCCTAGTTCTTCTGTGTCCAATAAATTAGACCATGGACAGAGGTCTTAGAGAAAGGCTACTGGACAGCGACTTCCTCTTGAAGAAAGACATGATTTAAAGGGGGTTTGGCATCCATGCTTGTCCCCATTTCCCTAAGCTTTGATTAGTGATCACTAAACATTTTAGTGGTGATCTACTATATCAAGCTATCCTTGGGGTACATTAGGACTTTAAGCATTTCATTTGCTTGGGAAGGGGAATTTTATCCTTTGAAAGAAAGATTTTGTGTATGAAAATGATTTTTAGGGTTTTGAAAATGTGTTTGCAAGTAAGTAAAAATACTTTGAAAATAATGTTGATCCTTGTAGAGGATCATCCATGGAGATGAACTTACATGGTGATCCTCTTGGATCTAGGGCAAGAAGATGAACAAACTACATTTTGGAGTTTGAAAATGCATGCATGGATGAAAGAGATGTAGGGTGAGGAGAAGGAGGTTATACCTATCTTCTTTGTGTTTTGTGTTTGAAGCTTTGAATTTGAGAGTGAGTGAGTGAGATTTGGGAAGATAATCAAGAGAAAAGAGTGACAATTCAAGGGAATTCTCACTATTTTCTCAAGTATTTTCGCCAAGGTGCAGCTGTGAATTGTGTTGTTTCTTTTTATTTCTGTGACTGAAGGGTTCAATTTATAGGCATTCTGGGATTACAATCATGTCCGCGCGGAGCTTCTTGAAGGCGTGCCTGGTGCATTAAATGCTGCTCCAGGCTTTGGACAGGAAGAATATTTTTCAAATTAAGCAACCAGTTTTTGTTCCAGCCACTTCTATTTCGGGTTTTTGACCTTTCTTTTGCTTTTTGGGATTCTTTTCTTGGTTTATCTTTAAATGGCAATCCCTAATCTACCCTCACTTTGTTAGAAATGTTAGGAATTGTTAGAAATGTTAGAAATGTTAGGGCTTTCGTTAATTTTCTAGCGAAAATACTAACAACTCAAATTGGAGCACTTACAGTAGCCCCTCGGCGACGGCGCTTTCGAAGAAAGTGGGGTCGTCGATAAGAGTAAGGCTCCATATTTGACAGGATGATCAAGTGATCGAGTGGCTGGACCTAGCGATAGGCTACCTACGTATCCAGAATGGGAATCAAGCCGGCCGTAGTTCGGGTCTCTCGATGTCGACCCTGGAGTGACTATTTTTAGGCGTCAACCTGGTGAGCGAGTTCTGCAGTCGATTGCTGAGAGAAACTCTGCTGGGGATAAGAGATGACCATTTTCGGTCTGATGGCTGAAGTTGTATATCCGCTCTGCTAGGAATGACCATTTTCGGTCTGATGGCTGAAGTTGTATATCCGCTCTGCTGGGGATAGGAATGACCATTTTCGGTCTGATGGCTGAACCTAATGATAGGCTACCTGCGTATCCTTAAGAGGAATCAAGCCAGTCGTAGTTCGGGTCTTTGACCCTGAAATGACTATTTTGAGGCGTCAACCTGGTGATGAGGGCATTTTAGGTGCCTCGAACCTTGAAGATGATGGCGTTTTAGGTGCCTCGGACCTTGATGATGGCGTTTAGGTGCCTCGAACCTTACAGATGATGGCGTTTTAGGTGCCTCGGACCTTGATGATGGCGTTTTAGGTGCCTCAGACCTTGATTTGAAATGTTTTCCCTATGGTGGACTTCATTCGTCTTCTGCCGAGGGAAAGGATGACCGTGCTGGTCGAGTGGCTGGACCTAATGATAGGCTACCTACGTATCTCTAGTGGGAATCAAGCCCTTACGTAGTTCGAAAGCTGCTCGGGATTTCGTTGGCTTTCGCTGGAGAAAAATCGGGCTTACGTTTTACGGCCGTTGATGATAATGATGAAAGAAACGGGATTCCGTTAACTTTGCTGGGGATTTTGTTAGCCTTTGCTGGGGAAGACGGGCTTACGTTTTACGGCCGTTGATGATAATGAGGAAAGAAACGGGATTCCGTTAGCTTTCTCGGAGAAAAATCGGGCTTACGTTTTACGGCCGTTGATGATAATGATGAAAGAAACGGGATTCCGTTAACTTTCTCGGAAAAATCGGACTTACGTTTTACTGCCGTTGATGATTTTGATGAAAGAAACGGGATTCTGTTAGCTTTCTCGGAGAAATCGGACTTACGTTTGACTGCCGTTGATGATTTTGATGAAAGAAACGGGATTCCGTTAGCTTTCTAGGAGAAATCGGACTTACGTTTGACTGCCGTTGATGATTTCGATGAAAGAAACGGGATTCCGTTAGCTTTCTCGGAGAAATCGGACATACGTTTGACTGCCGTTGATGATTTTGATGAAAGAAACGGGATTCCGTTATCTTTCTCGGAGAAATCGGACTTACGTTTGACTGCCGTTGATGATTTTGATGAAAGAAACGGGATTCCGTTATCTTTCTCGGAGAGATCGGACTTACGTTTGACTGTCGTTGATGAAATTGATGAAAGAAACGGGATTCCGTTATCTTTCATCGGGGAAATCGGACTTAGGTTTGACTGCCGTTGATGATTTTGATGAAAGAAACGGGATTCCGTTATCTTTCTCGGGAGAGATCGGACTTACGTTTGACTGCCGTTGATGATTTTGATGAAAGAAACGGGATTCCGTTATCTTTCTCGGAGAAATCGGACTTACGTTTGACTGCCGTTGATGATTTTGATGAAAGAAACGGGATTCCGTTATCTTTCTCGGAGAAATCGGACTTACGTTTGACTGTCGTTGATGAAATTGATGGAAGAAACGGGATTTCGTTATCTTTCTCGGGGAAATCGGACTTACGTTTGACTGCCGTTGATGATTTTGATGAAAGAAACGGGATTCCGTTATCTTTCTCGGAGAAATCGGACTTACGTTTGACTGCCGTTTATGATTTTGATGAAAGAAACGGGATTCCGTTATCTTTCTCGGAGAGATCGGACTTACGTTTGACTGCCGTTGATGAAATTGATGGAAGAAACGGGATTCCGTTATCTTTCATCGGGGAAATCGGACTTACGTTTGACTGCCGTTGATGAAATTGATGAAAGAAACGGGATTCCGTTATCTTTCATCGGGGAAATCGGACTTACGTTTGACTGCCGTTGATGAAATTGATGGAAGAAACGGGATTCCGTTATCTTTCTCGGGGAAATCGGACTTACGTTTGACTGCCGTTGATGATTCCTTTGAAAGGGGGTTAACTTTGGTTAACTTTGGTTAACTCTGTTAAGTTGAGGACTAAATTGCAGAGTCCTGGAATTTTAAAGGGCAAAATGGTCTTTTTGACCCTTCATTCCTGTCAGCGCGGAGGGTTCTGAATCCCTGACAGGTTTAAATGAGGGGCCGCCCCCTTTCTCCTTCTTCCTCACCTTTTTCCAGTTTTTCTGCATTTACGAGAGAGAAAGAGAAAAAACCGAGAACTACACCATTTTTGGTCCAAAAAGCTTCAAAATTCTTTCATTTTCTTTGATTTTTCAAGCAATGGAACACGGGGGAGTCGCTATTCAAGGCCAAGGACGTGGCCCGGTCGCGGAAAGGCGATTAGAACTCGTTCGAATGAGGAGGCATTACACACTCTCGCAATCGATTGCGGAGGAGCCATACCCCGATGCGTGGCAACATTGGGCCACTGATCCGAGTCTCCGAACGGTATACTTCGAATCTCTTCACTTCCTTTGTTGATTTTTGTTTGGGATTGATTTTTGGTAATTTTTTATTTTTTTTAAGATCCGAAAATGGCATTTAAAAATCCGGAAATTATGTTCTTGGCTTTGAATTTTGGCTTTGCATGTTGTAATGAGTATATGGGTAACCCAAATATGCATTTTGTTTGGAAAAAGAATTGGCATTTTCGCCATTTTTTTTTTTTAAATTCGAAATTTGTAATTGAAAATTCGAGAATTGTGATTTGAAATTTGAAAATGATGTTCTTGACATTTGAGATTTGCATGTATGCATTGTGTTTGAAGAGAATGGACATTTTGCCATTTTTTTTTTTGAAATATGAAATGATAAGGAATTTGCCCGAATCCGGGACGGACCCTCCTTTTTTTTGTTGCAATGACATGAATGTATGCATGTATGCCTCTTGTAGGATTTTTTTTTTATTTTTGCAATGGGATGATGAATGATATGAATGTATGTATGCATAGGATTTTTTTTTGAAAAGTGGGACGGATTTTTGTTTCCGTTGACTCGATATTATTGACATGCTTTCTGTATGAATGAATGAATGGTATTTGCTGAGAAAAACTCTTTTCTTTTGTGCGAGAAAAATGGGGCTAGGTCCGTTGTATGCTGTTATGCTGCCCGATTTTCTGCAAAACTTTATGTTTATGATGCATGTGTATGCTTTTTGAATGCAAATGCAGAATTTTTTTTTTGACATTTTTGTTTTCCCTTTTTTTTTTTTTAATTGCAGGGCGGAAACAGTTTCGTGACGGAGCAGCTGAACAAGATGAAGACTCGGGGATCGGTGGAGTCTGTGATTTACTTGTGGAACCGGCTTCCGGTTTTGGGCAGAGGAGCGATGATGAGTCCTAGACAGATCGTCATTGAGACTGGATTGTACGAGTTCATCGAGTGCTTGAGGGGGTTGGTCAAGTTCCCCAAGAGTAAGGGCCTGATCTTTGCTTTGGCACAACATTGGTGGGACGTGACCCACATATTCCATTTCTTCTAGGGCGAGGCCACGGTCACACCTTCTGATTACGCTGCGATTACGGGCCTGTCCTTTAAAGGACGGAGCATTGAGTGGAGAGACGGCTACAATGATCCTGGATCTGCAGCCCTTCTAGGATTTTCCCTATTCCCAAAAAGGGGATGGGGATGGAGTACGTTGTGGTCCACGGGAAGATCGTGGAGAGTATTGGGAGCTACGAGGCCTGGGATGAGAGGATAGGCGCCGAGCGCATTGCTAGTGGCCTTTTTATGGTTTGCTTTTTCGAGCACGCTTTTGGACATGCCGAGGGATGGCCGTTTTTGCTTTCACGAGGTCCTTGGAGGATGTGGGGATGGCCGGAGAGGTATCTTGGGGAGAGGCGTGGCCGGCGAGCTATATTTTGCTCGATCGATATAGCCGAAGGTCAGCGCTCTTTGACGTGCTTCAAGTTCCCTCCGGAGGTACAAGCTTTCTTTTGCTTTCCCTCTTTTCTTTAAGCACGTATTCTTTTCGCACTTAATTGATTTGATCTTTACCTTTCGCAGTATGGGCTCGAGTTTTTTCACGTCACGATGTGGCGGCAGCCGGCGGAGTATATCGGGGCGTATCCGGCCATGCTTTCTTGGTCCAAGTATGCCCGGGAGAAGAAAGGTTCTAGGGGGCGCACGACCCTCAAGTACTCGGATTGCCTGCCTTTGACGAGGGCTGAGACAGATGAGGGGATCATATTCTACCCCTGGGACCGCTTCGATGCGGAGCAGCTGAAGGGTGCCGAGAGATGGACCGTGGAGCCGAGGATCTTGAGAGGCTTGACCTGCGACGTGTATTATCTGGGGGAGAGAGTGACGCGTCAACATGGCGTGGGTGCACCTGCGATGGCTCCGGTGGAGCCTCCTGCTGACATGGTGCATCCGAGTGAGAACTCGGAGACCTGGGATGATTATCGAGGTGGCCAACACCACTCGAGGTTCGTGGCGATCGAGGAGTACTCGCGATTTGTCTTGTGGAGGCTGAGGATGCCTCAGGTTCTTGAGAGAGAGGGATTGGGGATTGTGCGGTACTCTCGATCGAGCTTTTCGTATGTCCAGGACGGGGTCAGGCTGAGAGTACAGATCCCTATCCCTAATCGGGTTCCACGAGCTTTTCGGCCTCGTCCGGATATGAAGGTATGGCCTCTCCTTTTCCTCTTTTTTTTTTTTGCTTCTGTCTTTTCCTTTCTTTCCTGTCATCATTTTTCGCCTTAATTATCTCTGACGCTTTTGTTTCCGTGCAGTTCCCAGCCAAGGTGGTGGAGAAGCTGACGAATAGGTGATCGGGGCCAAGAGGTTTATCAAGAATATGGTTATTTGTGGGTCTTCTCAGGGCAGGAGGAGACGAGCACAGCCGGCGCCTGTCGAGCGGGAGACTTCCCCTATTCCTTCCGAGCCTTCTTCCGAGACTCCTCTTTCTCCTCTCATAGATCCCAGTGTGGTGTTGCCTTCGGACCACGTCATTCTCGGGGATCCGTATGGGCAGGGACATGTCTGGCATCACGGTGGTTCTTCTTCGCACATCCGGGAATCCGACGCGTTTTCGTTCGGATACGACTTCTTTGCGGATCTTGGCTTGCCGTATCGTGGTGTGCCGTTGGTCCAGACGAGCCTTCCTCCCGGAGACGAGGATGATTCTGAGCCCGAGATATTCGTGGCTACCGAGGAGGCGGGCCCGAGCCGCAAGAGGGATCGGGGAAAGCGCCGAGCCACCGAGGACTCGACCGACGATCTTCTCGAGACCGATTTCGAGATCGTACCTATTTTTTTTTTACAGATACAGTTTTTTTTTATGCACACTCTTTTTTTTTTGGAATGTAATAATTTAGGATTTTATTTTATTTTATCTATCATGAATGCAATGTTGTATGAATGCACTGTTGCATGATCCCCGGTTTTTTGGCAAGGGTGTGAGTGTTTGGTATATGAACTGTTTGGGCAGGTTTTGCACAAGGTTCGAGCAGCTGGGATGAAAATATTCCTCCGTTGTGCAGCAGTTTGAGCTGCTTCAGATTTTTTCTGGGCGACAATTCCGTCCGCGCGGATGGGTTCGAAATCTGACAGGGTTCATTTATTTCGGTGGTTGAATCTGGTTTGGTCCATAAATGTCATTAAAACTTCGTCTTCTCCAGTTCAAAATCACTGGAAATTCGAGAGGAAAGCCAAAAAAGCCATGGAAATGTCCAAATTTTCCCCAAAATTGCCCAAAGAAAAGCAAATGTTGTTCTTTGAAAAGTTTAAGGAGTGGTGTAGGGAGATTATGCACGAGAGGAGGTCATTTTTCGAAGAGAGGTACAAGGTAAAGTGTTTGTGGTCTCTCAAAGAATTGGTTCCGGATTATGACCTCTTGAGAGCTTCTTCTTCATTTTGGGATACTAGAAGGCATGTATTTTGCCTTTCTTACAATGAAGTGGTCCCGACCGTTGAAGAATTTCGGGCTTTACTTGGTGGCCCAGAGGTGGAAGAGATTGGGATTCCTTTGCCCGGAGGGGTTTCTTTTGTTGATAGGTTGTGTAACCTTCTTCATCTTTCTCCGGAGGAAGCGCAAGGTATGATTCGTAATCCCGATCATTTTGACATTTCTGGTCTTCCTGATAGATTTAGGGGCTTAGGCTTGGTGAATGATGCCTATTGGGATGCTTTTGCACTTTGCATGTTTGGTACCTTGTTCATGGTTTATTCCTTTGGGATTTGTCATCGGGCTCTGCTGGATGTGGTTGTTCACTGTCGTTTGGGCAGAGATGTTGTACCTTTGATCCTGGGGGAGACTTTTCATGCTCTCGACAGGTTAGCTACCGGGAGGCGGTATATGCACGGTGGCAGCCCGTTTCTCTTGACCCTGTAGCTGATGGAACGCCTGGGAGTTCTTCGAGAAACTTCGGATATGATCAATCCTTGGACATTTGCCAGGAGAGGGGTTTTTGTGGATTTTGATGATCGGGGCTCGTGGGAGCATTGGATGGCTGGTCGCCAGACTGAAGATATCAGATGGTCGGTGCCTCATTGGCGGGTGGAGACTCAGAGAGTACTTCAGGACGGGTCTCATGTGGTTATACTTTCGGGGCTTTCTCAGTCCAGCTTTTTCATTCCGGCTTTGGTTCTGAGACAGTTCGGCTTGGAGCAGGTTCCTTTGGAGGACTTTGATGATATAGCCACCAGGGTGGTGGCTTCTGCTTCTATGGATGATCCTTCGGTGTTTCCATTTCTTTCCCGAGTATGGAGGTATGACGTCTTTCCTTCTCGGGTTATCCTCAGGCGTCCGAGACTTGTGTTCCTGACCACTTGGTACCTGGATTGGTACGAGAGGCATTTGGGGGAGACTCAGATGGCTATTTTGAGACGGCGTGAGGCCATTGTGGGTGCGGAGGACCTGACAGTTTCGGAGAGGAGGAGGGCCGAGGCGAGGGCCAACCCTCACGACCGGAGCGGAGATACTGTGAACGACTATGAGGCTTATGTCAAGAGACAGGAGAGGAGGACTCCCATGCTACCAGCTAGGCTACAGGAGATGAGAGATGACGCTAGGGCTACTAAGGCCCTGCCAGAGGCTGGTTTGATAGATCCTGTCCCTACACCGGAGCTTGGTAGGAGGAAGACCGACATTTTTCCTGTTCAGAGGAAGAAGACCCGAAGAGGGAAGAAGAGGGGAGATACCAGTACGAGCGGCTTAGAGTGACCTCGAGTTTTCCGAGTATCCCTTTCTTGTTGTAGCAGACACATTAGTTTGATTATGTACCTTAGTTTCTTTTAGCAGGTTATAATTCGTAGGAGTGAACCGGGCTTAGACTCATCAAAAAGTTTTTAACTGTAATGAATATGTGAATTGCTTTAGAGTTTTTCGAGACGCTTTCATGGTCTGATCAGTGTATTGATGTCAAAGTATAACTTTTATTTGTATTTTAGACCGAACCGTTTCTGGCTGCCTACGTTCCCTTCGGACTAAAGGGCTCAGGTCTTCGTAGTTCGACCCGTTTTTTTTTTGTTTTTTTTGTTTTTTTTTGTGCAACCCTGTTTTTCACCTAGGCCGCCCTTTTTGGGTTTTCAACCTAGTTGGGTATTACTTTTTTAGCACTCTTTTTCTCTTTTTTTTTTTGTTTCTCTTTTTTTTTTTGCCTCGGTGCTTTACGCGTAGTATCTGCGCAGCCTTGTCACCATTCACCGGGTGTACAAAAGGATTTCCGTCGAGGTCCGCAAGTTGCATGGCTCCTCTAGAGAAGATTTTCTCGGACAACATATGGCCCGACCTGACAGTGCTCCCATTTGCCAAGCGGGTTGATACTGACCGGGGCTTCTCTTTCAAAACGAGATCACCTTCCCTAATCTCCCGATGCTTCACTTTCTTGTCGAAGGCTCTGGCCATTCTCCCTTGGTAAGCTCGGATATGTTCCATTGCTTTCAATCGTCGCTCATCTAGCAGGGCCAATTCATCATGGCGACTCTGGAGCCATTCGACCTCGTTGATCTGACCTTCCAACAGTACCCGGAGTGAGGGGATTTCTAGCTCGATTGGGAGTACGACTTCCATCCCGTAGGTAAGAGCAAATGGTGTTTCCCCGGTTGCCGTTCTGACGGATGTTCTGTAGCCCCAGAGTGCCAGGTGTAGCTTCTCGGGCCAATCTAGACCTCGGACAACCATTTTTCGGATGATGTTTTCCAGAGTCTTGTTTGCTGCTTCGACGGCTCCGTTGGTTTGGGGCCTATACGGAGATGACTTGTGACGGGTTATTCTGAATTCTGCTAGCAGCCTGTCGCTTTCCCCTTCGAAGTGGGATCCATTATCTGAGATGATTTCGGCCGGCAACCCGTATCTGCATATGATGTTTTCTTTGATGAAGAGAGCTACTTTCTTTGAGTTGAGGATTTTGTAGGATTTTGTAGGGCATCCTTTTCAGTTCCTTCGAAGAAACTACCAATCTGCGTCTCTTTAGGCTCTTCCGCAGTTCCCAAATTCACACTCGTCAAAATCTCTTCGGCAGCTTGGGCTCGATTTTCTTCTTTCCGAACAACCTGCTTAAAGATTTTTGCTCTCTTGTTTTTTTTTGTTTATTTAATGTGTCTGCTTCTTTATCTAATGAATCATTATTAAATGTTTTTTTTTAATTATTAATTAATTTATCATTAGTTAAAGTGGCAATCAAGGGATACTCAGAAAGGTCCAACATTTCATTAAGAACGAAGGGAAATACAGCATTGGCTACAATTTCGTAGTCTTCAGGCATAAGGCCATCAGACGACTCGAGAGACTTGATCTTGACTCTACCTAGATTGACACAAAGGGACGGGGGACCAATTCAAGCTTGGTGATCATTTCTTCTTTGGTCACGGACGGGCCTGAGAGAGTTTCCCGATTCTTTAATGGCATCGCTGTCGCTGGCCTCATGACTCTGGGAATGGTAATCAAGCTTTCTGTCCTCCTTCCTCGATCATTGCTACCATCTCTTTGACTGAGCTGAAATCAATCAGGTCTGGCACCTGGACCTTTTCCCCGAATAACTGATGCATAATCGGACCATCCCAATCATCTGAAAAGACTTCCGCGGCTTTGGCTTTTGGCATTGTCAGCTCGAACTCAGGCTTCGGGCCTTCCTGGATAATCGGAATTGTGGTTGTGAGCTTCTCGAACTGTTCCACTAGGCTTGGCACGCCTCTGAAAGTGTACTTGCTCTCCATGGTAGTGGTAGCCCCGGGTATCTTGGGTAGGTCCAGAAACATTCTACGGACCGGGTTAGCTTTGGCTCCCCTGAACTTGTTGAGGCTATCCTGTAGCTTCAGCCACCCTTCTGTAGGAGTGGGTTCTTTGACGTTACCCGGTTGTGTGGGACCCTTTACAAAGTAGTCAGCCAAATTAGGACTGAAAGGGAGAGATTTAGGGTTGTTGACTGGGACCCTTCCTGTGATAGCTTCTTTCCTTTGTAGAGCAAATTATTTTCCTTTCGCGGTGTCCACTGAGGTGGCCTCATATCCCAGGCCGTGGCGAGTTTTCTGTCCATTCACCTTGATGAGTTTGTGAGTTCCTTGTTGGTGCTTCCCCAGACCGAGGCCAGGTAGATAGCTCATCTTTCTCATCATTTTCAAGGCCGGAGGGATTTTATCCCGGGTGATTGTCAGATCTACGTTGCACACTTGGGCTTTGGGAGGCTCGACCGTGAAGCCTGTTAGCATGAGACCTTCCTCATCATGCTTGATTTCCAGAATAGGTATTCCACCCGTATTCGTGCCCTCCAAGGTGACTAGATCCCCGTAAATAGTTTTTAGGTCCCCATCCGAGATGAATTTCACACATTGGTGGAGGCTCGAAGCAACCCCTTTGACTTGATGCGGCCAAGGTCTTCCCAACAGGGCATTGAAAGTGATCGGGATGTCGATAACCTAGAATTCCACAGGTATCAATTTCTGGCCAAACCAGAGGTCCAAAGTAGCAACTCCAAGGACTGCTCGAGATGTCGAGTCGTAAGCTTTGACTGTGAGGGAGGAAGGCTTCAAGTCTGTGGACTTGATGTTGAGCAGACTCATGATCTTTGCCGGAAGGATATTCATTCCGGACCTATTGTCGACCAGGACCCAAGGGAGGCGTCGTTCATCCAATTGGACTGTGATGAAGAGAGGCTCGTTATGATCAGCCCCAAATTGAGGGAGGTGGAGATCTGTGAAAGTGATTATGTTCCCGTAGTGGATGTTTCCAATCAGCTGTACCACGTCATCGGGAGTAGCATCAATAGGGACCAAGGTGCGGGCCAGGCTTTCTTCCAATTTTAGCTTATGGGGATAAGACGAGGTGAGTAGAGACCATCACTACCAGAAACAGGTCATTTAGCGACGGAATTATCAGCGACGGACAGATTCCGTCGCTAAATAGCGGCGGAATATAGGCTTTAGCGTCGGAAAATTTTTGGCGTCAAATTTAGCGACGGAATTTAATTCCGCCGCTAAATTCCGCCGCTAAAACGAATATTCCTCGAATATTCGTTTATTTCCGCCGCTAATTTGGCGGTTGATTTACCGACGGAATATTCCGCCGCTAAATCTTTATCAGCGACGGAAATATTCCGCCGGTGAAAATATATCATATTTTTTTATTTATCAGCGTCGGAAATATTCCGACGGTGAAATTAAAATATTTTTTATTTTTCTTTTTGAAATATTACACCGACGGAATATTTCCGACGGTGAAATTAAATGTTTTTTTTTTTTTTATTAAACACCGACGGAATATTTCCGCCGCTGATAATTTAATATTTTTTTTATTTATCAGCGACGGAAAATTTCGTTGCTGATAACAAAATGTAATTTTTGTTTATTTTTAGAACTAATTAACAAAATAACAAACTAAAAAACATTAAAATATCATAAATATTTACGATATTTTTGAAAAAATAAATAAATCATAAATATTTATTAATTTTAATTTTTAATGCCATTATAAGTACCACATTCACCAAGCCAGCTTATTCATCCTTGTGAGATCCCGAAAGTTGTGGCGTCATCATGTTCTTTTTTTTTTGTTTTGAACGAACATTCATGTACGTTTTTGTTTCGACAAAGAATTTAAATTTTAATTTCGCCACTTATCATTTATTTAGGAAAACAATAAGAAAAACCTTTTTGATTTTAAAGAGATTTGAGGGTTCGGGGTTAAGTTATGGAATGGGTAGGTCGAGGAGTATCCAAAATAAAACAAAAACAAGATTAGTCCAAAACAAGGAACTAACCAACTATTAGACAACACTGGAGATTATTGTCTCATAAGTCATAACTAAGATATCCGTAAAACAAAGACCCACATCATTACCGCTGAGCACACCGTACTCTCTCGGCCCCCACCACCGTGCATGTCATCATCTACATCGTAAGCTTCAATGTTGACATCGTGAAGGGTTGTCTCCTCGCACTCATCATCAAGCTCCATATCGTGCCATCTGCGATGAAGGCTTAGGAGGCAGACACCCTCTAGGGCCTTGCATTGTACAGAGAAGAAGGTCTTGGAAGTGGTTGTGGAGAAGGGTATGCAAAATGGACAGAAAATTACATTCCCACACGAGAAGCCGATGAAGCTCCTGACACTCTTACTGGAGACATAGTCTTTGTACTACAACAGAAAGAGCACCCAAAGTTCAAGCGAAAGGGTGATGACATATGTGTTAGGGCTAAATATCCTTTTCAAACTTTCAAACCAACTTAATCGACACCTCTAAATCCCTCTCTCCCATCCTCTCTCTCTCTCTCTCTCTTTCTCTCTCCAGCAATTTAATTTGAAAAAAACAAATATCGAGCCGCTCTTACCCTGGTGCTATTTCATCTTTAATTTCAGGTAATTCCACATTTCAATTCTCTCCCTTCCGTCCGGGGTCCGAATCTGGGTTCGACTTCCTGCATTCCTTGACTTCCGAACAATGCAAGGCCCCTAGAGGGTGTGCCTCCTAAGCCTTCATCGCAGATGACAGATATGGAGCTTGATGATGAGTGCGAGGAGACAACCCTTCACGATGTCAACATTGAAGCTTACGATGTAGATGATGACATGCACGGTGGTGGGGGCCAGAGAGTACAGTGTGCTCAGCAGTAATGATGTGGGTCTTTGTTTTCTGGATATCTTAGTTATGACTTATGAGACAATAATCTCCAGAGTGTTGTCTAATAGTTGGTTAGTTCCTTGTTTTGTATAAACCCTAAACCCTAAACCCTAACCCCTAACCCCTAACCCCTAAACCCTAAACCCTAAACCCTAAACCCTAACCCCTAAACCCTAAACCCTAAACCCTAACCCCTAACCCCTAAACCCTAAACCCTAAACCCTAAACCCAAAACCCTAAACCCTAAAACAAACCCTAACCCTAAACCCTAAACCCTAACCCCTAAACCCTAAACCCTTAACCCCTAAACCCGAAACCCTAAACCCTAACCCCTAACCTTAAACCCTAAACCCTAAACCCTAAACCCAAACCCCCTAAACCCCAACCCTAAACCCTAACTCCCTAACCCTAAACCCCAAACCCTAAACCCCAAACCCTAACCCCTAAACCCTAAACCCTAACCCTAAACTCTAACTCTAAACCCTATACCCTAAACCCTAAACCCTAAACCCTAACCCCTAAACCCTAAACCATATAGGGTATAGGATATAGGGTATAGGGTATAGGGTATAGGGTATAGGGTATAGGGTATAGGGTATAGTGGTATGTGGTATAGGTATAGTGGTATGTGGTATAGGATATGGGTATAGGATATGTGGGTATAGGCATAGGGTATAGGATATGTGGTATAGGGGTATAGTGGCATAGTGGTATAGGGTATAGGGTATAGGGTATAGGCATAGTGGTATAGGGTATAGGTATAGTGTATGGTATAGGGTATAGTGGTATATATAGCAGTATAGTGGTATAGGGTATAGGGTATAGGGTATAGGGTATAGTGTATAGGTATATAAGTATGTGGTATAGGGTATAGGTATAGGGTATAGGCATGTATATGTGGATATAGGGTATGTGGCATAGGTATAGGGTATAGGGTATAGTGTATAGGGTATAGGGTATAGGGTATAGGGTATAGTGTATAGGGTATATGGTATAGGGGTATAGGGTATAGGGTATAAAAATAATGGCATTATAAAATTAAAATTAATTAATATTTATGATTTATTTATTTTTTCAAAAATATCATAAATATTTATGATTTATTTATTTTTATATAAATAAAAATAATGATATTTATTAAATTAAAAATTTTTCAAAAATAATATTTATTGACTCATATTTATTTTTTTGAGAGTAATTTAAAATAACTTTCATATTTTATATGAATAAAAATAATGCCATTATAAAATTAAAATTAATTAATATTTACGATTTATTTATTTTTATATAAATAAAAATAATGATGTTTATTAAATTAAAATTAATAAATATTAATGATTTATTTATTTTTTCAAAAATATAATGAAAACAATTATATTTATTAATAATAGCGGCGGAAATTTCCGTCGCTGAATTTAAAATCAGCGGCGGAAATTTCCGTCGGTGAGAGTGCCATGTCATCGATCCAGGTGAGCGTACGTATAGTTTAGCGTCGGATTTATCAGCGACGGAATATTCCGCCGCTATATATTAATTATAGCGTCGGAATTTAATCTCCGCCGCTATAATTAATATTTAGCGGCGGAATATTCCGTCGCTGGTGGAAATTATAAATACTTAATTTATCCCTCAGATATCAATTACGCCTCAAATTTCCCTCTCTCTCTTCCCGCTATCTCTCTGTGCGACCTCGACCTAGAAGAAGAAGAAGAAGAAGCGTCCTCGCCGTCCGTCCACCTCTCCACCGCGCGCCGCCGCCGTCCGTCGCCGTCCACCTCTCAACCTCTCCACCGTCCGCTCGAGCTCTCACGCCGTCCTGGATCCGTCCGCCGCTCTCCACCGTGTTTCTCTCTTGCTCTAATCAAATCAAATCAAGGTAAATGTTTCGATTTCTTTCAAATAAGTAGTTCTAATTCGAGGATAGTGTGTTAATTTGTTGTGAATATGAATTTGTTTCGATTTCTCACGCCGTCTTGAATGCCTCGTGATTTTTTTTTAATCTGTGTTTCTCGATTAAATTGGTGGTGAAAACCCAAATGCAAATGGGTTTCTCGATTAGCAGTGGGGACCCGAATATCCGAATTTGTTTCGATTTCTCGATTATAAATACTCATTTTTTTTTTTAATCTGTCTGTGATTTTTTTTTTAATCTGTGTTTCTCGATTTAATCTGTGTTTCCGGATTTTGATAAAATGTTGGTGCTTTCTTGTTCATGCTAATACTCAAAGGTGTTTGGCCAGTTGTGATTGAATTCGTCAGTCTACCAATAGCCAAATTCTCACTTCTGCCCAACCTTTCGTTTTTTTTTTTTAGATTTTGATGTTTAATCAGTTGGTCGTAGGATGTAGATTTTGGATTGTAGACTATCTGTCGCATGACAATTAAGTTATGAATGGCTGTTAGACCAATATTACTTGCATGCAAATAGTTAGACCAATATTACTTACATTATACATATAGTTACCTTTTTAAGTGGCTACTGGTGGTCAGTCTCTTACTAGGTTTAGCTGTAAATTAAGGTGTTTTAACGCTTTAACTACTTGTAGAAAGACCCCATTTATATCAACCACTCGTAGGCGCTTTGACAAGGAATTTTCTGCTTTCATTTTTATTTCTTTTAGCTTTAGTGCTGGGAACCTTTCCTTTGTTGGATATATTCAACGGATGTTCTTTTCAGATTGTTTTGATTTTCTAGATTTGAACATTTAAGTCACTCATTAGCTCTTGTGCAAGCTAGCTACTTTTGAATGTTTAAGAAAAGTTATTCGATAATTTGATCTTTTCTTTAATTGGTACCATCACTTGCTCCCAGAACATTTTCCCTTCCTATCCTTTCAAAGTCACTTATGCATTTAGCATTGGCAACAATCTTATTTGTTAGACTAAGATTTTCCTTAGTCATAGATTTAGTACAATTGGATAGTGAGTCTTTCTGGGTGACATCCATAGAATGGAGTTATGAAATATTGCTATGAAATAGGAGGGAAGGAGAGAAACAGAATGATGGCTGAGACTAAAAAGTTGAGAGTTATAAAAGAGTGTCATGTAGGATCGAGTACAAAGGCTCGGCAAGCCCGATTGCTTGCCTCTGTAAAGAGCTTTTAAGTTGTATAACCTTTGCAATTTGGTTACCAACATTAAAAATTAGACAATCTGATTCTTGAGTTTGTCATTTCGCTGTAAATTGATATATAATCTAACTTTTCGTTAGATTTATAACGGAGAAAGTGTCATGTGTCATATGCATAACTTTTTATGGGCACATGACACATGTCTATGTTACTCACAAGTCATGTCTATGTTAATCACAAGTCATTTAACATATCTGTAGTGTATGTTGATCGTTATGTGGATTACCTGGCTCTATGGTTGCTGCTTTATTTTCTTTATTTTTTGGTATGTGATTGGGAGTGTAAATTAATGTAATTTATATGGTTAAATGACTTGCTCCCCCCCCCTTCCCCAAATGATTGGTTACAAAATTTAACTGCTGGTGTGAAAGATGGTATTTGAGAATCATGATTGCTGCTCCTGTTGAGTCAAAGTGAGCTTTGTAGGATGGATGACTTCATTTGATCGGTAACCTTGAATAAGCATTTCCGTGCTTTGGGCGCCCATTGTGATGTCATTTGTTGTTTAACAACTGGAATGTGAGTGTGGTTGATACCCTAATCCCACTAATGGGAGGAATTAGACAAGGTGTAAACTTAGTATTATTTGCTTCAATTACAAACAAATAAGTAAGAAAACTGTGGATGAAATAGTTTAGGAACATCTAGTTCTAGATCTCATTTTGGGGCGATTGACGGCATCGCGGACGGTGATTATGTCGCCTACGTTTGAGCGCCTGATATCAATCCTGGTACCCTAGATGCACCTTATATGAAACAAATTAGGATACAGTTTCTGTATCCTAGTTTGTTACATATTTAGTAATATTAACGAATAGAAGAAAACATATGTTAGTAATATTAACGAATAGAAGAAAACATATGCCACTATAAAGAAAACGATAAATAACCGTACTCATAATCAAATATGTAACATGTTATATTTAATAAAAATAAAAATAAAAATATACATATATGTATATATATAAATATCATTATTGTCTATTAAAATTGCTTGAATTGTCGATAGTTGAAATATTTCGGTTGCATTAATCCTATTGTTCTCTGAGTGTATACTAGACATATATGGTTGATTACACTGTCGATTATAATCGATAGTTGATGCTATGAAATCCATAGTTTTAGTGTAAATGTAGTGTATGCATGCTTTTAAATCAGTTTAAATGTTGCATTTATATATACAATTTCAAAGTAATAATCTCGCTTATTTTATTTATAGGAAAGGGAGTATGGTCCGAATATCACTTTTTGTGGATGTTTACGCTAGCACCCATATTCGGAATTCTACAGCGCCCGATCAACCTCCGCAATGGGTTGACGATCGATCTGCTACTGCCTTTGTAAGTAAACTACCATTAAATGACTTGATTTTGAATATGTAAATTTATTTATGTACCTTACATTGTGTATATGATTATAATTGTTTGTTTTATTTTTCAGCCGCATATCAAGCCGCCGTTGTTCCCCGAAGGAACGCCTCCCGCGAGCCCGTCCCCTTCGTGCTCGATGTTTGGCAGGAGGTCACCTCTCAGGGACATCCAAGGAGAGGAGCCCGAGTGTTAGGGATGGGGGATTACGGGCGGCAATGCCCGTCGACGTCGACCGGCCGTCGGCAAAATGTAGCCCAGACGTTTCATGATCCGAGGGTCGACACTCTGGAGGCTGCGTTGGAGGAGGAGAAACGCGAGCGGGCAAAGCTTGCGGATGCTTTGGCGGTTCGACGCAGATGCAGGGAGGAGAACGATCGACGTCATGCGTAGATTCGTAGACAAGATGCGTAGACTCAAAGACAATTGGCGCCGTTGATGGCTCATCTCGGCCAGACTCCTGTGGTAATTTCCCGCCTCCCCAAAGTTGATTGCGGACATTTTTAGACATTTTTAGACATTTTTGTATTAATTTATACTTGTTTGTAAACATTTTTGACATTTGGTACCCGCGGAGCCCCTCCCCGCCTCTCCCCCGCTCCACCCCTCTCCCCCTCCCCCTCTCCCCTCTCCCCCTCCCCCTCTCCCTCCCCCTCTCTCCCCCTCCCCTCCCGAATTGGTACGGTGGTATTTAGTTTTTATTTGGTACGCTGATATTTGAATTTTAGTTTTTATAGTTTTAGTTTTATAAATTGAAATGTTATATCAGGTACAAAAAAATTTGGTTTATTGATATTTTAAATTATTTTTTTTAAATTTATTTCGTAATCACGACGGAATTTTCCGTCAAATTAATGCCGAAATTAAAATTAATTAAATAAATTAATTTCAATGACGGAATTTCCGCCGCTATAATCATTTAATTTTTATTTAATTTTTAATTTGGGCGGAAATTTCCGTCGCCGTAATAAAATTTAAATTAAAATTAAATAATTTCAATGACGGTAAATTCCGCCGCCGAAATAATTTAATTTTAATTTAAATTTTATTACGGTGACGGAAATTTCCGCCGAAATTAATTTAATTAAATTAATTTTTATTACAAATGACGGAAATTTCCGCCAAATGAAAATTTAATTAAATTAAATTAATATAGCGGAATTTTCCGTCACGAAACCATTAATTCACCGGCGGAATTAATTTCCGTCGGTAAAAGAAAAAATAGCGGCGGAAATTGACCCGTCTGAGCACCGACGACGAGCCGTAGCGGCGGACCACCGACGGAATTTTTCCGTCGGTGATTTATTTTAGCGACGGAAATATAATTTTAGCGGCGGAAATTTCCGTCGCTAAATGACCTTTTTCTGGTCGTGCATAGAGAGATGTTGGCCTGTGTCTGCTTCAACTGGGTGAGCACAAGGTCCTCCTTCTCGAGGTCGGGAGCTTCGGCTGTCTTAGCATAGGGGCGGCGGTTCTCCCCTGGTGCTTGATCTGTGGCCTTCTTATCTGCCTTGGGATTCCCTTGGAAGATCTGCCCGGATCGGGTTAACAGGTTGACCTCCTTGTCTATTGCTTCTTGACTAGATTTCTTCAATGCTGCCAAGGTTAACGGGGGAGCCTTTTTGGCTATCGGCCACTGATTCTGACGGAGTCTAGCAACGGTGAGGGGCTGAGCTTGAGCTTTACTGGCTCCTTCCTGGGCGGCCCTTACAACTGCTTCCCAAGTCACAGGCTTTTAAGTCTGGGGTTGTGTTGTTGCCCCCTGGATGGCACACAGAGCTAGGGCGTCCTCCGATTCGCTCCCATAGCCTGCCTTGCTCATAGTTATCATACAACAAGAGTCGCTATTCTCGGGGCTCGGCGGCTTTTCGATTTCATCCCCGGTATAGTGCAGCCATTCTGGTTCCTTTCTGTAATACTCAGAGCTGGAGATGATTATAGCACTCTGTCTGGGAGGTGCATCCGGTATCATGCCGGTTTCCAGGACTTCTCTGAGAGCTGAAATACATTCGGGGAAGGTGACCTCTTCTTGGGTAACCCTGACAAGGAGTGTTACTTTATTTTGGGGCGGATTTGATCTGACCATGGTTATTTTCTCATTTGGGCGGATGGGAGTTAGTTTCCCTCTCTCTATCAGATCTTTGACTATCAGCCTGGATCGGATGCCTGAAAACCCTTTCCCCAAAGCATGGTAGGCAGTGTTGAACTCTAAGACATCCACGTGCTCAGACCCAGGAAACTTCATGGCCTTCATGTCCTCGGTTTCATATTCGTCTTCCGAAGTGTCTTCGGTCTTATGGCTATCAGCCTCCATCTCATCATACATCCTCTTTCTTTCACCCTTGCAAGTAGGGCAGCAACAAGTAAAGGATAGGCAACGTTCCCCCTCGTAGTTCGATGTAGCAGCTCGATAGATCTGGGTCCAAATAAGGAGCACCCGGGGTCCACTGTCGGGCACTGGAGCAATTAGGAAGGCGTCATGTGGATTCATGGGTATGAAGGCGACTGGGGAGACGTTTAGATCAATAACCCTTTTCAGTGATTGCAGGCACTCGCTGTGCTCAAGCGGCTCGGTTGTGACCCTCACGGTTGTTATGCCATCCGTTCTCGGGAAAGAAGAAAAAGATCCGATGACGTTCACGAATTCCTCATCTTCTGGTCGTTGAAACCCTCCATTCTCGACCAGTGCTTCAATGAACCCTCTCCATTCACCGGCTAGGTTCTTATAAGGAACATTGTGTTCTAGGATTTCGGATGTGTACGGATCTGGGTGCGGGCTTTGTTGTCCCTCATCCTCTGAAGTATCCGGACACTGACCACAGGTGCATCTTACGAGGTGCAGTTCTTGGGGGCCCGTCCCTATTGGCATCTGACTTGCATTTTCTGGTGGCTCTTCGTCGTCGCTTGCTGACAACCAACCATTGTGTCTGGCTCCCATGGCATTATTTCCGGCCTGATTGTTCCAGATTGATTCTGGATCTGGGGCCTCAGTTGACTCTTCGCTCTCGTCATCATCATCGTCATCGCTGTCATCGGAATCATCTTCCCATACAATTGGGATTTCGGCTGAGAGAGAACGCCGATCAAATCCGCTAGGGGAATATGGGTGCGTGCAACCGCAGAAATTGTCGTATGCCCCCATTTCTGGAAGTGGTAATTGCGACTCAGCTTCTCCTCCCAGAAACTGCGGGGGAAGAGTGAGAGGGGGTGGCACGTATTTAAATCCAAGCAGGATATAGAAGCAATCCTCCTCCTCTGATTCTTCAGTTTCACTGTCTTCGGGATCGTATTTGGTTTCTCCCAGAGCCAACTTGCAGAAGTGTACTAGCTCCAGATGCTCTTCGGCCTCTTTGCTGATAAGCCCTAGTACAGGCACCCGTCTGAAGCTTTCTTGCTCAATCTTCCTTGACTGCTCTAACCATCTTGTGTAAATGGCTTTCTCATGTTTTGACCGGAATAGCCCCAGTTCTTTAGTATCAGCTTTGCCTTCATCCGAGAAATAGCGGGCCTCGTATTCTTGCAAGAAATCTCTGACATGAGACCAAGGTGGGCTGACTTGTTCATCGTCCTCAAGATTGAGGGGGAATCCGAATTCAGGATCCTCGACAAGGTTGGCCATGGGTATTTGGGGACCTTCGTCAGCATCTTCCTGGGCATGCGAAGGTTCTCCTCATTCAATCATATTCACTCGATTATGGTTCCTTGGCGAGGATTTTTGATCGTATTAGGCCCTTCGGGGCCTTCCAACTTTCCTTGCTCTATCAAGCCTTGGATCGCCTTTTTCGTAGTGAAGCGGTTGTCAGTCAGATGTCCGTGGGCTTGATGAAAAGCGCAATACTTTGAGGTATCCACGGGAGCATTCGGATTCCTGGTTTGGAAATTCTCCAAAGGCCGCAGCAAGACTTCTTTCACCAGTCCCCTAAAGATGTCGTTCAGAGGCATTCCAAAGTTTTCGAGGTTCATGACCCGTGGCCTGGGCTCGGCTGGTTTTCTGGGAGCAAAAGGAGTTGTGTTATTACATTCCTGTCCCGCGTAATTAATCACCTCTTTGCCTTTAGCAGGAGCAGGAGCGGTGTTGGAAGGAGGAGCCCGATATCTCGTAAGCGGTGCAGCCGGTTGCTGATTGTAAGCCTTTTCAAACTTAGCTGCGGAGTTAACCATGGCCCGTAAGTCTGAGTACGGGAAGTGACTGAGGGACGCTCTCAGATGTGGTTTCAGGCATGACTGAAAGATGTCCAATTGTTCCTCCTCAGAGGGAGGAATTGCCATTTCACTGAGTTTCAGATTCCACCGCTTGTAGAAATCCCCAACATTCTCATCGGGACGCTGCACTGTTGTCTGCAGGTCAACTCTATTTGCTTCCCATTCCAAGTTAGCTTTGTACTTTTCTGTGAAAGCATTAGTAATCTGGTCCCATGTAGCCCTGGCCTCGGGTTTTAGGCGGAAAAACCATTTTAGAGCACTGGATTTCAAGGAGAGACTGAAATAGTCAGCCAACTGCTGATTGGTACACCCTTTGGCCTTCATTGCCAAGGTATACGTATCCAGATGAGTTTTTGGGCATGCAGTACCATCAAAGAGGTCCAGATTTGCATGACAAATTTGTGAGGCAGGGGAACGATGGAGTCCGGGTCCGTAGGCCGGAAGGCAGACTTCTTAGCGGTCAATTCAGCAATCTGCGCTTTCATTTCTTTATGTTGTTCCATGAACCAAGCCAGATGAGGATCGTGTGGTGGAACCATGGCGTTCAAACCAGTGGCTGAGCTAGAGAGAGGAGCTACCACTGGCGGCGGACTGGTGGAGGGAACGGTCGATCCGGGGACGTAGGTGAAAACCTGTCCTTGGCCCAAATTGCCCGGGGGAGCATGAGTAGGAGCCTGGGCGAAGGGATAGAACCTTGCGGCCTGCTGTTGATTTTCAACTGGCAAAGTGGGTGGAGTCAGTCCTGATGTAGCTGGGTAGCTTGGATTTCCGGAGTGAGACCCATAAGTAGGCTTAAGTGTGGGCTGATGTCCCTGGCTGTTGAATTGCATGGCTGTTTGCGGCGATGGTGTATAACCAGGGGGTACTGCGGTCCTGGTGATTCTGACGAAACCGGGATGGAGGTTTGGTAACCCATCGGACCCTGAGTGAGAAATGGATTTGTGAGAGCTGTGTGAGGAGCAACTGAGCTAGTATCATTCTGAGGAGGGGCTCTTGATTGTGGCCCCGAACCACCGCGCGGCATTCCAAATCTGCTTTGTGAAGGTCCGGACTGATCGGTTCCAAACTGAGGCGGGATCCCAATTTGCTGTGGCATTCCGAGGTATCCCCAACCATGAGAAGACATTTCGAACTGGCTTTGTCCCCACTGAGGAACTGCGAACTGATTTGCCCCGTCAGGTTGCATGGATCCAGTAGTCTGAAGCTGGGGAGCTGGCTGACCCAAAGATCGAGGAGCATGGGTTCTGGTGGTAGTACCGTAGGAGGTTGGCGGTGGCATCCTGGAGTAGTCGGGGCGACCAAGATTAGGATTGAAGTCTTCCTCTTCTTCCACGGTGAAAGTGCCATCGGGGTTGAGGCTGGCGGCCAAACCGTGGCTCTTAATAGCCTCCATAAGGCTATTCAGCTGTGCTTCCTGTCGCAATCTCATTTGTTCTGCTAACTGATTCCACTGCTGTTCTGTCTGAGGGGTCCCGGGAGGCGGAGTGACGTTGTCCCCATCATTACCTACGATGCGTACATTCTGAAACCCGAGTCGGAACAAACGGCGAAGCCGATGATGCGCTTGACTCTTCCCAACCGATCAAACGGTGACCCTGTCCGAACCAACCTTTGTGAGGAGTTGCGGGGAAAAGGCACGAGGGTTCGCTTTTTTTTTTCTTGGGAATGAAGGAGGGTAGGTGTTTGGGCTTTGGGCTCATGCAACATGCAGTTATTTGTTCTTGTTTACTTAAAACATGTTTTATTAACCTAATCGGTTGGAAAAGATTGCTCTTCTTTTTCGCAAACTACTCTGGATCCTGGATCAGTGGGCCCCGTCACTACGTCTATAAGCCCCTCGTATTCCACCTGTATTTCGACGTTCCAGGTGGACGGCCCGGCGAGGGTCCTATAGGACAAGCGGGTCCCACCAACCGAAAATGAAAAACGATCCTAAAAGTCTGGCGGGTAATCGAGTCTTAACGAGCATTCGATGTAAATTACGGACAAAGCTGACGTCAAAGTCAAGATCATGTCCGAGGGCTCGACAAAAATTCGGCATGATTCGGACTGATAAATGTCCACAATTGATCTTGACTTGTCGTCAATTAGGCCGTAATTAGGCAAGGAATAATCGTTAATTCTTGATAACTCAGTGTCATGCTGGGAGTCAGTGTATAATTTGTGTCAGTCAGAGTCAAAGTCAAGGCGCCAGTCAATATCTGGTCAAAGCCCGTGACGGAAAACCGGCAGGACTTCGACTGATTAGCGTCCCGAAAGATATTGACTTGGTATGCCGACTAAGGCTTGAAAGGAAAGGTCTATACACAGACAGGGCATGACACAGACCAGACTAAAAACCAACCGGGTCTCGGACGAAGTGTGTCACGGACAAGTGCATGGTCGACACGAGGCTCCATGGGATGTTTGGGTAGTCCCGTGCTTGCATCGAGAGGCGTAATAAGACCAAACGGGCCGCTACAGGGATTTCCCCGGGTTAGGAACGTAGTGTGCAGTGTAAGGTCACGTGCGCGTAGTGTGCAAGCAGTCTATCTTCTTTTTCTGAGTAAAACAGAAATTTTCGCATGTGTCTTAAAAAGTATGACGCATGATTTTTTTTTTTTTTTGAAAATTTTATTTTTTGATAAATCTTTTTTTTTGAAAATCTTTTTTTTTGAAATTTTTTTTTTGAAATTTTTTTTTGAAAGCAAATGAACACATAAGCACATAATTCAAAATTCCAAGAGACGGATCCGATAGTCAAAATTTTGACTTTTTTCGAGGCGACCAAAACAACACAAAATGTGCAAAATCAACACACACACAACAAATGATTTCAAATGCCGGGACGGAAGCTTGACCCTCAAAAGCTTTTCCTTTGTTTTTTTTTTTGAAAATAATGATACCGGTACGTGGGATTGTTAAACCACAATTTATCCCCGACTCGTGTTAGGAGGCATTAACGGGAAGTTTAATGGTTTCCATCAATATACAAAATATCTTTTTTTTTTAAGATAAAGCTTATTTCATTCCCCAGCGGAGTCGCCACTGTAACGATGTTGTTCCATTTTTCCCGAAAGATTTGGTATTTTTCTTTTCTTTGAAAATCAATCGAAAAAAAACACGGAGTCGCCACGCCATTTTTATTTTAAGGGTCAAAACTTGGAAAAGTGCCCGAGATTAGAGATTTGGGTTCGGAGGTCACGTTACACGTCGGGAAGAACGTTAGTGTTCACCCGGAATGCCTCGTAAAACGAGTCTTCCAAGCATTAAAAACCATTTGTGTGTGTGTGTGTGTGTTTGTGTGTTTTGGCCAAAATAAGTTCAAACTGAAAAGTAAAAATTGAGAACTCTTTATTAGACTTTAAACAAGTCCCATGATTTTTGGTGTGATTTTTGGGTTGAGTTTTGGTACTCAAAAGATTTTTGAAGTTGAAAACCAATTCTGCCAGAATGAAAAAGATTTTAAAATGGGTTTAAGGGCTTAAAAATCTCAGAATTTGGGAAAAGTCCGAGAATTAAAGTTGTTCAAAACACCTTAAATAAGGTTTCTGTAAAAGAACTTTCCCATTTGGAGGTGATTTGGTGGACCAAAACCTTATGGAAATCTCAGATATGAAATCTGGATTTCTAGAGACTGAGGAACTGACTTTTAAAAAAAAATTGAAAAAGGGAGTTTTAATCACGCAAAAAATAAAGTAAAAATATTTCTGGAAAGATCTGAATGTTGGCTACAAAAAGTGTTTTGTAGTCAACACCAAATTCCAAGTTCTTCTATGTCCAAAAAATTAGACCATGGACAGAGGTCTTAGAGAAAGGCTACTGGACAGCGACTTCCTCTTGAAGAAAGACATGATTTAAAGGGGATTTGGCATCCATGCTTCTCCCCATTTCCCTAAGCTTTGATTAGTGATCACTAAACATTTTAGTGGTGATCTACTATATCAAGCTATCCTTGGGGTACATTAGGACTTTAAGCATTTCATTTGCTTGGGAAGGGGAATTTTATCCTTTGAAAGAAAGATTTTGTGTATGAAAATGATTTTTAGGATTTTGAAAATGTGTTTGCAAGTAAGTAAAAATACTTTGAAAAGAATGTTGATCCTTGTAGAGGATCATCCATGGAGATGAACTTCCATGGTGATCCTCTTGGATCTAGGGCAAGAAGATGAACAAACTACATTTTGGAGTTTGAAAATGCATGCATGGATGAAAGAGATTTAGGGTGAGGAGAAGGAGGTTATACCTATCTTCTTTGTGTTTTGTGTTTGAAGCTTTGAATTTGAGAGTGAGTGAGTGAGATTTGGGAAGATAATCAAGAGAAAAGAGTGACAATTCAAGGGAATTCTCACTATTTTCTCAAGTATTTTCGCCAAGGTGCAGCTGTGAATTGTGTTGTTTCTTTTTATTTCTGTGACTGAAGGGTTCAATTTATAGGCATTCTGGGATTACAATCATGTCCGCGCGGAGCTTCTTGAAGGCGTGCCTGGTGCATTAAATGCTGCTCCAGGCTTTGGACAGGAAGAATATTTTTCAAATTAAGCAACCAGTTTTTGTTCCAGCCACTTCTATTTCGGGTTTTTGACCTTTCTTTTGCTTTTTGGGATTCTTTTCTTGGTTTATCTTTAAATGGCAATCCCTAATCTACCCTCACTTTGTTAGAAATATTAGGAATTGTTAGAAATGTTAAGGCTTTCGTTAATTTTCTAGCGAAAATACTAACAACTCAAATTGGAGCACTTACAGATCCATCAGTTGCTAGAGTTATTGGGTCGACAGTCAGCGAGACCAGCGACATCGAGTGGACCATCAGGAAACGCCATCACACACAATCATTCTGGTAAGGGAGATAGTTGAATAATAAATATCGGAGCATCGGATCACATTGCATGCCAACTTGATCACATGACTGATGTTCATCTTAATCCAAGCATAGCACCGGTACAAATTCCTAATGGAGAAAATGTCTCTGTCCGTGCCTTGGGACGAGTACACCTCGGGGAAAACTTAATTCTTGATAAAGTTTTGGGTGTTCCTGATTTTTGTTTTAATTTACTTTCAGTCAGCAAGTTAACTCGAGATCTTAATTGTACTCTGACATTTGGATCGGATTTTTGTGTTATACAGGACTCACCCTCGAGGAAGCTGATTGGAGTGGGTAGAGTGCGCAACGGCCTTTACTATTTGGAACCAACTGAAACGGGGAAGGTGCTTTTGGCAAAGCAACGAAGCGAGACGGAAGTGTGGCATCGTCGCCTGGGGCATTTACCTTTGAATCGTATTCACTTAGTTCCAAGTTTGTCTTTTATTTCAATACATTCGAGTCATTTTTGTGATGCATGTTGTAGGGTAAAACAAACAAGACTGCCTTTTCAGGTTCATTTGAATAAATCCGATTATGCTTTTGATTTAGTCCATTGTGATATTTGGGGTCCTTATCATACTTCATCGCATTCTGGGGCTCACTATTTTCTCACTATTGTGGATGATCATAGTCGTGTCACTTGGGTATTTCTTATGAAGCATAAATCGAAAACGAGAAAATATTTGTTCTTATTTTTTAAATGGGTGGAGACACAGTTCAATTCTCGAATTAAAATTTTTCGGACCGACAATGGGCTGGAATTTAATCATTCAGAATTGGTAGCTTATTACTTGGAACATGGCATAGATAGACACACGAGTTGCAGTGACACACCACAACAAAATGGTGTAGTTGAGCGCAAACATCGTCATCTTTTAGAGGTGGCTAGGGCGTTACGTTTTCAACCAAAATTGCCCATTAAATTTTGGGGAGAGTGTGTTTTAACTGTGGCATATTTAATTAATAGAATGCCATTGTCTGTGCTTGAAAACAAAACACCTTATGAAGCCTTATTTGGTGTACCACCCACTTATGACCATTTAAGATGTTTTGGGTGTCTTTGTTATGCTCATGTTAATTCGAAGCTCAGGGACAAGTTTGCGTCACGAGGAAATCCGGGAGTTTTTGTTGGTTACCCACATGGTAAAAAGGGTTATCGGGTGTATGATATTGAAAATTGAAAAATTATTGTTTCACGGGATGTAAAATTTTTCGAAGATATTTTTTCCTACGCAGAAAATGCAAACAGGATGAAGGATGACCTTGAAAAACATAGCTCATCTTCATTTGATTCACCACAAAGGCAGGCTGACCAAGTAATATTGAGTCATTATCAGATCAATCCAACAGTTGGCACCGTTGGAGAGGAAATTGAGGAAAAGGAACCAACCCACAATGATCAGCCAGTTGATATGTTATTTGGGCTTGAGACACCAGCATCACAATCACAGGTCTGCCAGGAAGTCATTTGTGAACTCAAATCAAGATCAGCCTGCGCATCATGTTCCTAGTACTCGCATTCGACATGTTTCTAAGCACCTTGCAGGATATCAATATGCTTTGCCACCTTCCTTGCAGCTGTCCTCTTCTGATGCGCACTCACCCACACCTTCGGTCAACTCGATGGTACATCCTCTTTCTAACACTATTTCCTATTCCAAATTTTCTACCTCTCATCGTGCTTTCTTAGCATCCATATCTACTACAGATGAGCCCACATCCTTTTCACAGGAAATTAAGTATCAACATTGGAAAGATGCTATGTCTCGGGAAATTGCAGCCTTAGAAGCAAACAACACTTGGAAACTTGTTTCGCTTCCTGCGGGAAAGCGTGCCATAGATTCCAAGTGGGTTTATAAAGTGAAATTTACCTGATGGTACGGTGGAGAGATACAAAGCTCGATTGGTTGCAAAGGGATATACCCAAATTGAAGGTGTGGATTTTCATGAAACATTCGCTCCGGTGGCGAAGTTGGTTACCATTCGCTGCATTATTGCTGTGGCATCTGTTCGAAAATGGCCCCTTCACTAGCTTGACGTCAATAATGCTTTCTTGCACGGAGATCTTGATGAAGAGGTTTACATGAAGATACCACAGGGATTTGCAAAGCAGGGGGAGCAACGTGTTTGTCTTTTGCAAAAATCTCTCTATGGCCTTCGTCAAGCATCACGAAATTGGTATCAAAAATTCACTAGCTCTTTGCAAGATTTAGGCTTTTCACAGTCATCGTCTGATCATTCCTTGTTCACTTTTAAACAACACAAATGTTTTGTGGCAGTTGTTATTTATGTTGATGATATTGTAGTCACAGGAACCGATCCTTCCAAGATTGCATGGCTTAAGAAATATTTGGATGATAAGTTTCATATCAAAGACCTTGGGACTCTGAAATACTTTCTTGGTATTGAGGTTGCTCGTTCTCCAACCGGAATAGCCTTGAGTCAACGCAAATACATGTTAGACATATTGACTGAATGTGGCTTGACTGGGTGCAAACCAGCCACTAGTCCCATGGATGAACATCATAAACTTACCCCAGATCAAGGTGATGTTTGTTCTAATCCAGGCTTGTATCGCAGACTTGTAGGTCGACTTCTTTATCTCATAATCAGTCGACCTGACATTAGCTATGCCGTTCACGTGCTTAGCCAGTTCATGCATATGCCCCGCCAACCTCATCTTGATGCTGCGTTCAGAGTATTACGCTACCTCAAAAGTGCACCAGGCCAAGGGATCTTATTTCCATCAGATTCTTCTCTAATTTTGAGAGCCTACTGCGATGCAGACTGGGCTGGATGTCCTACGACTCGTCGTTCTACCACTGGCTATATCTTGTTTCTTGGATCATCCCCGATTTCTTGGCGTTCCAAGAAACAATCTGTGGTTTCTCGTTCTACAGCTGAGGCAGAGTACCGTGCTATGGCTACCACAGCTAGTGAGATTGTATGGTTAGTTCGGTTACTTTCAGATTTGGGAGTTTCACAAACGAAACATGTTTCACTATTTTGTGACAACCAAGCTGCTCTCCACATTGCTGCTAACCCAGTCTTCCATGAACGCACTAAACACATCGAGATAGATTGCCACTTTGTCCGACAACATATTCAGTCCAAACTTTTGCTTCCGCGGCCTATTTCTACTCAAAATCAGTTGGCGGACATCTTCACCAAATCACTTGGTCGAGAACGTTTTCACAAGTTGTTAAGCAAGTTGGTCATTTCCAATCTTCATGCTCCAACTTGAGGGGGAGTAAAGACGGATTATGAGGGATTAGACATATCTTGCAATCATTTGAATATTTGATGAAGATGCTAGGATCAATCACATATTTTTCATTTATTTATACGTATCAATTCTTTATATAGATTAGGTAGGTCAACCTCCATTCTTTTGTATATATTTACTGCATTGTAACCAAGCAGCCATTCAAGAAAAAAAAAATCACACGTTGTGTTTTACTTAGTCAAAAATATAATCTTCACGCCTTTAAAAAAAAAATTTGCTCTGGTACAATCTCAACAATCCCAAATCAGTGAACGTCGATTTGTGAAGCTGAACTTAGCTAAACAATCAATATATACGGTCAACTGCTATTCAATCGACTATAATGGTTTCAAAACAGTTGAGCTCCTGTTATTCTTGGACTATAATAGTTTTAGCATACGTGAACGTGAGGCCCGATTTTGAGGTTGTGCAAGTAGCCCAATTGTACAGAGCCCATAATTTTATAGGGCCTCATATTTTCCTCCATTTCTTAAACCTAGCCCAAATATGCTAGTACTAAATATATAAATTTTGATGTGATTTCATGGCAAATGTTGTTGCTAGCTTGGTTGGATAACTTTTATTATACATTAAGGGCCTTATATTCAATTTAGCACAGGCCCATATAATTATTGAGGCGGACATGTGGCCTGGGAGGTTCAAGCAAGCTTTTGGAGGGAAAAAAAAAAGAAGGAAAATTAGTGATAAATTGTTGTTTTATGTGTTATTGAATTACTAGCATTTATCTAGACGGTTTGAAAATAAGGAGGGATGTTGTTGGTTTTATTCTAAAGGAAGAGGCCCCATTTGGATATACAAATATTGCTTGTATTAGGGCTTCACCAAGAAAATAATTGCATCTAGATCAATTCTCAAAGAAATTGTTGTTCCATTTTTGTCGTTGCAATATTTTGTTGCGTAAATGTGATGTTGCGACTTTTTTTGGAGACTTTCAATTATTAAATATACTAATCTTATTTTCCTCCAAAAAAATAATACGTACTAATTGTTCTTCTAAAATGATGACATACTCGTAATGTGACATTTTTCGCATATCATAGCGTGTAAGTTTTATAATTATAGGTGATTAATAAGCTTTAAAGAAATTTATGGCTGAAAATCATTTCTAAAAAGAGAAAAAGAGTACGTTTCGATCCATAATTTTCATGTAGGGAAAGGAAATCATATTCTTGATGAATCGTCCATCAAATAATGTCTTTCTGACACGTCGCTCAAACCAAATATAATTATTAACTTCCGTTAGTTAGATAATAATATTGAAATCTATAGCATTTGTTTCATCAAGAAAAGACTGATACGCAACGATGTCTGCACACGTGATATAAATCAATGATGTTAGAGATCTAAATGATGATTTTAGGGAAAATAAAATGTATAACCTTAGGGTCATCGAAAATGATTTTCATGGAATAAAGAATTAACACTATTGAATATACTCGATTAGTGTCCTATATATTTCTATAATATGTGTGGTTTTACTAACATAATATTAAACAGAGATAATTGATTAGTAGACCATATATACAAGTTTGTTTATATATATATATATATATATATATATATATATATATATATATATATATATACTCCCTCCGTCCCACCTAGTGTAGACTTCTTTTCCTTTTTCGTCCGTCCCACCTTAGTGTAGATCGCCAAAATTAGAAAGTTTTTTATTATTTTTTATTTTCCCTACCCCACCCACTCATTCTCTCTCTTCATTTTCCACCATACAATTTATTCAACCAACCTACTATTCACTCCACTCATTCTCTCTCTTCATTTTCTACCACATATTTTCATTATCTTAATAATATTCCTTAGTTATTGCGCCCACCATCTTGGCCACACTAAGGTGGGACGGAGGGAGTATATATATATATATATATATATATATATATATATATATATATATATATATATATATATATATATATATATATATATATATATATATATATATTATTTTTATTTTTATTTTTTTTACGATGATTCAAGTCGGAGGCAAAGAGAAGGTTCAAATCCTAAGACTTAACTTTACCACTAGACCACTATTTTTTTTTTTTTGAGATTTTAGTCGATCTTGTGCAGTACATTCATGCCATGCCCACATTAAAGTATTATTAATAAAATGGGTGAAACTGGATATATTAAAAATATATTTTAAATATAATAATAAGATGAGAAATAATTAATAGCAAAAGAAAAAAAAATGAATAAATGTGAAAGTGATATATAAACAAAGAACATGTTTACGGCACATGTATGGTTTGGAGGGGTAGGTAGGACACTTCAATGACAATGGACCCTAACCCTTGTCTTTTTTCACACTCCCGTATGTGACAAACCTATTCTATTCTGAGTAGGTCTAGGGGTTCTCCGTGAGTTATAGAGAAACGGGTTTCTGGAAATTCAGAAGCTTTAGGATTGATATTCAGAAGTTTTGGGACAGATATCCAAAAAAAAGATTTGAGACCAAATCCAAGGCCAAGACCAAATTTCTGATTCTGAATATCACTTTCACAAGGTTCTGGATATCCAGAACATTAAATATGGATATCCAGAAGCCTTAAAACTTATATACAGAAGCCAATTCTAAATTTCTGGATATCACTTACATAAAGTTCTGGATATCCAAAACATTAAATATGGATATTCAGAAACTTTCAAAATGAATAACTAGAAATTTAGAATTGCCCAAGCCAAGGCCATGGGCCAAGGTCATGGTCAATACAAAATTTCTGGATATCCTTTCAAAAGCAACTGGATATCTTTTCAAAAGTTTCTGGATATCCGTTTCTCCATAGGCCAAGGTCATGGTCAATACTCCCTCCGTCCCGGTAGAAGCGTCGTCATTTTAGGGGTGGCACGCAAATTAAGAAAAAGTGTGGGAAGAAAAAATGTTGTGAGAGTAATTTGAAAATAGGAGAGAGAATTAGTGGAGGGAATAGTAGATGGGTAATAGAATATTAATAAAATATTTTCTTTTTAGGAAAGGGTGACGCTTTAAACGGGACACCCTTTTGGGTAAAAAGTGACGCTTCGAATGGGACGGAGGGAGTACAAAATTTCTGGATATCCTTTCAAAAGATTCTGGATATCCTTTCAAAAGATTCTGGATATCCAGAACATTGAATGTTTAAACCAGAAAATAACAAACAAACGTTAAAACATGTGAGAGCATTTTATCAAACAGCTTCTATGCATATCAAATACAAAATTTATCATAATCATGCAATTCCATGCCTAGATAGAAATAAACATAATCCAAGTGTGTAATTTCCATGTGCGTAATATTTTCTGAAATTTACTGTGCTAATTTGCAAATTACGCAAGTAGTAGTACCTCAGGTAGGAAAGATTGAGCGGAGCGTTCGTCTGGGATGTGGCCGGCAATGGAAATGAATTTGCTCTTTTTGATTTCCCGTTCGAACGATACTCGCTCGCTGATAGTCGTGAGCACCGACGAAAACGATGAAAAAAACCCGTTTCTCCATAAATTATGGAGAAACACGTTTCTCCCTAGATTTTGGCTTCTATTCTAGTCACAACCTCTTTCTTTTCATTTTAATGTATTTTTATGTCTCTTTATACTTAATTCCATCATAAATGTATACTCCCTCCGTCTCAAAATGATTGTCCCACTTTTTTTGCATTTATTACGAAGAAACTTTGAACAATAATTTTAGGTTGATTTAATTATACAAATGAAGATCTAAAACTTGCAATTGATAGTATTATTGATGGTGTATCAATAATGAGTTTTAGATTTTCATTTGTATAGTTAAATAAACCTAAAATTATTGTTCAAAGTTCCTTCGTAATAAAAGCAAAAAAAGTGGGATAATTATTTTGGGACGAAGGGAGTATCAAATAAAAAATATGAAAGTGATATATAGAAATGTTTTCATGTACTATTCCTTTCATTCAAAATATTTTCCAAAATATTTTGGTTTGTCGACATAAATAGTTTTATAATTTTGAATAATAATGTGTACTATATTGAATCAACGTCAAAGAGCTCTAACTCAAATGACATCTGATGTATTTTTCTAAACGAGAGTTAAGGGGTTCAAACCTCATCAAATCCAATTTCGAGCACTTTTAAGTGTCAATCTTTTAATAGAATAAATTCTTCATTAATAACAAAATCCAATTTGAAAAAAAAAAAAAACTGAAAAATTTCAAGAATATAATACTTCCTTAGTCACATAAAAAATATTGTAATTGATTTGTCAAATATTTAAAGAAATTCTTCATATTGTTTTTCTTTGTTTATATTGTGACAATTAAAATTACACAAGTTAAAATGAAAAGTATAACATTGTTATTTGGTGATGAAGGGCATTAAAAAAAATGGCGCATGCATTGATTTTTTCTTTCTTTCTTAATTAATTAATTAATTAATTTTCATTTTGTTCTTCAAGAATGACCTAGTAGATGAAGTACCACTTAGGGGTCGTTTGTTTTTTTGTTTTCAGCCTTAAATGCCTCTTAACTCTTATTCATTAAGAGGATTAGAAAAATAAGTGTGTTTGTTTTTTTTTTTGAAATAAGACTTAAAGGCTCTTAAAAGCCTCTTAATTTTAAGAGGTTAAAATGTTATTTGAATTGCCTCACGAAAGCCTCACAAGCCACTGTTTCATATTTGATTTTGGGTAAAAAAATTTAAGCATTTACTTGTTTCATAATGCATTTACGTTTTTTTTTTTTTTTTTTAATTTTTTTTATTTTTTTTTAACTGTTTCGTATAATGAATTCGAGATACAAAATCAAACAACTTATCCAATTCGAGTCGGTTTTCGATTCTTTGCCTCTTAATCATTCAGCCATTTTCAGAACTGAAATCAGAATTCAGCACTTATCACTTAAAAAAAACAAAAACCCCCTTACTCAAGTGGAAGATGATAGATTAATTAACATTATAGTCTTTTATCTAGACTACACAAATTTGACTTAATAATTATAGACCATTCATCATCTATAGACAATGAAATTTTTTAGACTCTCTGAATTCTTTGTCACATCAGTTATTCAAACATAACTTACTCATCCTTCGAAATAAATGTCTTACTCCCTCCGTCTCATTCAAGTGTGCATCAAATTTTTTGATACATCGATTAAGGAATAACAATAAAATAAGAAAAAAGTAAGAGAGAGAAAAAAGTGGAGAGAAAATGTTGTGAGTGTAAAAGTAAAATAGAAAAGAAAATGAGTGAAAGGAATAGTTAGGAGAGAGAATGTTGTGAGTGTAAAAGTAAAATAGGAGAGAGAGTGAGTGGGGTAAATAGTGAAGATTCCCTTTCCATTTTGGACAGTTCACACTCAGCTGAAACGGACCAAAAGAAAAATAAGTGTACACTCAGCTGGAACGGAGGGAGTATTATCTAAAGGATTATTTGCAAGATTTCTAATATTTACTTTAATTTGCAATATTGGTCCCAAAAATTCAATTTAGCCAATTAGTATACTAACATTTACATTTTTTTTTTTTTTTTGCAATTCCACTATAAAGTAACAGGTTGTTAATTTGTTAACAAAATGAACATGTGACTTGCACATGACATTCTAATGGACGTTTTAAATTGTTTTTGGAGTTAAACATATATGATCGGCATGATTCATTTTTAAGTCGAATCTACTATTTAAATATACAACATACATTTTTTAAAATTTTTTATAGAACGGGTTATTATATATTAATTTTAATGTTAAATGTTAAAAAAAACGGATAATTAATCCAAAAAAATAATACTTATTCCCATATTTGTTTGCTACGAATTATCTTACGTGTAAATTGACGGATCTATGTTAATAATTGATGGAAAGGAGAGAGTGAGAGAGGGGAGGGAGGGAGGGAGGGAGGGAGCAGAACGAATTAAGGGGGAGGGTGGATGTAGAAGGGGTGATAGGGGGAAGGTTGCAGAGTGGTGGAGGAAATAAAAGGGAGGGGGAGATGGAATGGCACGGTGATTGGTGATAGTAGAATTTTTTCAAGTTTTTCCCCATGTTTTTTTTTAAATAAATTTTAAATTATTTAATATAAAATAATTTAATTTAATTTAATCATAAAAAAAAGTGTGAACAAATATATGTTGTAGATTTAAATATTAGATCACGTTTAAAAAAAGTATTATGTCAATCGGATATTTGTAACTTTAAAAACACTTTAAAACATCCTTTAAAATGTAATGTGCAAGTTATATGGCCTTCATTCCGTTTAAAAAAAAAAAAAACAGTTCGTTAATTTTGTAGTCGAATTGCAAATAAATGTAATGTTAGTATATCAATTGGTTAAATTGAACTCTTGGGGCAACTTTAAAAATTGAAATAAATGTTAGGAACCAAATTGCAAACAATCCTTTTCTAAATGACTTTTAAAATAATTTTTTATTTTTTTTGTTTTCCCACTTAAGTATTGAACATATCAAAAGTGTCGAGTTGAGCCGAGCAAGTAAAGCCCAGTCACCCTCACCAGTGGCCTGCGTATTCTCAATAAACCTGGATCCAACATCATAAGGCCCAAGGCCCAGCAACAGGATACGTCGACCTAAGCTCACAGTCCGGCCTCCAAGGTCCCGATCTAGCTTGGTCCGACTCTACAAACCCTTGCATTAATTCGGGTACGATCCATGGTCTACTCGACAGTCAGGTCGACCATTCCTCAAACGGCGACCTCGACCTAATCCACAAGTGTCGACTTGACACTTGCCGGCACATTTGGTTGAACTGTTCTCATAATCACATCCCTACAAATCAGGAGCCGTTAGACTATCCCCATCAGTGACCCTAACCCTGTTAGCAAAATTTCCAATTACAGAAGAAAAGAAATTACAACTAAAAATTACAGAACAGAAATAAATAAACTGTAACAGAAAATATAAACTGGAAAAGAAGGAAAAGATGGCAGCAACACGATTGTGCACGAGCCCTGATGAATCAGTCTCCTTAAGACTTATTCGTCCCTCACCAATAGTGCTTGAGGCCGCTGACGCGAGTCTCCCAGGATAGAACGTGCGGACCGGGGGCACTTTGCACCTAAAGTTCCCGGCAAATTGGCAGTGTGCCTAGACAGTATCACCACAATGCAGTATGCAAGGAGGCCAAACGAAGATTGAACAATATGCATCAAAGAGAGAGTGAGAGCAGTTGCAGGAAAAATTTAGTGTATAAAATGATTTGTGAAGACTCCATTTTATAGCTGTCTTGAATCGAAACTGCCAATCCCATCATAATCACGAAAATTATTACAGTAATAATTTTGCATTTGATTCTGATATGGCTGTTACAAGGAAGAAATTAAAATCGAATTAACTCAGTTTCAATTACAATGGGTAAATGGGAGTAAATTTCCGAAATCAAAAATAAATTTTCGAAATCAAAAATTCAAAATTTTAGTAAAAGGTGGGCTTGCGCGGGTAGGCCATTTCGGAGCTACATTCGTGTCCGCAGGACGCGTACGCACATGAGTTCGGTAGCCCCAAGCCTATTTTGGACCATGATTTGCACCCCCCCCTGCGCACCCGTGCGCGAGAGAGAGCCTCTATGCCACACACAATTACTCCTTACATAAAGTGTAGTAGTATTTAAACTATCTACCTTTCACATTCCCATTCAATGTGGGATAACTTATTTTCCCACTTCCAACCCATCATCTTTGAGCCTTAATATTTCATTCATCCATCAACCATTTTGGACAAATAAATATTCGATTTTAATGTTCTCATGGAGTAGAATACAAATCCATAATCAATTTGGTCATTTAACAAATAACCCATTTAGGAAATAATCTCAAATTTCCTTCACACCCACTATTTTTCCAACAATCCCCCACATAAAGGAAATGCTGAGGAAATGGTGATAAATTCCGGCAGTTGACACCTACATGGGATAGGTAGGGGTTTGCCCTTTGAACCTTTCCTAGTAAAATATATTTACTTTACCCGTTAATCAGTAGACACGTTGTCCTTTAACTGTTCA
The DNA here is from genome assembly GCA_022495995.1 of Adenophora triphylla var. japonica. NCBI lineage: Eukaryota > Viridiplantae > Streptophyta > Magnoliopsida > Asterales > Campanulaceae > Adenophora > Adenophora triphylla. The sequence goes on from JAFEMH010001063.1 coordinate 290,845, forward strand.
GTTTTTTGTGTAGTAGGTCTTATACTTTACACAAGTATCTCTCTAACACACTTCAATTCTCATGACTATGTTCATTCACGGCCACCGAACATAATGCCCGGGTTCTCGTGAGAGGGTCTAAGAATTGAGCCTCACGCAATTCTCCTCGAAGCGGCCACACTTCTCTCTCACATAGGTGATTCCCGCTCGACATTTTCGAAGCGAAAGAATCATTAAAAGCAAGCTGCTTAACCTTTTCCTTTCGGGATGTCACTTAAGGACTGGGTTTGGGGATGACTCCCCCACAAAGTGACAATACAAGTCTTTTAACGGTTAGGTTGTCCCTTTGAAAACCTAGATCTTGGGATCTCCAGTCAACTAGGTGGGGTTTTCCACTGTGTTTAACTTCTAAAGAGGCTTTAGTCCCATTCCTAATGTCAAACGTTCAACTACCTCTTTTGTTAACCCTTTCGTTAACGGATCCGCTAAATTATCCTTTGACTTCACATAGTCAATAGATATGGTACCAGTAGAGAGTAGTTGTCTTATGGTATTATGTCTACGACGTATATGTCTAGACTTACCATTATACATATGACTTTGTGCCCTACCAATTGCAGATTGGCTATCACAATGTATACAAATTCTTTGCACAGGCTTTGTCCACTTTGGAATATCTTCTAAAAATTGGCGCGGCCATTCGGCTTCTTCACCACACTTGTCTAATGCTATAAACTCAGATTCCATAGTGGATCTGGCTATAACAATCTGCTTAGAAGACTTCCATGATATAGCAGCACCGGCTAATGTGAATATATATCCGCTCGTAGACTTAGAGTCTTTGATATCTGATATCCAATTAGCATCGCTATATCCTTCAATTACAGCTGGATGTCTAGTATAGTGTAATCCATAATTACGAGTATATCTTAAGTACCTTAGTACTCTCACTATACCCTTCCAATGGTCCTTCCCAGGATTACTTGTATACCGACTCGGTTGCTTACAACATATGCAATATCTCGGTCTTGTACAACTCATTAAGTACATTAGACTTCCAATGACCCTCGAATACTCTAATTGGGACACAGGTTCGCCTCGATTTTTCGTTAAATGTAGGCTTGTGTCAATTGGAGTATTTGCCGTTCTATCGTCATCCTTGTTAAATTTCTCAAGAATTTTATCCACATAATGAGATTGACTTAGTACAAGTCCATCGGATATTCTAGAAATTTTCACACCAAGGATCACATCCGCTACACCCATATCCTTCATGTCAAACTTCGAGTTCAACATATTCTTTGTGGATTTAATCATTTTATCACAGCTTCCTATGATAAGCATGTCATCTACGTAAAGACACAAAATAACATAGCCATTTTCGTTGCTTTTAACATAGACACATTTGTCACATTCATTGATTTTGAATCCACTTTCAATCATGGCTTGATCAAACTTTTTGATGCCATTGTTTTGGTGCTTGTTTGAGGCCATACAATGACTTCACTAACTTGCACACTTTATTTTCTTGCCCTGGAGCAGAGAATCCCTCTCTGGTTGTTCCATGTAAATCTCCTCTTCTAAATCTCCATTTAGAAAGGCAGCTTTTTACATCCATTTGATGTACTTCAAGATTTCGCAAAGCGGCAATTGCAAGTACAATCCTAATAGACGTAATTCTCGTAACAGGAGAATACGTGTCAAAGTAATCAAGACCTTCCTTTTGTCTGTAACCTTTTATTACAAGTCTGGACTTATACTTATCAATGGTTCCATCAGCCTTCATTTTCCTTTTAAAAATCCACCTATATCCTAGTGTTTTACTTCCCGGAGGAAGATCCACTAGTTCCCAAGTGTGATTTTGTAAAATTGAATCAATCTCACTTTTGATGGCCTCTTTCCACAAAGGTCCTTCCGAAGAGCTCACGGCCTCTTTATAACTTTGTGGTTCACTTTCAAGCATGTAGGTTATAAAATCCGATCCATAGGATTTTCCTATCCTACCTCGTTTGCTACGTCGAGGTTCTACCTCCGCTTCATCATTTTCATGATGATTTTCTTCTCCTACTTCTTCTTCTATTGAATCAAACGTCCGTTTAGATGAGCTTGCCTCATCTCTTTTACACGGAAACACATTCTCAAAGAAAGAAGCATTTCTTGATTTCATTATAGTATTCTTGTGTATATCTTGAATTTTCGATTCATGAACAAGAAATCTATAAGCACAACTATTTTGTGCATATCCAATTAATATGCAATCAACAGTCTTAGGACCAACTTTCACCCTTTTAGGTGGAGGTACATCTACCTTCGCAAGACACCCCCACACTCGCAAGTATTTATAACATGGTTCTCTTCCATGCCATAATTCATATGGGCTTTTGTTTAATTTCTTTCGAGGTACCTTATTTAACACATAATTTGCCGACAACACGGCTTCTCCCCACATGTTAGAAGGTAATCCCGAACTTATCAACATGGCATTCATTGCTTCTTCCAATGTTCGATTTTTTCGTTCGGCAACACCGTTTTGTTGGGGTGTATATGGTGCCGTGGTTACATGTTTAATTCCATTTTGAGCACAAATTGCCTCAAATGGAGACTCATATTCCCCACCACGATCACTTCTTAGCACCTTAATTTTCCGGTTTAAGTGATTCTCAACTTCATTTTTATAGAGAATAAACTTCTCTATAGCTTCATCTTTACTTTTGATAAGATACACATAGAAATATTTTGTGCTATCATCAACAAAAGTTATGAAGTACTTATTGCCACCACGTGATTGTGTTGATTTAAAGTCACATAAGTCCGTGTGAACTAACTCGAGTGGTTCACTATTTCTTGTTATTAAATGGAATGAAGGTTTTGTAAATTTTGCTTCAACACAAGGTTCACATTTGTGTTTGCAATCAACTTTAAATTTTGGTATGTAGTTCAAGTTAATTATTCTACGAATAGCATCATAATTAACATGTACTAATCTACCATGCCACAAAATGGAAAGACTCAAGCAAGTAAACGGAAGAATTATTCATTTCATTAACTTTGGGCTTAGTAGCCATTACATTCGGTTTCACTACCATAACACTAAGCTTAAACATCCCATCATTCACATAACCTTTTCCTACAAACATTCCATTCTTGGACAAAGTGACAACATCGGACTCGAACACAATACGAAAACCATGCTTAATTAAAAGCGAGCCGGACACCAAGTTCTTTCGGATATTGGGCACATAAAGTACATTGTTGAGAGTCAATTCCTTGCCGGATGTCATCTTCAAAACCACCTTCCCTTGACCTTTGATGTCGGAAGTGGCCGAATTCCCCATAAACAACTTTTCGCCATTTTCCATAGCTTCAAAAGTACTAAACATGTCTTTGTTGGAGCACACATGTTTAGTAGCACCGGTGTCAATCCACCACTGATTTGGATTCGAACCCACCATATTCACCTCGGAAACTACCGCCGCAAGGTGCATATCGGACACATCTCTAGCAATGTCATCTACCATGTTCACTTCACGAGCCTTCTTAGGAGCCCTACATGTTGACGCCTTGTGGCCTTCACCACCACAATTGTAACAAGTTCCTGTGAACCTCTTCTTGGAAACCCCACCTTGAGGCTTCAAGTTGAACGACCTTCTAGTTGTTTCAACCTTAGCTTTACCCTTGCCTTTGCCTTTGGAGCTTTGGCCATGCTCCACCACATTAGCTTTGGCCACACTTGGGTTAAACTTTTTCTCGGCAACTCTATTGCCTTCCTCAATGCTAAGCCGAAGAATGAGCCCTTCAAGATTCATCTCCTTTCGCTTATGCTTCAAGTAGTTCTTAAAGTCATTCCAAGCTGGAGGCAACTTTTCAATCATTGCAGCCACTTGAAAACTCTCACTAAGAACCATGCCCTCGGCATCAATCTCATGATAAATTGTTTGCAACTCATCAACTTGAGTTTTCACGGTCTTAGAGTCCACCATCTTAAAATCAAGGAAACGGGCAACAATAAACTTCTTTGTTCCCGCATCCTCAATTTTATACTTGTGTTCCAAGGACTCCCATAGTTCCTTAGCATTCTTCTTCCCCCTATACACATTATAGAGAGAATCAGACAAGCCATTAAGAACATAGTTCTTACAAAGGAATTCCCCATGTTTCCAAGCATCAACCGCTGCCACGGTTGTCACATCCGTCTCATTCTCAGCCACAACTGGCATATCTTCTTTCAGATACTTAGCCAAATTCAGAGTGGTTAAGTAGAAAAACATTTTCTGTTGCCACCTCTTAAAGTCGTGGCCAACAAATTTTTCAGGCTTTTCAGCATGGGGGGTTGAGATATGCACTGTATGAGGATTAGTCACAATAGAAGTGCCTTGAGAACCAGAGCCATTTCCAGTTCCAGTTTGGGTTCCATTCACAGTTTCAGTTCCAGCTTTGTTTGTCTCAGTTGCCATTTCTGAAACAGAAGCAGATTATTAGTCTGAATGGTTTTCAGTAACTCCTTCCCTTCTGTAGGAATAAGTCTTAAGATTGTTAGCAAAATTTGCAATTACAGAAGAAAAGAAATTACAACTAAAAATTACAGAACAGAAATAAATAAACTGTAACAGAAAATATAAACTGGAAAAGAAGGAAAAGATGGCAGCAACACGATTGTGCACGAGCCCTGATGAATCAGTCTCCTTAAGACTTATTCGTCCCCTCACCAATAGTGCTTGAGGCTGCCTTGGACGCGAGTCTCCCAGGATAGAACGTGCGGACCGGGGGCACTTTGCACCTCAAGTTCCCGGCGAATTGGCAGTGTGCCTAGACAGTATCACCACAATGCGTATGCAAGGAGGCCAAACGAAGATTGAACAATATGCAGCAAAGAGAGAGTGAGAGCAGTTGCAGGAAAAATTTCTGGTGTCTAAAATGGTTTGTGAAGACTCCATTTTATAGCTGCCTTGAATCAAAACTGCCAATCCCATCATAATCACGAAAATTATTACAGTAATAATTTTGCATTTGATTCTGATATGGCTGTTACAAGGAAGAATTTAAAATCGAATTAACTCAGTTTCAGTTTCAGTTACAATGGGTAAATGGGAGTAAATTTCCAAAATCAAAAATTCAAAATTTTAGCAAAAGGTGGGCTTGCGCGAGTAGGCCATTTCGGAGCTACATTCGTGTCCGCAGGACGCGTACGCACATGAGTTCGGTAGCCCCAAGCCTATTTTGGACCATGATTTGCACCCCCCCTGCGCACCCGTGCGCGAGAGAGAGCCTCTATGCCACACACAATTACTCCTTACATAAAGTGTAGTAGTATTTAAACTATCTACCTTTCACATTCCCATTCAATGTGGGATAACTTCTTTTTCCCACTTCCAACCCATCATCTTTGAGCCTTAATATTTCATTCATCCATCAACCATTTTGGACAAATAAATATTCAATTTTAATGTTCTCATGGAGTAGAATACAAATCCATAATCAATTTGGTCATTTAACAAATAACCCATTTAGGAAATAATCTCAAATTTCCTTCACACCCACTATTTTTCCAACAGACCCAACCCAACCTCTAATAAAATATTAATTTCTCTCACTTCCATATACACAACCCCAACCTTATATAATTTATACTCCCATCAGTGACCCAACCCCAACCCAACCTTTTAATAAAATATTTATTTCTCTTTACTTCAACTTATCTAAAATACTTATCATTTTATTTTTTTAAATAATGTATTAGTAATAATATTTCTAAAATTACCCGTACAATTATTAAAAGTAATTACCCATACAATTATAAATTCATAATTTATAATTTACTTGATATATTTTTTATTTTATTATTTATAAATAAAAAAAATTATGAATTTTGATATATTTTTTATTTTATTATTTTATATAATTATATAAAATATATTAATTTTAAAAATATATTTATATAAAAACATGCCACCCAATTATTGGGTGACATGTGGCAAAAGTAAGGAGGCAACCTAAGCCAACCCTTGGATCGGCCAATTGCCCGGGCAAATCATTTCCGTGACTTTTTTTTTTTTTTTGGTTTGGGTTTTGTCCTATCTGGTGACCCTCCCTTGAGGGTCACCGTTGTGTATGGTCTTAGACCATCCCCATCAGTGACCCTGACCCAACCCAACCTCAAATAAAATATTAATTTCTCTCACCCAACCCAATCCAACCCAACCTTATATAATTTATACTCCCATCAGTGACCTCGACCCAACCCAACCCAACCCCACCTTTTAAAAATAAAATTAATATATAAAATATATTAATTTTAAAAATATATTTATATAAATACAAAATCAAAATAATTAGATCAAAGAAAAAAAAAAAAAAAAAAAGAAATTGCACAACCGGGGTCAACCGAAGGTTGGCTGATTGCCCGGAGTCACCAAATGTCGTGACTTTCCTTTGCTTTTCCATTTTTTTTTTCATTTCTTGTTTGTCCTATATGATGACCCTCAAGTGAGGGTCACCATAGTGGCTGGTCTTAGAGACACGTTCCCATGACCAGTAACTGTCGCTGAAATCTCGGAGCACATGTCGCCTCCCCAAAAATAAAACCACCATTGTCTATAAATACTTCATCACTACCAAACGGTACAAGGTAACTGCAATTTTGTCATTTGAATTCAACTGTTCATTTACAATATTTGCTCTCCGAAACATATACTTACTCTCACGCCCGAGGGTCTAAGCCGAAGACACATCCGGCTAGTCGTGGGTTCTGATTTCAGGTCAAGGAGCCAGGTGATCGGGCCCCGCCACGTGAGGAAGATTGATAAGCACTTTTCTTGCGGCATCAGTTTGGTTCCATTGCCGGGAACGTGCTTAAGCTTGACCTCGAAACTTTTCTCAACCTACAACAATGGTAACCCCAGACGGGCATGTCTCAGATGCTTCTGAAGAATTCAATGAAGTGAATGTCAACACCAACGCAGATACCAATGCAAACGCTGAAAACACAAATCTACCTCCTCCCCCACCAAATCGCCCTCATGGTAGAGCAACACGCTCTACCAGTATTGCTGATGGCAGGGGATTGCCAGATACAAGAAGAGGGAAAAGACACATGGAGGGACAAGGAGTTCCCCCTCCTCCTAAGCGTTCAACTGCTCATGTGAATGTTGGAAATAGGGCAGGTCCCTCATCCAACCCATTGAGTAGAAAGGAAATGCTATTGGAGCGAGCCCAGATTCTAGCCGAGTTACTGGCTATAGAGGAGGCTGAGAAGGCGGATATAAGAGCGGAGAGGGTGGCTCCCTCTCAAATTTCCAACAGGGAGCAGGCCAGGAGTGCTAGGCCTAATGAAACCGTTGGACAGAACGGCGATAACAGGATAGTGCAGCGGGTTCCATCCCCCATTCATGTGCCAAGCAACGACCTAAGGGCTAGCCTCACCAGGAACAGGGAGCAGGAGGCTCAGTCAGATTTGAGGACGCATTTAGAAGCCAACCGAAGCCGACGTGGTTCGCCTGCCAGGACACAGAGATCACAGTCTCATAGGGACAGGAATGGGCGCAGGTCGCCCATAAGAGAAGAAAGGCGCAGGTCGCCACTTGGAGATAATAGGCGCAGGTCGCCATCCAGGGATGAGAGGCGCAGGTCGCCCCAAAGGAATGACAGGCATAGGTCTCCAGTTCGATCAGAAAGGGCTCATTCTCACCGAGACAGGAGGAGTAGGCAGGTAACTCCCCCCAGGAGCGAAGGTCAAAGGTCGAATGCCGTTCCCCCTGCAGGAGATGACAGACCCGACGCTAGGGAATGGCTGTTGATGAAAAAGAGGTTCGAACAATGGGAGGAGGAGAAGAAGAAGGACACTACAAAGGTTGAATGAATCGACTTTGCTCTTCAACCTTTGTCCAAGGAATTGAGAGACGGTCGACAATATGTGCAAAGCTCTCATAAGCACACTCACGGGGGCAGCCTTAACTTGGTTCAATGGTTTGGCCGCTGGTAGCATCTCCACCTGGACGTGTTTCAGGACAAAGTTCTTAGATCGCTTCTCCACTGCAGGAGCTCGAAAAATGACAGTGACCGATCTAAATAACTTGGTGCAGGCCAAAAATGAAAGCTCAATGAGCTGCTTCACCAAGTTCAGGGAGATGGTTGATAAGATCGAGGAGGATCTCACTGACAGGGAGGTGATCAATTGCTTCCGGAATGGTATTTCCTCGGCAGACATGGATTACGAACTGACGGTGCGTACAGTTACTACTCGACAGGAGTTGTTCGAGAAGGTTTATAACGTGGCACTAGCCGAGGAGAGAAAGGAAAAGCAGAATAGGAAAGGTCCCAAGGTTGAGGTCGCCGATGTGTGATGAATGTGTGTCCGAAAATTTTCCCATTTTTATTTGAAAAAATCAACGAAACGGAGTCGCCACGCCATTTTAATTTTGAGGGCCAAAACTTTGAAAAAAGCCCGAGATCAGAGATTTAGGTTCGGAGGTCATGTTACACGCCGGGAAGAACGTTAGTGTGCACCCGGAATGCCTCGTAAGACGAGTCTTCCAAGCTGAAAATCATTTGTGTGTGTGTGTGTGTGTGTGTGTTTTGGCCAAAATACTTTGAAACTCAGAAAAGTAAAAATTGGGATATCTTTTTAGGACTTTAAACTGATCCCATGAATTTTTGGAAGATTTTTGGATTGAGATTTGGTACTCAAAAGACCTTTTGAAGTTGAGAGCCATTTCTGCCAGAATGAAAAAGGCAGTAGACCTTTGATTTTGAAATGAATTCAAGGGTCTTGAATTTTCATAATCTGGATAAACTCAGAGAATTAAAGTTGTTCTAGACACCTTAAATAAGATTTGTGCGAAGGAATTTTCCATTTTGGAGAAGATTTGAGGGGTCAAAATCTTCTGGAAACCTCAGATATGAGATCTGGATTCCCAGAAGCTGATGAACTAGCCTCTGAAAGAAAATTTGAAAAGAGGAGTTTTACTCACCCAAAAAATAAAGTAAAAATATGTATGGAAAGATATGGATGTTGGCTACAAAAAGTGTTTTGTAGTCAACACCAAATTCTAAGTTCATCTGTGTCCAAAAATTAAGACCATGGACTGAGGTCTGGGAAAATTGCTACTGGACAGCAACTTCCCAAGAAAGAAAATGTGATTTTAAGGGGGGTTTTGCATCCATGCTTGTCCCCATTTCCCTAGGTTTTGGTTAGTGATCACTAGACATTTTAGTGGTGAATCAACTATACCAAACCATCCTTGGGGTACATTAGGACTAAGCATTTCATTTGCTTGGGGAGGGGGATTTTTATCCTTTGAAAATGAGATTTGATGCTTGAAAATGGTTTTTAGGGTTTTGAAAATGAGTTTTCTTTGCAAGAAAGTAAAAGAGCTTGAAAATAATTTTGATCTTTGTAGAAGATCATCCATGGAGATGGTCTTCCATGGTGATCTTCTTAGATCTAAAGCAAGAGGATGAAAGAACTACATTTTGTAGTTTGCAAATGCATGCATGGTTGGAGTTTAGGGTAAGGAGAAGGAGGGTTTACCAATCTTCCTTGTGTTCTTGAGTTTTTGGCTTGAGTGTATGAGTGTTTAAGGCTTAAGTATGAGAGTGAGTGGATGAGTGTGAGTTGGGAAAGATTGGAGAGAAAATGGTGACAATTCTTGAAGAATTCTCACTGTTTTCTCTCTATATTTCGCCAGAGGTTCGGTGCAATTGGTGTTGTTTCTCTTTATTTTTGTGACTGGAGGGCTCAATTTATAGCCCTCTGAAATATGCAAAGATGTCCGCGCGGATGGGGTTGCTTGGCGTGCACTGTTCATTAAATGCAGCTCCAGCTTTGGACAAGAGGAATATTTCTTTTTGAAATTCAAATTAGACAGCCAGTTTATGTTTCCAGCATTTCTATTTATGGTTTTCTTCTTTTGTTTTTCTTTTTAAGATTCTTTTTAAGGTTTAACCTTAAATAACAATGCCCATTTTACCCTCACTTTGTTAGAAAAGTTAGGATTGTTAGGAATTGTTAGAAATGTTATAACTTTCGTTAATTTTCTAAAGAAAATTCTAACAAGCTCAAATTGGAGCACTTACAGTAGCCCCTCGGCGACGGCGCTTTCGAAGGAAGCGGGGTCGTCGATAAGAGTAAGGCTCCATATTTGGCAGGATGATCGAGTGATCGGGTGGCTGAACCTAGCGATAGGCTACCTACGTATCCCGAATGGGAATCAAGCCAGTCGTAGTTCGGGTCTTTGACCCTGGAGATGATGGCGTTTTAGGTGCCTCGAACCTGATGAGCGAGTTCTACAGTCGATTGCTGGAAAGAAACTCTGCTGGGGATAAGAGATGACCATTCTCGGTCTGATGGGTATCCGCTCTACTGAGGATAGGGATGACCATTTTCGGTCTCTGCTGGGGATGATTGCGATTTATCGCTTTCTAGTGATAGCGTCTTAGGTGCCTCAAACCTTGGAGATGGCGTTTTAGGTGCCTCGAACCTTGGAGATGGCGTTTTAGGTGCCTCGAACCTTGATGATGATGGCTTTTAAGGTGCCTCGGACCTTGATGATGATGGCTTTTTAGGTGCCTCGGACCTTGGAGATGGCGTTTTAGGTGCCTCGGGAACCCTTGATGATGATGGCTTTTTAGGCGCCTCGGACCCTTAATTTGAAATGGCCTTTCGGTGGACTTAGATCTCGCCGCCGGGAAGGAGAGGGTGACCGTTTTGGTGGGTTTGGACCTAATGATAGGCTACCTACGTATCCCTAGCTGGGAATAAAGCCCTTTCGTAGTTCGAGTTCTACTCGAGATTCCGTTGGCTTTTGGGATTCCGTTAACTTTCTTTGGGGATTTCGTTAGCCTTTGCTGGGAAAATCGACGTATTTGTCCTGGGGAAATCGGTCTTACGTTTGACTGCTGTGGAAGATTTTTTGATGAAAGATACGGGATCTCGTTATCTTTCTCGGGAAATCGGTCTTACGTTTTTACCGCCGGAAGATTTTGATGAAAGATACGGGATCTCGTTATCTTTCTCGGGGAGATCGGTCTTACGTTTGACTGCCGGGGAAGATTTTGATGAAAGATACGGGATTTCGTTATCTTTCTTGAGGAAATCGGTCTTACGTTTGACTGCCGGGGAAGATTTTGATGAATGATACGGGATCTCGTTATCTTTCTCGAGGAAATCGGTCTTACGTTTTACTGCCGGGGATGATTTTGATGAAAGATACGGGATTTCGTTATCTTTCTCGGGGCACTCGGTCTTACGTTTGACTGCCGGGGATGATTTTGATGAAAGATACGGGATCCGTTATCTTTCTCGGGGCACTCGGTCTTACGTTTTACTGCCGTTTGATTTTGATGAAAGATACGGGATCCGTTATCTTTCTCGGGAAGATCAGTCTTACGTTTGACTACCGGGGAAGATTTTGATGAAAGATACGGGATCTCGTTATCTTTCTCGGGAAGATCGGCCTTACGTTTGATTGCCGGGAAAGATTTTGATGAAAGATACGGGATCCGTTATCTTTCTCGGGAAGATCGTACTTACGTTTTACTGCCGGGAAGGATTTTGATGAAAGATACGAGATTTCGTTATCTTTCTCGGGGCACTCGGTCTTACGTTTTACTGCCGGGGGTGATTTTGATGAAAGATACGGGATCTCGTTATCTTTCTCGAGGAAATCGGTCTTACGTTTGACTGCCGGGGATGATTTTGATGAAAGATACGGGATCTCGTTATCTTTCTCGGGGCACTCGGTCTTACGTTTTACTGCCATTTGATTTTGATGAAAGATACGGGATCCGTTATCTTTCTCGGGGAAATCGGTCTTACGTTTTACTGCCGGGAAAGATTTTGATGAAAGATACGAGATTTCGTTATCTTTCTCGGGACCACTGTCTTACGTTTTACTTGCCGTAGGTGATTTTGATGAAAGATACGCAGATTTCGTTATCTTTCCTGGCACCTGGCCTTACGTTTGATCGCCTTAGATTGATTTTGACAAAGGATAATGTAGGATTTCATTCCTTTCCTTAGAGATCGGTCTTACGCTTTATCACGAAGATTTGATGAAAGATAATTTCGGATCTCGTTATCTTTCAGAGATCAATTACGCTTGACCTGGCCGGTATGATTTTCGATGGAAAAGATACCTGGATCCGCTATCTTTCTGGCAAAGCACTCGGTCTTACGTTCGATTTGGTAAGGATTTTGATGAAAGATAATGATTCCGTTTATCTTTCTGGGAGATCTAATTTACGCTTCTCGACTCACTGAGATTGATTTTTGATGAAAGATACGGATCTCTGTTATCTTTCTCGTGTGGAGATCTGGTCTTACGTTCGACGCTCACGGAGATTGATTTTTGATGAAAGATAATGGGATCTCGTTATCTTCTCGTGGAGGAAATCGGTTTTACGCTTCGATCATTGATGATTGATTGGCGAAAGATACTGAGATCTCGTTATCTTTTCTTGGAGACTCGGTCTTATCATTGCATCAACGCTGAAGATTTCATGAAAGATACGGGATCTCGTTATCTTTCTGTGAGACTTGGCCTTACGTTCGATCGCTCTGAGAGATTGATTTTCGATGAAAGATACTTTCGGGGATCTCGTTATCTTTCTCAGGAGCACTCGGTACCTTACGCTTTTATCACCGCCGGAGATTGATTTTTGATGAAAGATACTGAGATCTCGTTATCTTTCCTCGGGGAGATTGGTCTTACGCTTTGACTCCACGTAGGGATTGATTTTTATTGTAGTGACACGGATCTCGTTATCTTTCTCGGTGAGATCGGTCTTACGTTTTTACCGCTCGGACTCACGGGGATGATTGATGAAAGATACCGGGATCCGTTATCTTTCTCGAGACTCGGTCTTACAACGCCAATCGTTTCCTGATGATTTTGATGCGGAAAGATACGTAGATCTCGTTAATCTTTCTAGGCACTCCTGGTCTTACGTTTTCATCACGGGGTAAGATTTTGATGAAAGATACTGGGATTCTCGTTATCTTTTCCTGGCACCTTGGCCCACGCTTTAACGTCGAGGTAAGGATTTTCATGAAAGATACGGATTCCGTTATCTTTCCTGTGAGGCACTCGGTCTTACGTTCTGGATCGCCTGGAGATTGGATTTTGATGAAAGATACTGGGATCCGTTATCTTTCTCTGAGACTTGCCTTACGCTTCGATCACGCCTCGAGATTGATTTTTAGCTGAAAGATACTTCTGGGGATCCACGTATCTTTTCTCGGGAGATCGGTCTTACGCTTCGATCAGCCGGAGATTGATTTTTGATGAAAGATACCTGGGATCTCGTTATCTTTCTCAAAGGGAGATCGGCCTTACGTTTGACCTGCACTGGATGATTGGACGATGAAAGATACTGAGATCTCGCTATCTTTCTCTGCACCTTGGGAGATCACGTTCACGCTCGATCGCCGAAGATTTTTGATGAAAGATACTGGATCTCAAGTTATCTTTCTCTCATAGACTCGGTCTTACGCTTTGACTCACGGGAAGGATTTTGATGAAAGATACTGAGATCCGTTATCTTTCTAGGGGGCACCCTTGGCCTTACGTTTTTGCATCACTGGAATGATTTTCGACAAGGGGTTTGACTTTGGTTAACCCCGTCAAGCTTGGGACCTGGGAATTGCGTGAGTTCCAGATTTTGAAGGGCAAAAGGGTCATTTTGACCCTTTACGACAATCCGTCCCGCGCGATAGGGAGGGTGTTGAAAACCAAAGGGGAGTTTTAATGAGGGGCCAACGCCCTTCCTCTGTCCCCATTCGCTTTTACGTAAAATTACGAGAGCAGAGAGAGAGAAACCGAGAGAAACCGCCATTTGGTTGCTCAAAAGCTTCGTAAAATTCCTTCCGATTTCTTCGATTTTCGAGCAATAGGAACACGGAAGGGCGCTTTTCAAGGCCAAGAGACGTGGCCCAGTCGCTGAGACGACGATTTGGAGCTCGTCCGAATGAAAGGAGGCATTATACTCTTTCGCAATCGATTAAGTGAGGAGCCATTACTCGATGCTTCGGGCAACATCACACTTCGATCCGAGTCTCCGAACGGTATACTTCGAATCTTTTCATTCCCTTTGTTGATTTCCTTGTTTGAAATTTGAATTTTGGGTGATTTTTGAATTTTTTTTTTTGAAAATTCAATGATTGATGTTCATCGCCTTGATCTTGATTTTGATGCTTTGCATGTTACGAGTATATGAGTAACCCAAATGTGCATTTTGCTTGGAGAAAGAATCGCCTTTTCGCCATTTTTTTTTTGAAATTCGAAAAATTATGAATTGTGACTTTGATTTTTTGAAATTGAATATTGATATTGATTTAATGATGCAATGCATGCATTTTGTTCTGGAAAGAATGTGGCATTTTGCCAATAGATGAGATGTATGTATGTTTAGGATTTTTTTTTTTGAAAAGTGGGACTTGATTTTTCCCTTCCCGTTGCATGTAAGATGGATGATATGCATGTATGCATTTTTTTTTTGGAAATGGGACGGAGTTTTATTTCCGTGACTTTTTTAGAGGATATGCATGTATGCATTTTTTTTACTGAAAATTGTTGAATGGGATTTTGTCGAAACTCGTCTTTCCTGTGAGAAAATGGGGCTATGTCTACTGCATGCCGTTATGCCGCCCGAAATTTTTTTTTTTTTTTTAATGCATGTGTATGCTTTTTTTTTTTGTGCAAAATGCAAATGCAATTTTTTTTTTTGACATTTTCTCTCCTTTTTTTTTTTTATGATGGCTTTAAAACCGGGTTATGACTGGACGGCAACCGAACAAAATGAAGACTCGAGGATCAGCGGAGTCCGTAGGTTGACCGCGTGGACACCGGCTTCCTGATGTGGGCCGAGGAGTCACGGTGTCCGGCAGCGCATCAGCTGCCGAGACCCGGGCTTTGGAGTTCTGGGCTGAGTGCTTCGAGGGGCTGGGTCGCTCGAAGTTCCCTAAGAGCAAGTGGCCCGATGCTTTCTGTTGCTTTGGCGCTAAAGATTGGGGTGGAGCGTAACCCACACCTTTCACTTCTTCCGGGGCGAGGCTACCCGGTTACGCTACGCCTCCGATTACGCTGCGATCACCCGGCCCGTCGGCCTTTAACGGGACTGCAAAGATTGGAGTGGCGGGACGTGGCCACAAATGGCTGGATAAAGCCGGATCTACTGTGCTCTTCCTGGGATTTTCCTCTATTCCTGCAAAAAGGGACGGGATTGGAGTATGCCGTGGTCTACCGGTAAGATTGTGGAGACCATCGTGAGTTACGAGGCCGGGGAGGAGAGTGATAGGCGCCTCGAGCGTATCGCTGTGGCCTCTTGTGCCTTTGCTGAGCACGCCTGACATGCCGAGTGGGACTATAGCCTTGCCTTCGCCGAGGTCCCCGAGGACATGGAGATTCCGCTCTGGAGATGTCCCGTGGGGGAGAGGCTTCTGGCCGGGCAGCAAGTAGCCATTATTGTTTCTTGATAGGTACACAAATGGGCCAAGGGTCATGAGCTCCTCAGATCGCTTGAAGCCACCCTGGAGGTATAAGCTCTTCTTTTGCTTTCCTCTCTTTTTTTTTTTTTTCGAGCACGCACTTCTTCTTTGCAGATCCGGATTGATTCGGATTTTTACCTTTCGTGTGTACGGGCTGCTGGAGTTTTTCCATCGCCACGATGTGGCGACACCTCGGCGAGCACGTCTGGGCTGCAGATCCGGCTATAATGGGTCCAAGCACGCCTTGGGAGAAGATAAGCTCCAGGGGGCGTACCACTGTCAGGTACTTTATCGCCTCTCGACTAATGAGGTCGAGATGCATGAGGGGATGATATTCTCTTCCCTGATCGCTTTCTGAGGTGGCGTGCAGCCTCGAAGGGCGCCCGAGATCTGGACTCGCGCAACGGAGGATTCTCGAGAGGTCTCGACTCGCGATGCATATTATCCGAGTAGAGAGGGCGACGCGCCAAAGACATGGCGGCAATTCCCGCCGAGGACACTCTGAGCTCTCCCACTACATACTGGATTCTCGAGTGACTCCGAACTGCGTGACTGGGATGATTTACAGAGTCAATGGGCCGGGCACTTCTCGGATTCGTGGGCGATTGGGAGCCTATATGCGGACATTCGGCCTTGGAGGGAGGCCTGAGAATGCCTCAGTGCCTGGATAGTAGAGGGGCCTGGGATCCTCACGGCATCCCTGGATGGATTTTTCATATATCCAGGGATGGGGTCCGATTGAGGGTGTAGATCCCTCACTCTCGAGCGGCTTTCCACGAGCTTTCTTCCGGCCTCGGTCCCGGTGCATGAAGGTACGGCTTTTACGCCCGCTCTCTCTTCCTTTCTTTCTTTTTGTTTCACTTCATCTTTAGCATCACTTCCTTTTTCGACGCTTTTGTTGCAGGCAAGCTGTGAGGCGGTCGCCGAGAAGTCAATGGGCAAGTGATCTGAGCTAAGAGATTCATCGTAATGAGGATGGCTCGCGTTGCATGGGGCTCCTGCTAGAGCAAGGCGACCACGGCCGGCGCCCACACGATGGGAGGGCTTCCCTATTCGCTCGTAGACTTCCTCAGCGACTCCTCCTGTCTCCCTCTCCTCGATCCCCGCACCTGCCGCTTCTGGATCACGCTTATTCTCGGGATCCACACCTGGTGCGTGGACACGTATGGGCAAGCATGGCGGGTCGTCTTCGTACGGCTCGTGGAGTCTCGACGCCTTCACCTTCTGTGACACGATTTTTTTCAGATCTCCTAGCTTTCGTCTCCTATCGTAGCAGCTGTGCTTGGCCAATTGGGTCCCGACGAGCCTCTTTTCTCGGAGACGAGGACGATTCTCGGAGCCCGAGATTTTCGTGGCTGCCCCGAGGAGGTGGGCCCGAGTCGCAAGAGGGGTCAGCGTACATCTGGCGCTTTAGACTCCGCATTGGATTTTTTTTTTTTTTCTTTTTGAGATTTGAGATTGAGATTGAGATTTGTGACAAATACGTACATTTTTTTTTTCTTCTTTTTCTTTTGGGATGTAATAATTTAGGATTTTATTGATGTTTGTTTGTTTTTTTTTTTTATGCACACTCTTCTTTTTTTCGAATGTAATAACTTAGGATTTTATTTTGCGAATGCAATGCAAAGATGAATGCAAAGTTTGTTGCATGAGCCTTGGTTTTTTTTTTTTTTGCAAAGCGGTGTTTGGTATATGGCACTGGTTTGGGGGAGGTTTTTTTTGCACAGGTTTCGGAAAGAACCGGTTGATCGGAATATTCCTCTTTTGGGGTGTAGCAGCTTGACTTGCTGTAGATTTTTCTGGTGGAAAGTAATCATGTCTGTGCGGCATGGGATCCCTGCATCCGACATTGTCCTAAAATTTTGCTTCAGATCCGGTCTCACTTTATTTTCAAATTCAAATATCCTCTTCAAATTCCATCCTAAATGTACTCATTTTCTGGGAGAAAGAGAGAAAAACCATGGAAAAGTTTAGAGAAAGCTCCACTCAAATTGCTCCCAAGAATCCCAAATGTCATTCTTCAAACAAAGTTCAAGGATTGGTCCCGGAGATCATGCATGACAGAGGAGGTCCTTCTTTGAAGAAAGGTACAAGGTGAAGTGCCTATGGTCTCTCAAGGAATTGGTTCCGGATTATGCAGCTTTTGAGGGCTTCTTCCTCATTTTGGGACACTAGAAGGCATGCCTTTTCGCCTTTCCTTCAACGTAGATTGTTCCGACTTGCTGGAAGAATTTCGGGCCTTGCTTGGAGGTCCGGAGGTGGAAGAGATAGCGGTTCCTTTGCCCTGGAGGGGCTTCTTTTGTTGACAGATTGTGCGTCCTCCTTCATCTTTCCCCGGAGGAAGCGCAAGGTAGTGTTATCCGCGGTCCTCGATCATTTTGATATTTCCGGCCTTCCCGATAGGTTTAGGGGCCTAGGCTTGGTGAATGATGCCTATTGGGATGCTTTTGCACTTTTGCATGTTTCGCACCCCTCTGCTCATGGCTCTATTCCTTTGGGATTTGCCGATCGGTCTTTGCTGGATGTTGTCGTTCACCGTCGCCCGGGCAGAGATGTCGTTCCTTTGATTCTGGAGACTTTTCATGCTCTTGCATAGGCTGGCTACCGAAAGACGGTACATGCACGGGGCATCGCCGTCCTCTCTGACCCCTGTGCCCTCATGGAGCTGTTTCAGGGGCATCTTCTGGAAACTCCCGAGCATGATCAAGCCTTGGACATTTCTGCTGTGAGGAGAGGTGTTGATGGTAGATTTTTTATGATGATCAGGGCTCCATGTGGAGCGTTGGATTGCGGGTCGCGAGACCTTGAGAGATATCAGGTGGTTCAGTGCCTCTGTTGGCGGGTGGAGACTCCCAGAGTGCTTCAGACGGGTCTCCCGGTCTTGCTTCCGGGGCTTTCCCAGCTAGCTTCTATATTCCTAGCTTAGTTCTCGAGACAGCCAGCCTGGGAGCAGTTCCTTTGGGGGATTTTGATGATATAGCCACCAGGGGTGGCGGCTCCTGCTTCTATGGATGATCCCTCAAGGTTTCCATTTCTTTCCCGAGCATGGAGGTACGATGCCTTTCCTCCTCGGGTTATTCTCGTGCGTCCGAGACCGGTGTTCTTGACCACTTGGTACCTGGATTGGTATGAGAGGCATCCGGGAGAGACTCAGGTGGCCATTTTGAGACGGCGGAGGCCATTGCGTGGGCGCGGAGGACCTGATTGTTTCGAGAGGAGGAGGCCGAGGCGAGGGCCAACCCTCATGACAGGACGGAGACGCTGTGACCGATTATGAGGCTTACGTCAAGAAACAGGAGAGGGAGGGCTCCTGATGCTACCAGCCAGGCTACAGGAGATGAGAGATGACGCTAGGGCTACTAAGGCCCTGACAGAGGCTGGTTTGATAGATCCTGCCTATACCAGAAGCTTGGGGACTAGGAGGAACACCGACATTTTTCCCGTCGTACAAAAAGAAGACTTGAAGGGGAAGAAGAGGGAAGAGGCCAGCACGAGTGGCTTGGAGTGACTTTGAGGTTTGAGTATCCCTTTCTGTCATGGCACACATTAATTTGATTATGTATCTTAGTTTTCTTTTAGCAGGTTGCTAGCTTGTAGGAATGAATCGGGCTTAGACTCATCAAAGAGCTTTTAACTTGTAATGAATATTTGAATTGCTTTAGAGTTTTCGAGACGCTTTCATGGTCTCGATCAATTGTATTGATGCCAAAGTATGGCTTTTATTTGTGTTTTAGACCGAACCGTTTCCGCCTACGTTCCCCTCATTTTGAGGAGCCTGTGTCTTCGTAGTTCAACCTGATTTTTTTTGTTTTTTTTTTGTTTTTTTTTTTGTTTTTTTTTTTTTTTTTTGTTTTTTTTTGTTGTTTTTTTGTGCAACCTTTTACCTAGGCCGCCCTTTTCGGGTTTTCTACCTAGTCGGGTATTACTCTTTTAGCACTCTTTTTTTTTTTTTTTTTCTTTTGTTTTTTTTTTGTTTTACGCTGAGTATCCGCGCCCTGTCACCATTCACTCGGGTGTACAAAGGGATTCCGTCGAGGCCCAAGTTGCATGGCTCCTCCTGGAGAAGATCTTCTGGACGACGGATGGCCCGACCCATACAGGCTCCCATTTGCCGAGGGTTGATGACGTGACCGGGGCTTTTCTTTTAAAACGAGATCCCCTTCTCTGATCTCCCGATGCTTTACTTTCTTGCTCGAAGGCTCTGGCCATTCTTCCTTGGTAGGCCCGGATGTGTTCCATGGCCTTCAGCCGGCGTTCATCTAGTAGGGCCAATTCGTCACGGCGACTCCTGCAGCCATTCGACCTCGTTGACCCGGCTTTCCAAATGTAAAGATACTGGGAGCGAGGGCATTTCCACTCGATTGGGAGCACGGCTTCCATTCCGTATGCGAGGGCAAACGGTGTTTCCCCAGCTGCCGTTCGACCGATGTTCCGCAGCCCCGCAGTGCCGAGTGTAACTTCTCGGGCCAATCTCTGCCTTCGACAACCATTTTCCGGATGATATTTTCCAGTAGTCTTGTTCTTGCCGCTTTCGACGGCTGCCGCTGGTTTGGGGCCTGTAAGGAGATGACTTGTGACGGTTATTCTGAATTCCGCCATAATTTTCACATTCCCCTTCGAAGTGGAATCCATTATCTGAAATGATTTCCCGCAACCCGTATCTGCACATGATGTTTTCTTTGATGAAGAGGGCAACTTTCTTTGAATTGAGGATTTTGTAGGACTTGGCTTCAACCCACTTGGTGAAATAATCCACACAGCTGACCAGGACGACTCCGTGGCCGTCACTGCGCACGATGGTGTGATTTTGCCTATGACATCGATTCCCCAAGTGACGGAAGGCCAAAGGGGTTGTCACGCAAGGAAGATAACTCGTGAGGAGGCAAGTGATTAAGGTTGGAGTATCGCCGGCATTTGTCGCTTTTGACGAACCGGATGCAATCGGTTTCCATGGAGATCCAAAAGTACCCCATTCTCGATATGATTTGCATCGAGAGCTCGAGCATTCATGCGAGGGCCGCAGTACCACCGTGTATTTCTTTCATGAGTTCGGTAGCCTCTTGTTTGCTGATACATCGCAGAAGGGGGCCTTGATAACGCTTCTTGTATAGCATATTTCCCAAAAGAACATAATGGGAGGCAAGCCGCTTCAGGGCTGAGAGACTTTTCGCTTTGATTCCTTCTTTATATTCCCCATCTTCATTTTTGAAAGAGGCCTCGCCATCCTTCAGGTACTGGTAGATTTGAGTGTACCAGGGATCATTGGCCGGTTCGGCTTCTGCTTCGATTTCAAAGCAATAAGCGGGATTTTCTCTTCTACCGACTACTGAATGGTTTGACGGACTTCCTTCGGGTATTTCAACACGAGAGGCTAGCGTAGCCGTGAGTGCATCTGCGAACCTGTTTCGGTCTCTTGCAGGTAATGAAAGCTGATTTCTTTGAATTGAGCCACTAGTTCTTCCATGTAAGTATGATACTTCCGCAAACCCGGATCTCACGGCCTTCCATTTGTTAGAGACTGATTGATGATGAGGCGAGTCACCATATACCTCCAATTCCTTGATATTTCTTTCAAGGCGGCTTCCAACCCACATGCAAGCTTCATATTCAGCGCCGTTGTTGGTGACTTGAAGTTCAAATTTCATGCCACGGGGGCGTGTTTGTCGAGAGCAGGATCGACCGTAAGCATTCCTATTCCGTTCCCCTTTTGTTTGATGCCCGTCGAAGAAGAGTTGCCGACGATTTTATCCTTCTAAGAGCGAAGATTCCATCATCGGGAAATTGGGGTTCGTGTCCTCGGGACTCATCACTTGGGAAATCGGCCAAATGTTCTGCCATTACGTCCTTTTACGTATTTCCTTGAAACATAAGTGATGTCATATTCGGCCAAAAGAACGACCATTTTGCCAACCTCTACGGAGATGGAAGGCTTGTCGAATGTATATTTGATGGGGTCTATTCTTGAGACAAAGATGTATTGGGTGAGATCGCATGTAGTGTTTCAACTTTCCCACTACCCAGACTAAACTGCGCAAGTCTTCTCGCAAGCAGAGTAATTGATTTCGCTTCCTTGGAGCTTTCCACGAAATAGATGGCGTTTTCGACTTTGGAATCTTTCTTCTCTTGAGCTAGCATAGCCCCAATGGCCGTATCCGTGACAGCTTAGATATAGCAAGAGCGGCTTTTGCCGATGCGGTGCGAGAGAATCGGGATTCACAAGGTATGCCTTGATCTGTTCAAAGGCAAGCGACATTCTGGGTCCATTCCGTGTAGGCATTTTCTTCATCAACTTGAAGATCGGCTCGCAGGTCGAGGTCACCGATTTACAAAGCGGCTTATGTGTCAATCGCGGTCTTCCCACGAAGGATTTCACTTCCGTCAGTGTCCGGGGTGGCTTCATTTCAACTGATCGCCTTGATTTTCTGGGATCTACTTCGATTTCCCGTTCGTCACCATATATCCTAGCACCTTACCCTCGTCTTTACACCAAAGGTGCACTTGGCTGGATTCAGCCTCATGCTGTGGTCTCGAGGCGGCCGAAGAATTTTTCTCAAATCAACAAAGTGCCTGCCATCTGATCCTCTGGAATGTATTATCATGTCGTCCACATAGACCTCAATTTCTTTGTGGATCATGTCATGGAACAGAGCTGTAGCTGCCCTTGGTACGTAGCCCAGCATTCTTTAGTCCGAACGGCATGACCGTGCAGCAGTAGGTGCCCCAAGGGGTTGTGAAGGCTGTTTTGGCCCGATCCCTCTTCTGCCATTTTGATTTGGTTGTAGCCGGCAAAACCGTCGACGAAGGATTTGACTTCATGGTTGGCCGTGGAATCTACCAAAATGTCGATGTTCGGCAGGGGAAATCGTCTTTTGACCGGCTTTGTTCGCATCCCTGAAGTCTACGCAGCATCGGATTTTTTCCGTTGGCCTTGGTCACCGTCACTATGTTGGGATGTACCATGTCGGGTATTCAATGACCCCGATGAAACCCGCCCGAGCATCTTTTCTATTTCCTCTTTCACTTCGTAGGGACCATTCGGCTTAATTCTTCTTAGCTTCTGCTTTATCGGCTTGACCTCCGGGTCGAGCGGTATTCGGTGCTCAACAATGGAAGGATCGAGGCCTCGGCATATCTTTATAGGACCACGCGAACACATCCACGAATTCTTTTTAGCAGCTCAATTAGTGGCATCCCTTTCAAATTCCTTCGAAGAAACTACCAATCTGCGTCTCTTTAGGCTCTTCCGAGCTCCCAAATTCACACTCGTCAAAATCTCTTTGGCAGCTTGGGCTCGAGTTTCCTCTTCCCGGACAACCTGCTTAAAGATTTCTTTGATGTATTGTTCATTTAATGTGTCTGCTTCTTTATCTAGTGAATCGTTATTAACTGTTTTTAGATTTTTAGTTAATTCATCATTAGTTAAAGCGGCAATTAAGGGATACTCAGAAAGGTTCGTCATTTCATTGAGAATAAAAGGGAATACAAGCATTGGCTACAATTTCGCGTGGTCTTCGTGCGCGAGGCCATCTGACGATTCTCGGAAGACTCAAACTCAACAATGAGAGACTCCTGAGGACTTTACAAAGGTTGACACGAAAGGATCTGGGACCAATCCAAGCTTGGTGATCATTTCCTTTTTGGTCGCTGACGGGCCCGAGAGAGTTTCCCAATTCTTTAGCGGCATCGCCGCCGGTGGCTTCACAACTCGGGAAGGCATGGTCTCGTGCTCCCTCTTCAGCCGTTGCTATCATCTCTTTGTCTCGAACCGTAATCAATTGTGTTTGGCGTCCGAAAGCCGAGCATGTGGGATGTAGGGATCTTCCTCGGTCCCGGGATTTCCGTTTCGTCACAATCCGACCGCTCAATCCGTATGTAAGGACGTATTGCGTCTCGGTGCGCCGCTAGAAAAATCTCATGTCCCATACTCGAGCGGAAAGGCTTGGCAGTAGTTCAAGAAGGAGGACGTCCCACACGACGTTCATAGATTCGAGCCGAGTCTGTCGGTGTTTGTCGACTTTTATCATGAAAATCTCCTCGCTCGGCGAGGCCAAAGAATGGGTTTGCGTGAATGCCGACAAATCTGTGATTGAGGACCGGAGACTTGTGTGCCTCGTATCATGGCGTGTTCAGCCGTTTCCTTCCAAGACGCCTCCAAGTGTTGGAAATAACAATTAAATTTGATGAATCGAACTTCTTCTGAGTCGGCTCGCTTGAGTGTGTTGACATAGTTGGCATCGCCGGATTCCAAAGGATGCCGGCGAGACTTGCCTCTTGAAGGGTGTAGCCCCGGTGTTTGACTCGCGGGCATTCTTGGCTATTGTTTCAGCCTTCGTTCCCTATGAGGAAACCTGTCACCCCTTATGACCTCAAGGTCTCCCGCCGGTTGATGAATTTGACGCATTGGTGGAGAGTGGAGGCTATGGCTTTCATGTGATGCAACCGAGGGCGCCCTAGTAGGGTCATGAACTCGGAGGGGATATCCATTACATGGAACTTTGCGGGCACCATTTGGGTTTCGTACTGCAGTTCCAGAGTCACCGTCCCTGCAATGGGACGAGACGAACCGTCGTAGGCCTTGACAAACCGAGTAGATGGGATCATGCGCCTTTCATTTATGCGGAGGGCCCTCATCATGCCGAGGGGGAGGACGTTTACCGATGATCCATTGTCCACTAATACCCCGGGAGTGACATGGTGTTGAGCCGAATAGTGATGTACAAAGCTTCATTGTGTTGGGAGACATCTCTTGGCAAATCTTCATCGCAGTAAGGTGATCATACTCCCATATAGGTGAGGATCATAGATTTGGTCCTTGT
This sequence comes from Adenophora triphylla var. japonica, assembly GCA_022495995.1. Classification (NCBI taxonomy): domain Eukaryota; kingdom Viridiplantae; phylum Streptophyta; class Magnoliopsida; order Asterales; family Campanulaceae; genus Adenophora; species Adenophora triphylla. Next base: position 315,121 of record JAFEMH010001063.1, read on the forward strand.
CTCGGGATAGAGAGTCATCAAGCCGCCACTTCGTGCTTTTTTCTTGCGAGGTAGAGCCTTTGCCGAAGCCCCGGGTTATACCGATGCCTTTTGTGGCGGTTGCCATCTCCACCAACATGTTGATTAAGTGGGAGCGCCAGATCGGCGTCGGTTTTTCTTCATCGGTGTATACTCGGGAGCCGGACAAGGCTGAACCTTGGGCTGACCCCCGAGGGGGTTGGACTTCCGCTCCGGGCAACGACTCCGGTATCCAGAAGGTCTCAATTCCGTCGTTGGCAAGGCTTTTCTCGCTCTTTTACCCCTGTTTGCTTTTGGGGAAGACCGACCGGAGTAGAGTACATAATAATCAAATCCCCTGATGGCTCCCCGAGCGTTCCCACACCGTTATCACCGCCTCGAATCTCTCCTTCAATTTTTGCCGGGAGGAAATTTTCTTTTTCTTAGGAGGACGGTCCTCGTGTATCCAAATTCCGATAGTCCCTTTCAAGGCAATCGGGACAAGCCACAAATATCCCACCAAATGTGTTCTACTACCGCGGCGGATTTGGGACCTCGTGTTGAGCGGTACTAGAATGACTTTGGGTGGAACCGGTCCTGGGGATCTGCTGGCCGGGCTCATCCGGTAGCGAGTGATTGGACTCCGCCGGATAATGAGAGATATTGAGGTCCCGGGAACAGGCATATGTTTGTCCTTCAAGGTAGCCCCGCCGCTTGGGATATTGTTAAGGTCCCGAAGTGGCGTGTGGCCTCTTCAATCCAGCCCGCCTGTCTGCTCCGGGCGTTCTTCCAGGGCTTTGATGGCCGACCATATTTCTTCAATCGTTTCCTCGATTTTCATCACTCAGCCGATATTTGTGGGATCATCACTTTGAGAGGGGACAACTAACAAGTATACCGAACTCTTTCGTCCCCGATCGCCGTTTGGGGGCCGCTGCCCCGTAAGTCGACTGCGGCAGAGTCCCGGCGGTGGAAACATAGGAATCTTGGAGTGGCATCTCGATGTATCCGGACGATTAAGAAGAGGAGGAGAACCCTCTTCCTTCTTTGCGGTAAAAGTGCCATCGGAATTGAGACCGATAGTCAAACCATGACTTGCGACAACCCCGTAGGTCATCAATTTGAGCCTCATGTCGAAGTCTCATCTCGTTCTACCAACCGGATCCACATCGGTCTGTTCGAGGGATTTTGGAGGACGGAGCAACGTTATCCCCATCATTACCGGCCGATGCGGACATTCTCAAACCCGGAGTCGGAACAAACGGCGAAGCCGATGACGCGCTTGACTCTTCCCAACTAATCAAACGATGACCCGGTGCCCGAAACCAAGCTTTGTACGGAGCTGCGGGGAAAGGACACGAAGGTTCGATGTCCTGGGAATGGAAGGAGGGTAGGTGTTTGGGCTTTAGGCTCATGCAACATGCGGTTATTTGTTCACGTTTACTTAAAACATGCTTTATTAACCTAATCGGTTGGAAAAGATTGCTCTTCTTTTTCGCAAACTACTCGATCTCGGGATCGCCGGGCCCCGTCACTACGTCTATAAGCCCCTCGTATTCCACCCGTATTTCGACCTCCTGTGGTGGACAGCCCCGGCGAGGGTCCTATAGGGCAAGCGGGTCCCACCGACCGAAAGAAAACGATCCTAAAAGTCTGCGGGTAATCGAGTCTTAACGAGCATTCGATGTAAATTACGGACAAAGCCGACGTCGAAAGTCAAGATCATGTCCGAGGGCTCGACGAAAAGTCGGCAAGATTTGGACCGATAAGCGTCCACAATTGATCTTGACTTGTCGTCGCTAAGCCGTAATTAGGCATGGAATATTCATTAATCCTTGATGACTCAAAGGTCAATGCCGGGAGTCGCTGTATAATTTGTGCCGCCGTAGCCGAAGTCAAGGCGCCTGGCCAATATCTTGGTCAAAGTCTCGGCGGAAAACCGGTAACTTCGACCGATAAGGGTCCCCGAAAGATATTGAGTCGGTATGCCGACAAAGGCTTGAAAGGAAAGGTCTATACACGTACAGGGCATGACACTGCACTAAAAACCAACCGGGTCTCTGACAAAGTGAGTCACGGACAAGTGCATGGTCGACACGAGGCTCCATGGGATGTTTGGGTAGTCCCGTGCTCATCCGAGAGGCGTAATAAGACCAAACGGACCGCGACAAGGATTTCCCGGGTTAAGGACGTAGTGTGCAGTGTACGGTCACGTGCGCGTAGTGTGCAAGCAAAGCCTATATTCTTTTTCCGAGTAAAATAGAGATTTTTTTATGTGTCTTAAAAATATGATGCATGATTTTTTTGAAAATTTTTTTTTTGAAAATCCTTTTTTTTTTGAAATTTTTTTTTTGAAATTTAATGAGCACATAAGCGCGAAAATTTCGACAGTTAGGGGCATTATTCTGACAGTCAAAATTTTGACTTTCTCCGAGGCGGCCAAAACAACACGAAAACTGTGCAAAAATCAACACACACACAAAAATAATTTTCGAAGCCGGGACGGAAGCTTGACCCTCAAAAGCTTTTTTTTTTTTTGGAAAACGGTGATACCGGTACGTGGGATTGTTAGACCACAATTTATCCCCGACTCGTGTTAGGAGGCGATAACGGGAAGTTTAATGGTTTCCACCAATATACCAAATACCATTTTTTTTTTAAAAAAAAGCTTAGTCCCCAGCGGAGTCGCCACTGTGATGAATGTGTGTCCGAAAATTTTCCCATTTTTATTTGAAAAAATCAACGAAACGGAGTCGCCACGCCATTTTAATTTTGAGGGCCAAAACTTTGAAAAAAGCCCGAGATCAGAGATTTAGGTTCGGAGGTCATGTTACACGCCGGGAAGGACGTTAGTGTGCACCCGGAATGCCTCGTAAGACGAGTCTTCCAAGCTGAAAATCATTTGTGTGTGTGTGTGTGTGTTTTGGCCAAAATACTTTGAAACTCAGAAAAGTAAAAATTGGGATATCTTTTTAGGACTTTAAACTGATCCCATGAAATTTTGAAAGATTTTTGGATTGAGATTTGATACTCAAAAGACCTTTTGAAGTTGAGAGCCATTTCTGCCAGAATGAAAAAGGCAGTGGACCTTTGATTTTGAAATGAATTCAAGGGTCTTGAATTTTCATAATCTGGATAAACTCAGAGAATTAAAGTTGTTCTAGACACCTTAAATAAGATTTGTGAGAAGGAATTTTCCATTTTGGAGAAGATTTGAGGGGTAAAAACCTTCTGTAAACCTCAGATATGAGATCTGGATTCCCAGAAGCTGATGAGCTAGCCTCTGAAAGAAAATTTGAAAAGAGGAGTTTTACTCACCCAAAAAATAAAGTAAAAATATGTATGGAAAGATCTGGATGTTGGCTACAAAAAGTGTTTTGTAGTCAACACCAAATTCCAAGTTCATCTGTGTCCAAAAATTAAGACCATGGACTGAGGTCTGGGAAAATTGCTACTGGACAGCAACTTCCCAAGAAAGAAAATGTGATTTTAAGGGGGGTTTTGCATCCATGCTTGTCCCCATTACCCTAGGTTTTGGTTAGTGATCACTAGACATTTTAGTGGTGAATCAACTATACCAAACCATCCTTGGGGTACATTAGGACTAAGCATTTCATTTGCTTGGGGAGGGGGATTTTTATCCTTTGAAAATGAGATTTGATGCTTGAAAATGGTTTTTAGGGTTTTGAAAATGAGTTTTCTTTGCAAGAAAGTAAAAGAGCTTGAAAATAATTTTGATCTTTGTAGAAGATCATCCATGGAGATGGTCTTCCATGGTGATCTTCTTAGATCTAAAGCAAGAGGATGAAAGAACTACATTTTGTAGTTTGCAAATGCATGCATGGTTGGAGTTTAGGGTAAGGAGAAGGAGGGTTTACCAATCTTCCTTGTGTTCTTGAGTTTTTGGCTTGAGTGTATGAGTGTTTAAGGCTTAAGTATGAGAGTGAGTGGATGAGTGTGAGTTGGGAAAGATTGGAGAGAAAATGGTGACAATTCTTGAAGAATTCTCACTGTTTTCTCTCTATATTTCGCCAGAGGTTCGGTGCAATTGGTGTTGTTTCTCTTTATTTTTGTGACTGGAGGGCTCAATTTATAGCCCTCTGAAATATGCAAAGATGTCCGCGCGGATGGGGTTGCTTGGCGTGCACTGTTCATTAAATGCAGCTCCAGCTTTGGACAAGAGGAATATTTCTTTTTGAAATTCAAATTAGACAGCCAGTTTATGTTTCCAGCATTTCTATTTATGGTTTTCTTCTTTTGTTTTTCTTTTTAAGATTCTTTTTAAGGTTTAACCTTAAATAACAATGCCCATTTTACCCTCACTTTGTTAGAAAAGTTAGGATTGTTAGGAATTGTTAGAAATGTTATAACTTTCGTTAATTTTCTAACGAAAATTCTACAAGCTCAAATTGGAGCACTTACACGATGACAAGAAAGACTCCAACAAGAATGGAGGAAACAATAAAAATGGAAAGAACAGGACCAGGGCGACAGAGAAGGTGCCCGAGGCTTTCACTCCCCTAACGGTGAGTCGAACTGAAATCATGAATGCGGTCGAGCTGGCCCCACCTGCCCTACGAACCCGTGCAACAAGTTCAGGAGAGACAATAGCAAGTACTGCGATTACCACAAAGACACAGGTCATCTCACAGAGGATTGCTTGGGATTGAAGCGTATCATCCAGAGAATGGTCGACCAGGGAGGGCTCGATGCATATGTTAAAAGGCCTCAAGCTGGTGGGGGCGAGCAACCAGCAGGTGGACAGCAGGGACCAAGGCAACCTAGATTGAACTTGGGAGTCATCACAGAGCAGGCTAGCAACACAGCCATCAAGCACAAAATTTTTCAGCTCAACAAAGCCCCACATGTGCCTCCAAGGAGAGATGTCAGGGATGAGGTGATCAGCTTCTACCCCCACGAGCTGGCAACTAATATGGCGGCTAGGGAGCAAGTTTTCGTCATCCCAGGTCTCATAGACGGATGTACGACGACCAGACTCTTAGTCGACACGGGGGCCTGCAAAGATATTTTGTTCTACAAGACTTTCCAAGAGATGGGTCTTAATGATGAGCAGCTTGAGAGATATGATGGTAGATTGGAGGGCTTCACCAATCATCGGGTCGATGCCAAAGGCCAGATTGAGCTTGAAGTTGACCTAGGCCAACACCCCCACAGGGTCGTATCGAAGGTACAATTTATTGTAATAGATGTGAACAGTGACTATGCTGCCATACTTGGTATTCCAGGTCAGGTCGCGCTTGGAATGGTGGCATCAATCCCTCACCAAAGGGTCAAGTTTCCTACATCTGCTGGAGTAGGCTGCGTACAAGGAACAACTCGAGCCTACCTGGATCATATTCTCAGAGAAAGAAAGAAAAGGGAGTTAGAAATTGAGACTGCAGATGGTTACTTAAAGCTGTCCCAATCAGTCACCAAAACTACTCGACTGTCAACATTCACCAATGTGGAGGAGTCGACCTATCGCTCCAATGACGAAGTCATGGTTGAGTCGACACGTCACTCTGAAACCACAGCGGTCGATCCATATGTAGTTATGGTCGACCAAGTCCTCATAGGCGACCTATGCCTCCAGGTCAACAATAACTCGGGGGCCACCACTGATGAGGTCGCAGATAAACTAGATGATATGATAGCTGAAGAAGCTCCACACCTGGGGCCCGAGGAGAGATAAAGGGTCAGGGAGATCATCATTGAGACCCTGCAGTTCAGAGAGGGTCCAGAGCTGGAGGCTGTGGATGAGCTAGAATCAGTAGTCACCAACCCTTTCTACCCCGACCAAAAAATTCAAATTGGAAAGCAGCTATCAGATGAGGAGCGAGCAGAGATCATCGAGCTGTTGAAAGAGAGTAATGATGTCTTTGCATGGCGAGTAGAGGACATGAAGGGCATTAAGGAGGAGGTCGTTGTTCATAGGCTTAAGGTCAACCCGACCATAAAGCCTAGACCCCTGAAATTGAGAAGCTTTGCTCGTGATAAGGAAGAGGCCATAAAAGCTGAGGTACAAAAACTTTTGAGTGCAGGAATAATTAAAGAGGTTACTCATACGACCTGGTTGGCCAACGTGGTCATGGTGAAGAAATCAAATGGCAAATGGAGGATGTGCGTCGACTTCACCACTCTAAACCTTGCCTGCCCGAAGGACAGCTATCCTCTTCCCAGAATCGACAAACTTGTTGATTCCATTGCTGGTCACTCTACCCTCAGCTTCCTAGATGCTTACTCGGGGTACCATCAAATAAAGATGCACGAGGATGACATTGTGAAAACAGCTTTCCAAGCAGCCGGGGGCATCTACTGCTATAACATGATGCCATTTGGATTGAAGAATGCAGGGGCGACTTATCAACGCATGGTGAACAAGGTCTTTGCCTCACAAATTGGCCGAAACATGGAGGCCTACGTCGATGATATGGTCATCAAAACAAAGACTGGACGTCACATGGTCGACCTAAAGGAAACGTTCGTCAATTTAAGAGCAAACGACATGAAGCTCAACCCTAGCAAGTGTGTCTTTGAAGTAGCAGCTGGAAAGTTCCTTGGATTCATGGTGTCCCAGAGAGGTATAGAAGCTAACCCGAAGAAGATCAAGGCTCTAGTCGAGATGAAGGAGCCTACAAGTATAAAGGAGATGCAGCGACTTAATGGCAGGGTGGCAGCCCTAGGTCGCTTTATATCCAAGTCAGCTGAAAGGTCTCTCCCCTTCTTCAAATCATTGAGGGGGACATAAAACTTTGAGTGGACAGCCGAATGTCATTCTTCGTTCCAACAACTCAAAGAATAGCTTGCTACTCCTCCACTATTGAGCAGCTCGACCACTGGTGAAACCTTATTCGTGTATCTGTCTGTGGGAGACAAATCAGTTGCAGCAGTCTTGGTTAGAGAAGAGGAGGGCCATCAAAAGCCAGTGTACTACGTTAGCAAGGCCCTATCAGACATAGAGGGCAGATACTACAACGCAGAAAAGGTCGCGTATGCTTTAGTCGTGGCTTCAAGGATGCTGCGAGCTTATTTCTTGGCTCACCCTATTGTCGTGCTTACGAATGCCCCCTTAAGAAAAATTCTTCATAAACCAGAAAATTCAGGTCGTTTACTCAACTGGTCAATTGCCCTCACGGAATTCGACATCGAGTATCGACCTCGAAAGGCATTGAAAGCTCAAGCACTAGCAGACTTCTTGGTCGAGCTAACGTTCACCAGGGAAGATAGTGAAGTGCGAGCTCAGAAAGAGAAAGTCAAAGGGAAAGAGCCAAAGTCCCAAGTCGCCACTGACCTACCCGACGATTGTTGGAAGGTCTATTCAGATGGATCAGCTACAAAGAATGTCAGTGGAGCTGGAATTGTTCTAATCGAACCAGAGTCTGGAACCATATATGAGGAGTCGTTGAGGTTCAAGTTTGATGCTTCCAACAATCAGGCGGAATATGAAGCCCTGGTAGCAGCCATAGAATACGCTAAGTGCTTTGGTGCGACTAAAATCATGGCATACTGTGATTCTCAACTGATAGTCAACCAGGTTAGAGGCGAGTACGAGGTACTTAATTCCATTCTGATCAAATACTGCGACCTGGTGAAAGAGTTGACAAAAGACTTAGAATTCTGGGAGATCCAAAGGATTGGTCGAGAGGACAATGAGTTAGCTGACTTACTCTCAAAGTTAGCTACATCAGACGAGCCACATGAAGAGCCCATCTCTTACCTGGAGAGCCCAGCTTATGAAAGGGTCAAAATTCAATGCATAGAAGATCCCTCGAGAAATTGGGTTTATGAGAAGTGCTGGATCGAAGAAATGAAGGCGTACCTAGAAAATGGCGAGCTGCCTGATGACGAGAAGAAAGCTCGAGCTATAAAAAAGAAAGCTTCGAGGTACGTCATCCAAGGAGGCGAGCTATTCAGAAGATCCTACACTCGACCACTATTGAAGTGTATTCACCCTCGAGAGATCACTATGCTGATGCATGAAGTACACAGTGGGATTTGTGGTGGACACCCGGGGGCCAGGACTCTAGCCGACAAGTTGATCACTTTGGGGTACTACTGGCCACACATGAGAGCAGATACCCATGACTTTGTGCAGCAGTGTGACCAATGCCAAAGATTTGCCAACCTACCTCATGTGCCTACAACAGAGCAGACTCCCGTGATCGCTGCTTGGCCCTTCGATATGTGGGGCGTCGACTTGATTGGACCCTTCCCTCCCGCCCGGGGAAATTGCAAGTATGTGATCGTTGCCATTGATTATTTCACCAAGTGGGTCGAGGCCAAGCCATTAGCTCGCATCACAGAGGAAAACGCCATCAACTTCATTCATGATTTCATTTGGTGTCGATTTGGTTTTCCTCGAGCCATAGTGTCTGACAACGGCCTGCAGTTCTCCAGAGCCTTCGAAACAGAGATGAATCGGGTAGGAATCAAACATTGGCAATCTTCTGTCGCCTATCCTTAAGGAAATGGGCAAGTCAAGCGGCGAATAAACCGGTTCTATCTCGCACTCAAGACAGTCTCGTAGGTCGACGCAATAATCGGTTGGACGAACTCCCCTTGCTCTTTAGGCGTTCGCACAACCACTCGGGGCCTACGGGGAAACCCCATTCGCTCTCACATATGGATCGAGGCCACGGCACCTGCCGAGCTCGGATTTCCCTCTTTGCCAGTGACATTCTTTGATCAAGAGCAGAATGATATCAACAGATTGATCGACTTGGACTTAGTCGACGAGAGGCGAGATACGGCTTATCTTCGAATGGTTAACTACAAGCAGCGGACTAAAAGTTACCACAACAAGAAGGTGAAGGCCAGGTCATTCCAAGTCGGAGATCACGTGTTGAGAAAGATCGAGGCAACAGGGAGAAGGACCCAACAGAACAAGCTATCTCCTAACTGGGAAGGTCCTTACATAGTTACTCGAGTTGTCAAAGAAGGAACTTACATGATAGCTCATCCAGATGGTGAAGAGTTGAAGCATCCATGGCACGCTACTCACCTCATCAAGTACTACTTCTGAAAGTTCAGGTCTACTACTCAGTTCAAGGTTGAGGCAATTCCCAAGATTGAAATTTGTCATAGTTCTAGCTTTCCATTGATGTAAACGTTTCCCTACTTCAATAAAAAGCACATTTTATTCGACCAAACATTTTGTTACAACTAACCCCAACAAGCTCGACTCTTAGTCAGCTTCGTTCTAACGAGCTCGATTCTTAATCAGCTCCGTTCCATTAACAAAGCTCGACTCTTAGTCGACTTAATTTTAGCAAGCTCGATTCTCAATCAGCTTTGTCTACTTAACAAGTCCAACTCTTAGTCGACTTCGTTCTAACAAACTCGACTCTTAGTCAGTCTGTTCTAATTAGCTCGATTCTCAATCAGCTTTACTCCTAAAAACAAGTCCGATCCAGGATCGACTTCGTTCTAATTAGCTCGACCCTTGGTCAGCTTCAATAGTTTGAGCAGGTTCGACTCATAGTCAATCTCGTTCACAAAAAGTTAAACAAGTCTGAGGTCGACTAAATCAGCAAAAATCAAGCCGCCTCTAAGCTTAAGTTGTCTCATTCATCCTATCCTATCTAGCTCGACACCTACATGCTAACATCAAAAGCATAAAACATACAAGGGTATGGAGTCGACTACGATTAGATATAAACAAGTCTCCCAAAAGCGGGCTAAGACTTGCAAAAAATAAACTTACATGTTTCTATGCCTCCCAAAAACTGGGCCAAGGCATTCAGATAATTTCAGAACAAAAAAGCAAAATATTGTTTGGGACTTGTTCATTACAATTCAACCAAATAACTCAAGAGTCCAGGCCAGCATCGGTTTGGTCGTCAGTAGAAGCTCGACCTTCCCCATCCTCTCCTTGTTGCTGGGGGCCCAGAGGTTTACCAGATTCAGAGTATACCTGCTGCTCAGGTTCTTCTTCCATGGTGGCGGCGTCCTCAAGTTCTTGCAAAACAACATCAAAATTTCTCTCGACAATTGGAGGAGCTTCCCATTTCTCGCATCCATCCTCTTGGTCTTCCTGGGCGATGAAGGCCAAATCGTTCTCAAGATAGGGAACAAGTGAGTGTCCACCACGGGCCGTCATGTCGTATTGGGCTTCAGAGAACCAACGAGCTAACTGCTCGAGGGTGACTTCAGCAGTTGGATCCACCAAGGCCCGACGCGCCATGTGACGTTTACCCACCTCCAGAAAGTCCTGTGCCTTGGCGACAACAGTATTATAATACTCATCTCCCTCTTTGAATTTATCAACGGCAGCTTTAGCAGCATTTTCAGCAGCGGTCTGGAGGTCTCCTTGCCATTTCACTCGCTCGAGTCGATGTTCTTCATGCAGCTCGACTAAGAAGGTGTCCTTCTCCTTAAGAAGCTTGGAAACTGTTGCCAGCTTCGTCTGAGTCTTCTCCAGCTCCTTCTTCTCAGCATCCTTCTCCACCTCCACCTCCACCTCCTTGAGCTTGGATTCTGCAGCTTCAAGGTCGACCAAGGCTTTCTTCTTCACCATCTCCATGGCATCAAACGAGTTATCCAAATCGTTGTACTTCTCTCTTAGATCGGCCAACTCTTGTGCTTTCTTGGAGTAATCTTGCAAGGCCTGCCTCTCCCTCTCAATTGAGGCCCTCCAAGAAATTTTAACCTGCTCGACCATGGTGAGGTTCTGCATTTAAGGGGAACCAGGGAAGTGTTAGCTCGTAGGTCAAGTTGGTTAAATAAAAGAACAAACGACTAGACAGAAGGGGAAAGTAAAAAACTACCTCACATTGCACCATCCCAGAGCGAGCTGAGAACTCTTCAGGGGTAATCCCCTTATCAGCAAAATGAGCTAGGAGGTCAACATCGATGGCCCTCCTAACCACGACCTGGCCCAAGCTCATATCCGGGTAGCGTCGGCTCAAGCTATTGACCCCAATGAGAGGGGGCACATCACTCAGCCTCCTCATTTGATCCTCGAGGGACTCTTGGTTGAGGGGAGAAGGAGCTGGTGGAGGAAGTTGACTCGAGGAAACAGACTTTCCCTTCCCAGATCGCAACCTCTTACTCGTCCTCAGGGGTTGATCATCAGCATCCACCTCCATGTCATCATCCTCGATATCTACAACATTCAAGGGGCTGGCCCCCGCTATCTCTGCTTCAGAGGTCGCAACATTGGCATCCTGAATTGGGTCGGAGCTCAGGCTTGCTCTAGCCGACCTGTTGGACTCGTCACCTCCTTCATTGACATCCATAGATTGAGTACCACTTCGCAGGGGGTCATCTTCTTCAATATCCTCCATGGGCACCATCCCCACGTTATCCTTGGACAACAAACCAGTTCTCCTTTCTGCTTCTCTCTCCCTGTTAGCTCGAGCATTGGCAGCTCCATGAGCCTTCTTTGCTTTCTTCTTGTCAGAAACGCCAACAATGCGTCCCATATTTGCTTCCTGTTCGGGAGTTAAAACTGCAACAAAGCAAAAATAGCAAAGTGTTAGATCGACATACGAAAGTTCTACATACGAGCATAAGTTCTATGTACGAGCAAACTATGTACGACTTAACATCCTATATGCGATTTAACAAACGACGAGCTAAGAGAAGAGCGTACAGTACAAAATAATTCATTATGTTGTCAGATCAACATACAGGCTACGAGCTAATCATGGGCGAGCTAATTGTTCTACATACGAAGGTCTATATACGAGCAAGCTATACATGCAAGTTAACAGATAAAGGGCGAATAAAGGAAAGCTGAACAGGGATATCTTACCACCAGCATGCTCCCCATTGTCCTTGCAGAAGTTGGCAGTCTTCTTACAACGTTGACATTTATCTCCAAATATGCCCAAGGCATGGGTAACCCAATCAAGATAAATGGTGCCCCTTCCAACTGGCACCAAGGGTTGTACTTCTCCCTCTCCATCCATCATTCCAGCCTGGATGAAGTTGTACTTGGTAGTAAGCAGACTCTCCCAACTGATGGGCCCTTTGTCAGTTAATCTACACAACTTCTTATATAAATCGAAATGCAAGTGTGGCTCCCAATAGTCTCTCTCATCCATGGTTTCTGTTTCATCATTGGGCAAAGGAAACTCCCATCCCAACCTACTCTCTACCACCACTACGTGGAAGTTCTAGCCACTATGCTTGCTGGGGAGGTTCGTGAAGAGTTTGGGAGATTTGGGTTTAGAAGGTGTACTAATGCTCAGATCCTCCCCACTATACTTGATACAGAAGAATTCCTTGAAGACCCTCATACAGGGTTCATATCCTAGAAACCTACACACCATAGCGAAGCATACCAGAACCCTACAAGTATTGGCTCCGAGCTGGAGGGGTAGTGCATTAGCACACTCTAAAAATTCGTTAACAAAGGGATCAAGGGGCAACCTGAGGCCAGCTACGAATTGTCCATAGAAGAAGGCTACTCTAGTGGCATCCTTGGTGAAGGTCGACCTAAACAGTTTCATAAAATCCTTCTGAGTATAGATGGTCACTCTATAGTCCTCCTTGCTCACTTCACAAAAATCCCAGATCGTGCTATACCTAGAGGGCAAATTCTTCTTTCCACGCAACGGCCCGTGAGGAATATAACCTCTCTCATTCTTCCCAGGCACGACAGAGGAGCCAAATGCATCCACTATATGGGGACTTGAAGAAGTTGAAGCTGTAGCTCCACCTCGAGTCGTCATATCTGTACAAGAAGAAGGAGAAATAGGAGAGTCAGACCTATGAGCAATTTCAGTCGACCTACCTAAGGGCGACCTAGACTCCCCCAGAAAACCTATTCTGTTTCTAAGGAAGGAGGGTTTATGTGTTGGTGTAATGCCCTAGGCTTTAGTTATGTTTAACTGAAAACCGTTATGTATCATCTTTATCGTTTATGTTTATTATTTGATTATTATATAGTTTGCATATTTGTTTATAATAATCTTTGTCCCTAATTATTAAGAGAATAAATTAGTATAATTGTCAATGGATAATCATGTGATGATTATATGCATAAGAGATGCACATTGAAATTATGGGTACTTGTTAGAGAACAAGTGACTGGACATGACCCGCATGAGATTTATGTAATGGTCAAATGTCATACTTAAATCTCATACGGTTACTTCATTTATTTCCTAGACCTGAGACTATCATAACCTTACATATGATGAAAGCCATGTTTGATTTTAGTCAAACGATATCTTAACACGATATCCATAAAGGCTATCATTGGCATGATCGGATTCATGATGGGAAGGATGATAAGTCAAGAAGGAGTTTGTCCCTCGGAAGAGAGATGTTATGCTTGGGCCCCTCGATGAGTGATAATGATGAAAGTGTATGGCCGTACCCCAATGTGATTGGAATTATCATTATACTCAAGAATCGAGAAAGCATTGAACAATAACAAGTTGACAAGGACCATGACTTGTGTTCAATATAACATCGAGCGACAAAAGGGATAAATGGAAGTACACCGTTGGAAACGTGAACTCTTACGTTACATCATTTGGGTAGACATAATGGCTTGCTAGAGTCCGCTTATGTCTTATGAGGTTCGATATGATCGAACTCATTGCCAACATGATGTAATCCTATTGGGTCACACACAACTAGAATGAATTGGTTAAACCGGAGGAAGAATGATTGAGAGGTTTCGAATCGGAGCTTACTTATGTCACGCGACATATCAAGCCAATGGCTTGATATACCGCGCGACATAATAGGCCAATACGCGTTATTGACAGCCTGTCTCTCCTAATTCGATTAGAAGAGGTATTTACACTATTTTAGTATAAATACAAGGGCTCTGTCAGACCTAAAAGTCTAGCCGAAATTTTAAAGCAAAATTCACAATCAAATTCTCTCAATATTCTTCAAGGTTTAGATCTAGCAATCAACAAGAAATTGTTCTTGGATTCATTCAAAGGTGTGGATACCAAAAGAGGGTCTTCGCTCGATCATCGATCAAGGCCTAGAGTTCAAGCAAGTTGAAGAACGAAGTTTGTGATTCGATATCACATAATCAAATCGTTCGATAGCTCAAGACCGGAAAGCGTTTCAAGGTTGGTTTAATTCTATCTCATAGGTATTCAAATTAATTGTATAGAACGTATCCTAGGGCTTCTTGGGTTTTATGTTTTAATGCTTAATTCCGCTGCGCATGGACCCGTAAAACCCAACATTATGGACATCCCCAACATAAAACAAGGTGATATGGTCGAGCAGTTCGTGAAATAGATGAAAAGTGACGATATTTGAGTCATCAATTACTAAATTTTCAACGTCCCCTACACTGGGCAACCCTATCTCACTGAAATTCAAATCCCACCTGGTCAAAATGGAGGCGCATTCATCCAAAGACATCTCTCTCCACTCACCGTTCACATTCTTATACACCCTACGGTTAACAGTACAGTACCCATACCAAGCACCTGGTTCACTACGGAAGGTTCTATCCATGGGGGAAATGAAAACAGAGCAGAAATTAAAACCCTAGAGCAAGAGTACAAGAGAAATACCTCAATTGATTGCAGAAGGGGGAGTCGTAGCCAAAAACGCAAGCTTGGGTTAAATCCTGGAGTTGCTCCGCAATTATCGCCAAGGAGGAGCAAGAGTTTGAAGACGGTAAGAATTCGAATCAGAAAAGGATTTTGGGTATTTATATTTTCCCCAAATTTGGAAGGGAAAAAGGAAATTCAAAACTGATTTTCCGAAATTAAACACTGAAGCGGTTTTCGAGAAAGACCACCAAGCGTCAAAACAGTAATAATGACCAAAAATGGCGCTCGTTCTGATCTGACTGTTCGACGTCAACGTCCAGGATCGTGCCACGTCATCTCGGGTCGACTAAACTTCAGAGCGAGTAACGACCTGCGAGTAGCAACAATTCTCATCAAAGACTTTCTTAACTTCCAAGTCGACAAAGTCAACTCGAAAGTTGGGGGCCACTGAACATACCAAAAGTGTCGAGTTGGGCCGAGCAAGTAAAGCCCAGTCACCCTCACCAGTGGCCTGCGTATTCTCAATAAACCTGGATCCAACATCATAAGGCCTTATGCCCAGCAACAGGATACGTCGACCTAAGCTCACAGTCCGGCCTCCAAGGTCCCGATCTAGCTTGATCCGACTCTACAAACCCTTGCATTAATTCGGGTACGATCCATGGTCTACTCGACAGTCAGGTCGATCATTCCTCAAACGGCGACCTCGACCTAATCCACAAGTGTCGACTTGACACTTGCCGGCACATTTGGTTGAACTGTTCTCATAATCACATCCCTACAAATCAGGAGCCGTTAGAGACACGTTCCCATGACCAGTAACTGCCGCTGAAATCTCTGAGCACATGTCGCCTCCCCAAAAATACAACCACCATTGTCTATAAATACTTCATCACTACCAAACGGTACAAGGTAACTGCAATTTTGTCATTTGAATTCAACTGTTCATTTACAATATTTGCTCTCCGAAACATATACTTACTCTCACGCCCGAGGGTCTAAGCCGGAGACACATCCGGCTAGTCGTGGATTCTGATTTCAGGTCAAGGAGCCAGGTGATCAGTCCTGCCACGTGGAGAAAGATTGATAAGCACTTTTCTTGCGGCATCAAGTATATACTTGTAAACTACGGTTTAACAAGAATATTTATTTTTCTTTGATATCCGGTTATACTAACTTTGTCTCAAAATGAGTGTTCAAAATTTTCTCAAATTTGCTTTTGATCAAATCAAGAGCAAATTAAAAAATTAATTTATACATTCATTTGGAACGCATGGAGTAAAAAAAATTGTCGATTCGTAAGATAGGGTAATTTTATAAGTATATTAATTCACTCTTAACTTTAGTTTATACTCCCTCCGTCCACCAATAATATATAAACTTTTCATTTTGGGCGTTTTACAATAATATATACTTTCCCAAAATGAAAAGAAATCTTTACTATTCCATTCACTCATTCTCTCTCCTATATTATTTTAATACTCACATCACTATTATAATTTACTATTCTCTCCACTCATTCTCTCTCCTATTTTATTTTCACACTCACAACGCTTTCAATATAATATTTCCTCCTTAATTCTCGTGCATTTTCAAAAGTCTAAAAAAGATGGAACGGAGGGAGTATTTAATTCAACAATATTTTATAAGTATATTAATCCACTCTTAACTTTAGACTTTAGTTCATATTTAATACAATAATATTTTGTCCTCGGAGGTAGGCAGCTTCATTGGCGATATATTTCCTAAAATCGAGGGTGATTTTGACTGTTAACATTCGGTCACTTCAAATAGAGATTGGGGATGATTTTGGAGTAAATTTGAGAGAGAGAGAGAGAGAGAGAGAGAGAGAGAGAGAGAGAGAGAGAGAGAGAGAGAGAGAGAGAGAGAGAGAGAGAGAGAGAGAGAGAGAGAGAGAGAGAGAGAGAGAGAGAGAGAGAGAGAGAGAGAGAGAGAGAGAGAGAGAGAGAGAGAGAGAGAGAGAGAGAGAGAGAGAGAGAGAGAGAGAGAGAGAGAGAGAGAGAGAGAGAGAGAGAGAGAGAGAGAGAGAGAGAAGTGTTGATGGAAACTAGGATTTAAGATTAGGGGGTCAAATTTTTTTGTAATGAAAAAATATTAAAAAGAGAGAGAGAGAGAGAGAGAGAGAGAGAGAGAGAGAGAGAGAGAGAGAGAGAGAGAGAGAGAGAGAGAGAGAGAGAGAGAGAGAGAGAGAGAGAGAGAGAAGTGTTGATGGAAACTAGGATTTAAGATTAGGGGGTCAAATTTTTTTGTAATGAAAAAATATTAAAATTTTGCTATTAAAGACAAAAATAATTATTGAAATAAAAAAGTCAAATTTCATGGTCTTGAATAATAAGAAGAGTGTTTACAATGTAAACTTTACATTAATGGTCTTCTATTCTTCATCTTTTTAAAATACATCATAATATCTTCGTTTTCAATCTTCTGAAAAACCTCATCCTTTATAAATAACATCAAACAATAATTCTACAAAGCATCTTCCATTTTGTTACGTAAAGGTGTCTTAATGACCTTCATCGCGAAAAATACCCTTTCAACGGTTGTCGTTGCGACAGGCAAGAGTAATACAAGTTTGAGTAGTAAATAAACTAAAGGATAAATAATATTCTTTCTCTTTGCCACCATCAATTCAACAAGTTCACCAATCCCCTTCACATCAGCAAATTCAAGATCGCTACGCATATTCATAATGTATGTTTCAAGTTCATTTGAAAGATCACCGCGTTCTCTTTCTGAAATGTCTGACGGATAAAATTCGACAAATTGAATCAATCTACATTTATCGAAAGCAGAGAAGGAATTTTTTGGATCAAGTGAGGCAACACAAAGAAGCAAATCCACATTAGTCTTGTCAAAACGACTATTCAACTCTTGAAGTTGATGATCAATCACAGTGTTAAACAGTTCAACACGATAACGGTGCAAGTTGGTGATTCCATGACCTCCACGTCGTGATCTCCCCGGCACTACAAATATATCTTCCATATTCAATACCGCTATGTCGTGTTTCTCGCAGAATTCACTAGTTGACTTCAATAAATCCTCTCAACCATCTTTCCTCATTTTCTCTAGTCGGGTTCTTGACAAGGTAACAAGAGAGATGGCATTTACAATATTCTGATCACGCTTTTGTAACGCCATTGACAAATGATTCGTGATTGCTAAAAGATCTTTCATCAAGTGCAATAGAAACACAAACTCAAATTGGTGAATGACAAAGCTAAGAGTTTTTGCCTCAGTCTTATTCGCCGAAGTATAGCCTTATCTCCATATAAAATCCAACACATCATTCACAGGGGTAAAAAGATTGATCACGCTTGTGATTGTGCCATAATGTGACCCCCATCGTGTGTCACCTGGCCTTTTTATGGTTGCTTCTTGATTCAAACCTTTTCCAGTCTTAATTTTACCTTTCCCAATACCTTCAGTTACTTGCTCTAGCTGCTTTTGTCGAAGGTGATCTCTACGTTTGGGAGATGCTAAAATAAGATTTGATAAATTTGCTAAAGTATCAAAGAAATGACGAACATTATCATGCTTCTTTGCAACCCCAACAAGTGTCAATTGCAACTGGTGAGAAAAACAATGTACATAGAAAGCAGATCCATTTTCGGCCAATATCAAACTCTTGAGTCCATTGTGCTCTCCCCTCATATTACTAGCACCATCGTAGCCTTGCCCTCGAATTTTTGATATGCTCAATCCATTTGATACCAAAGTGGTTTCAATCGCTTTTTTAAGTGACTGTGTAGTAGTGTCTTCAACATGAACAATGCCAAGAAAACGCTCAATGATACACCCCTTCTTGTTTACAAACCGTAAAACAATTGCCATTTGCTCCTTGATTGATATATCTCGTGCCTCATCAACCAATAGAGTAAACAAATCATCTCCAATTTCCTCAAGAATTGATCTCTTAGTCAATGTGGCTGCTGCATTAACTATCTCATTTTGGATTTCTGGTGAAGTATACAGTTGGTTTCCTGGAGCCTTTTCAAGTACAACTTTTTTTATACCCTCGCTGACTTCACTGTAAGACTTCACAAGTTCAAAAAAAATTCCTTGTTTTCTCGATTCCTTTGACTCGTTGTGACCACGAAAAGCCAAACCTTGACGACAAAGATACCGTATTGCTCTAATAGAAGTGAGAAGACGAAGGTTGGCATCTTTGGCTTCTTTATCAGATACTCTGGCCAAATTGTGATCAATGTGCTGCTTCGATTTCAATAAATCTCGACCTAAAATGTAACAATTGTTATGAGAACTATTAACATCTCCAACATGTTCCATCAACTTTTTTGAAATCTTCTTCCAATTTCTAAACCCATCAGTCACAAATGTTCCACCTCCTCCTTACTTCCCAGACTCAGGCTTGAATAGATAGAAATACAAGCAAAATATTGCATCTTTGCTTGTACTATATTCCAACCAAGTCTCATACTGCACGTACCATTTTGGATCAAATTTGTAATTTTTTCCTGAAATTTCGGACTTTTTGAATTCATGATTTTTTTTTGTTGAGATGGGCCCTTCAATAAATATGTCCTTCGAATATTATCTAGCCCTTTTCCATCACAAGAAAGACTATAAATCGAAGGCCGCAACCCAGGATCAAACACAAGTTCAAGCATACCATCTGCCTCTTGAAAATTAGATGTTAGAATATTAGGCTCTTGAGCTTGAACATTAGGCACTTCAGGATTTGGATTTCGAACACTAGGATCGGGGATGATATGCTCTTGAACTTGAGGCTCTTAAGCATTAGGCACTTCAGAATTTGGATTTTGGGCACTATGATCGGGGATGTTAGACTCTTGAGCTTGACGCTCTTCATTAGTTTGTAAAGGTTTCAATTTTTTGAAATAGATTTCCAACACTGTTTCAAAATACATACAATAATTTAAAATGTGTAACAATAAAATATCAAACAAATACCAACAAGAAGACAAAAATTCATACTAATCATATAAATATAAATAAGACTATAGTTCAAAGTTTCTAACCTCCGATACAGGGAGCCTCGTTGAATATAGAGCCCGAATGAGTCGGTCCATGGGATCTCTTCAAATCTTGAGGCGGAGGTCCCATTTGGGAACCAATCCGAAATCCCAAACTGATTTTAAAATTAAACAGAATGTTAAATACTCCCTCCGTCCCACCGATCTTAAGAAAACTTTCCATTTTGGGCATCCCGTCGATCTTAAGAATTCCAAAAATGGAAAGTTTTTATTATTTTTATACTCTTTCTACCCCACTCATTCTCTCTCCTACTTTACTTTTACACTCACAACATTCTCTCTCCTAACTATTCATCCCACTCATTCTCTCTCCTATTTAATTTTTCACACTCACAACACTTCTTCCACTCATTCTCTCTCCTAATACTATAATAATATTCCTTAATTCCCGTGCCATTTCATTTTTTCTTAAGTTGGGTGGGACGGAGGGAGTATACACAAATAAGAATTAAAAAGTCCAAAAAACTAATGACAAAAAATATTTTGAAATTTATTTTAAAAACATTTTTTTAATCATTCAATAGGGATTGAGGTAGTAAAAAACAGGGCTGGGTTTAATTCAGGCGCTCATGCAGTCCTAATGCCGACCGTTCTTCTGTTTCTCCCGCTGGCCACCTACAACTCCACCCAGATACTCTCTCTCTCTCTCTCTCTCTCTCTCTCTCTCACGTACACACAACACCACTACTAGTTGTGTTTTCAAAAGAGTTTTCAAATATTAAAACCCTAATTTGTTAGGGATTTAGAAATTTAGGGGATTTGAGATAAGAGAGAGAGAGCTAGAGAGAGAGAGAGAGAGAGAGAGAGAGAGAGAGAGGAAAAGTCGATGAAAGGAGAGAATCGAAATACCTTGGCAAAACTGGTGCGATGGTGGTTGGGTGGTGGCTTTCGTCTTCTTCTTCGTCAGTTCGTCTCTTCGTCGTTGCCGCAATTCCGACTTTGGAAATCGCAATTGAACAATAATATCGTGTACTGAGAAGACAAAAATTAACCCTTATCCTTATGTGGTTTATATAGTGAGTTATTAATGTAAATATTGAGGGGGGTTACTTGTATTTTTTCAGGGGGATTAAGTTCCTAATTTCATAAATGTATAAGGGGGTAAAGTGGCAAAAACGAAAAACTTAGGGGGTTCCATTGACCCCCCCTTCTATAACATAGTTTCGCCCCTGATTGATGGAAGGATGGATGGAGAAGGGAAGTGTGGTGGCTATGGACGTAGGTGGGGTCCGTGAAGATAAGGAGACGGAGTGTTGTGAGGGTCGGGGATAATTTATGGGTACTTTCTGGTTTGATTTGGATGATGTTTTGAAGGAAGAGAAAAGTACCATTTTCCACATTAAGTTTTACCTTTTCGTCCCTAAATAATTTTTTTTTACCTTTTCATCCTTGACCTATCGTTTTAAGGATGATGCAGTCCCTCCAGTTAATGAACGTTTAATAATCCGTTAAATTCGTTGATGTGTCATAGTGATATGGCATTTTTGCTTACGTGACATACAGCTGAGATTATGTTGGTATTTTGGTAAATTATAGGGGGCAAAAAGTAATAAAAGTAAAAACACTCACACCCCCCACACTTTCTCTCTCTCTACTTTCTCTCTCCACCCTACCCATGTTCACAAATATGATGAATATTGTTTTAAGGAAATGTCTATTAATTTAAAACTATGACAATATTTAGTAATTTTTTTCTGCAGCAACCCCACTGTATCTAGGGCATAACAGCAACCCACCACCACTAACCGCCATTAACAGCCACTGATGGAGAAAATCCACGTGTATAAAACCTTGCAAGCGTACAAGTGCCAAAGTAGCAGCGTACACAAGTAAGGGTCGATCCCACAGGGACTGGCGTGATTAGCAAGTAAATTTAAAAAGTGTAGAAGTAACAACGCGGGGTTTTTTTTTTTTTTTTTTTGAGTTTTGATTGATTTTATTAAAACTACTGAGCAGAAATTAAATTCTAAATTAAACAGCGAAAATTACTAGCAAAAAGATTACCAAATTAAAAGAGATTTCACAGATTGGATTTCACAATATCATCATTCTATGCTGTTTTTAGGGATAAAGATATCAATCTCACTCTAGGGTTCGTTCACTTTTTGTCAAGATTGAGACAGTTAGGCGGCCAGATTACAATATTTATATTCTCTTCTAATTATACTTCGCAAATCAAGTCCATATAATTTTTCAAGAATTAATTGAGATCTTAAGAACTATTGAACCTAAACCAATTTAATTTCTATCACTCCGTCAAATCAATTTATTAATCAAAGCTGTGGTCTATGTATTAATCCCCAAATCAATGGCGGAAATAATACCCTAGATGTTAAAAAGGCCAATAATGGTTAATCCAAGAATTGCAACCCTAAAAACTTTAATTGAAATACTTTGAAAAACAAGAATGAGATCAATTTAATGATAAAGAATCATAGCATAGAAATCCGATATTGTTTACATCCAACCCATGAAATAGGAAAAATTAGCTACGCATATTCATCTTCAAGAACACAAGAGATATTATAATTAAAAACATAAAACCTGGATTGATTCTTGAAATTTAAAAAACAAAACTAAAAATCTTGTATATCCCTTGAATCTTGAATGAAAGCATAAGATCCCTACAACCCTAAAGTGTTCTCTACTAAAGTGTTCTCTATTTATACTAGGAGACTAGGGAGAAAAATCTGGTGGAAAATCATTGAAACCCGTCCAAAAAAAGGAAACTAGACCGCCTTTGTTCGCACAGACCGGGCGCACGCCCACTAAGACCGGGTGCGCGCCCGCTTTCACTCTGGTCACTTTCAGGTGCGCGCCCACTAGGACCGGGTGCGCGCCCGCTCTGATTTTCAGCATTGATCCATTTTTCTTCCGTAATTCCCTTTAGGTCCTCCAGCAAATTGAACCTTTGATTTCTTAAAATACCGCGCAAGTCCTTTTTACTCTCAAAAGGTCTCCGAACTTCCAAGATTTATAGTTTGGCCCTTGAACTTCATAATTTCCGTTTAGTCCTCCGCTTTTCAGAATTGCATTTTGGTCCCAAAACTTTCAAAGTAGGTTCAAATCTTTTATTCTCAGCATTGTTTCACTTCAGTCCCGAACTATCAAAACACTAAAATATGTATTAAATTCTCAAGGTTTCGAACAGAAAATAAGCTTAGGAACATATCTTTTGGATGGGTAAAACAACATCCATCAGCCACATACCACAACCACCACTAATATCCTTTTAAATCTCGCATCTGGGTCTAGAATCAGTAAAGCACAAGAACATTAAGTCAAAAAACATTCAATCACCCACAATCTCGCCACCACACAACAATCCGTCAACACATTCCTACCTTTAATCAGCCACCGTAGACCACCGACATCAAAATCCAGTTCAAAAAAAAAACCCAAATCAACTAAACCCTAGCCTTTGTTCAACAACAACAATTTCAAACTTTAAGAAAACAAATTCAAATATTTGGAAATCAAAATTAGCCACCGTGGGCCGATTTTTAAATGGGCGTGTGAATAGTAATCCTAATCGTTTTAGGGATTGGAACTGCCGGTAACGGCAAATATATGTTCCAATTCAAAAGGGCAAATATCGTTTTTCGTCCACCATATCCGGCCATGGATAATTATAAGAGAGGATTTCGTGAATCCGAGCAGCTACCTTTAGAGATCATGCATAGATGCAAGCGACTTAAGCAGCAACAGTCATCTTCAATTCGCTTCAACGAGGACATCTTTGCTGAGATCTTACTCCAATTATCGACTTAAGGGGCGAGAGAGAAGGTGTGGGTGCAGGGGAAGGGTTTTTGACATGGGAGGAGGGGGAGGTTGTAGGCGTTGAATGATTCGTAGAAGAAGAAGAAGAAGAAGAAGAAGAAGAAGAAGAAGAAGAAGAAGAAGAAGAAGAAGAAGAAGAAGAAGAAGAAGAAGAAGAAGAAGAAGAAACGCAGAGAGAAAGAGGGAGTGACGGATTTGCCCTGGGTGTTACTTATATTTGCACCTTTATTTTTTATTTTTATAAATCCTTTAGTTTATTTATTATGCACTCTTACCCTTCAATTGTCCAAGTCAGCAATCATTCCCACAAATAATTTCACACAAGCAAATGATGTGATTCACCGTGCCACGTCAGCAAATTTAACGAATTATTAAATGCCCGTTAACTGGAGGAGGGACTACAACATTCTAAAAATGATAGGTCAAGGATGAAAATGTAAAAAAAAAATTATTTAAAAACGAAAAGGTAAAATTTAAAGTACTTTAGAACAAAAATTGTACTTTTCTAGTTGAAGGAAGAAGGGTTTATTTTTTATTTTATTTTACATTAATCTACCTATTTTATTCTTAAAAAGTTATGACACATGTCTATCTCTTGTCATTTAACAGGAAACAGAGATATTGTTAGAAAAAGGTACCTTGAATATAACAAAATTTATAGTTGAATTATCTTGTATTAAACAAAATTTAATTTAGTTATTAAATCCAAAGTTGCCTTATAAAAGGATATTTTTATTTTATTTTATTTGTTTCCAGTTTTTGCTTACCTTTTTCTAGTAACTACTCCCTCCGTCCCACGTTACTCCCTCCGTCCCACGTCATTGTGGACTATTTTTTCGGGCACGATAATTAAGAAATATTATTAAGATAATGAAAATGTATGGTAGGAAATGAAGAGAGAGAATGAGTGGAGTTGGTTGAATAAATTGTGTGGTAGGAAATGAAGAGAGAGAATGAGTGGGTGGGGTAGGGTGAATATAAAATAATAAATTTATTTCCATTTTAGCCAGATTCACGTGACGGACCAAAAAGGAAATAAGCCAGATTCACGTAACTATGAGTATTGTATTTCTTAAAATTTGTGAAAACTCCTATAAAAGGGAAGATTTATGTACCAGAGGGAGTATTTGATTTGAAGGGTATTTTTTTATTTAATTTCTAACCACCTAATATTAATTCTAGCAAGTAGTAGGTATTGAACCCAACACCTCTACGACGGAGAAATTTAAACCTGCTCAATATGCCGGTTGAATACAAGACTGCTATTTTATTTTGTTTAAAATAAAATATTTAATGTGTAGTTTGAGAATAATTGTTTCAGTTTAACTGATCAAAAAGCCAACATTATTGCAATTGGCTCCGGTAATTAACATTTTTTCTGACATTAACTAATACCCAAGAAACCCTACTAGAAAAGGAAGGGTTTTATCTAGAGGACATCTTGCTTATGGGTTTTGTTTGAGGAATTAAGGATAATTGTTAGGTAATTATCAATTTAATTAGGAGACGTCGTGATTAGCGTGTTTAGTTTATTTAGCTAGTGACACATATTTTGAACTAATTTCGTCATCCCTTTTTATGTCAATTATCATGCCTTCCCATTCAAATTCGCAGATTTAAATAAATACATTATTTTTTTTGAGACAGTGACTTATGATAGGAGGCGAGGAGAGAGTTCGAACCCTATCACTCACAGAGGAGGGTGAGACTTGGCTTTACCAATGGATCATTCATTTGGGGACAAATCAATACAACTTGGGTATGCCAATAAACTGTATTTAATATTTTAGAATTATTTTATGCTTTATTTAAAACAATATTACATCAAAAAATTGTCTTCCAACTGCCTCAAGAAGATTGTCGTTTTTTTTTTCTTTTTTTCTTCAATCCAAAATAAACTCTCAAAAATTTTCGAATGCAAATTTATAAAGATACAAATAAGTAATTATTAATTCATAAAAACTTGACAATTCAAACGAATCTATTTTATGGAATAGAGGGAGTATAAAATTAACAAACTAAAGATCCCCTAAGACTGGACCTAATAATGATCCAAATAGTTTACTTATTTCCAGCAAATTAAGTATTCATGTCACTCCCCCTTACTAAAATGAGTGTCTCAGTTAATTTTGTCATGTTTTTAAATAATATATTTTACTATTTTGTATGTTACTTGTACAATGATAAAATAACACTAAAACACTCTCCGTATTTAGAAACACAATATTTATTTTAGAATTAACGAAATAAAAACTACGAGAGAGTGACCAAACCGGCAAATGCATGCCTAGATCAAAACATCGTTTTGAAATGGCAATGTAAGACTACCTCTCTAGTACGTTTTTAAATTCTAATTGTATTGTTACGTAAAGTATACTATAGTGAAAATAGAGGATGAAGAAAATGAAAATGCTAGTCCAAAAAAAAAAAAAAAAAAAAAAAAAAACAGATTAAAGAAACCAACTAATAAATTTCAGAAAAATGTTCCATTATGATGTGTTACTCATTGATTTTCTATAGTAAACCTATATTGTAACGCCATTATGTTTGTTTCCCTTTATTGAATCGTATTACCCGATTCTTAATATTACCTAATTCTCAGGATTGTGAATAAAAATGAATATTTATTTTAAGATAAATTCGATTATAAGTGCTCTATGGTATGTGTAGCGTAGACCCTAAATCCTTGACCTCGAATAACTAATTTAAGATTTTCCAAACTTGAAGAGAGGCTATCAAAATTTGCACAAAAGTGCAAATTTACTATTGATGTGTGCTCACAAATTATGAGACACTTTCTTGAAGAGAAAACAAAGGCCCTTTATCTCATTTTCTGTATTATAATTTCAACGAATAAAATATTTTGAAATAAATATTTTTTGAAAATAAGAAAATAAAAGTCATTACAAAAGTGCTACATATTTATTAAAGTATCTACAATACTACCTTACCTTAAGATGTGTGTATATCGGCACATAGTGGCAAAACCAACAATTTTTTAAATCGGGTCAAAAATTCTGTAAAAATAGACATCATAATATCCAAATTTAGCATAAAAGGGTCAAACTAACAATTTAATGCGAATTTATCTAGAACTAAAGGAGCCAAAAAGAATATACATCACATTTAATAATAATCATTATCTTAATAATTTGAAAGGGTTAATATAGACACTTTATTGGGGGATCAAATGACCCAATATCACGGCCGGTCCGTTAAATTTTGGGGCCCTAAGCTAATAATTTGGCTGGAATCCTAATTTTTTTTAGTTTCGATAAAAACCTGTGAGCTGACCAATCCCTAATTCTCTCTTCATTTTTACATGCATCATCATTATTTCTATTTAAGGAATCTGTTTTTTTCTTCGTTTACTCTTACGTTTTAGCAGTCTTTAATAGTTTTACTCTAAATTAAATTGTAAACTAAGGAGACTTTGGCTATTTTATTAATATTGAGAGTGAACATGAAAATTGGGCATGGTAATTAGATTAAGTTAATATTTTTGTGTTAAATAATTGCAAAAAAATTAAAGAAATATTGTAGTAAAATTTAAGTGATAATTGCAAAGGATTTAATATAATATTTTAGTGATAATTATGAAAGATTAAAAAAATACATTACTATTAAATTATTAATTGCAAAGAATTCAATATATATATATATATATATATATATATATATATATATACTCATATATATATATATATATGGTCCTATTATAACGGTAACCAAATTTATATGAGAACCATAAGAACCACTAATGTACCATCGGATTAAAAATACATCAATGCTCCGTATTAAAAAAAAGATAGAGGGGGTGGCATTTTCGTAATTATTGTGAACTTTTAAAGTCAGCCGCATACATCATCTTTCTAACTGCCACGCCATCATTTAAAATCCCCCTCAAAATTCAAAATAAAATATCTCAATATCTATAAGTCGAAAAAAATTTCGAAAACACTGATTTTTTTGTCTTGACGAGACGATTCAAACTAGATCCCTGAAGATAGGATTTTGAAAAAATAATATTGAATAACGTCTAATTTTTAAAATACGCTTAACTCGTGCATTAGCCATGACTAAGTACAATAGTAATGTATATAGTGTACACTAGCTAGTTAACTCGTGCACACTAGCCATATGGCTTATACTGGACAATACCTTGACTTGGTCTTGGCCAAGCCCTTGTGTGCACTAGCTAATTAACTAGTGTACACTAGCTAGTTAAGTAATGTATACTAGCAACTTAGCTAGTGTACCCAAGTTTAATTTCAATGTTCATCAGTCATGGCTAAGTACACTAGCTAATTAACTAGTGTACACTAATTAGTTAACTCGTGTACACTAGCCAGATGACTTATATTGGACATTGCATTGGCTTGATCTTGATTAAGTTCTTGTGTACACTAGCTAATTAACTAGTGTACACTAGCTAGCTAAGTAATGTACACTAGCAACTTAGCTAGTGTACCCAAGTTTAATTTCAATGTTCATCACTCTACGGCTAAGCACACTAGCTATGTATATACAGACACTAGCTAGTTAACTCGTGTACATAGCCGATGGCTTATACCGGATATTGTCTTGGCTTAGTCTTGGCCAAGTCCTCAGGTACACTAGCTAATTAACTAACCAGACACTAGCCAGCGTACACAGCCCTTCGTACACTAGTTAATTAGCTAGTGTACATTACTTAACTAGCTAGTGTACATTACTTAACTAGCTAGTGTACACTAGTTAATTAGCTAGTGTACACAAGGACTTGATCAAGACCATGTTGTTCAATATTATTTTTTCAAAATCCTATCTTCAGGGATCTAGTTTGAATCGTCTCGTCAAGACAAAAAAATCAGTGTTTTCGAATTTTTTTCGACTTATAGATATTGAGATATTTTATTTTGAAATTTGAGGGGGATTTTAAATGATGACGTGGCAGTTAGAAAGATGATGTATGCGGCTGACCTTAAAAGTTCACAATAATTACGAAAATGTCACCCCCTCTATCTTTTTTTTTTTTTTAATCTGGAGCATTGATGTGTTTTTAATCCAATAGTTAGGTTTAGTTCTCATGATTCTCATATAAATTTGGTTCTCATTTGAATAGCTACATACATATATATATATATATATATATATATATATATATATATACTCCCTCTGTCCCGCTACAAACCGCACACTTTCTATTTTGGGCGTCCGATTACAAACCGCACACTTCCTAAAATGGCAAAGAATCTTTACTATTCCCTCCACTCATTCTCTCTCCTACATTATTTTAATACTCACAACACCATTATAATTTACTATTCCCTCCACTCATTCTCTCTCCTATTTTACTTTTACACTCACAATATTTATATCATTATTTTTTTCTTTAATCCCCGCGCAAACAGTAACAGTGCAGTTACTAGCGGGACGGGACGGAGAGAGTATATATATATTGTGAGTAGAAAGCTCAAACTTGCTACTAATTAATTAAGCTAGAAAAAAATTGAAAAGATAGCCTAAACCTACAATTTAATTCTAGAAGGAAAAATAGAAGAAAAGAAAAATTTGTAGTTGGGCGGGTTCGAGGCTTCGTACGTGCACAAATAGCATGAATATATAGTTTTCAAGATGCTTACTTAACCAAGTAACATATGAACAGCTTATTTTTTATTTTGAGATTTTTTATATATAAAAAAAACATTTTAGGGCCTTCAATATTACTATTTTTATGGTGACCTAAAGCGTCGGCTTTCTTTGCTTACTCAAAGACATACAATAGCATGAGCCTAGCATCGCTAGTAAATTACGAGGCTCCCCATAAATCTAACGGTATGTCACAGAAAAGAAAAACTGATTGGTCAAATATAAAACGGTAATATCTACGATACTCCCAATAAATCTGAGATGGATACTGGTAAATCACATGAAAATGAACACACTTAGCCTGATGGTTAGAGTTCATGGCTTTCAACCTGGAGGTCATGGGTTCGATTCCCCCACCAGTGGTTAGAGGGAATGACATTGCCCTCCCTAAAGATAAAGGCGCCGTGAAGTGCATCAAGTGGAAGCGGTGAAATGTGTTGATCCCCTTTTATTTAGAAAAAAAAAAGAAGAAATAGTCAAATAAAAGGATTGTAAACGACACAAAACTCAGGCCACGATTGTCTTGGAGGGCACTATCTTCAAGGGAAACCTTCATAAGAAAATTACAAAAACTCGACTTGGGGAAGAGGAAAATGATTAAATAAATAAATAATTAATTAATTTAAAGCACCTGAATTAAGACAAATTGAGATTATGCTGCACATTACATTGATATGTTTATGTTACCGTACTATTTTAAATAATTTACTTACTCCCAAGTCCATAGTCTTGCCAACATTTGGGTATATGGTACGATCTTACCATGAGATATGCTCTGACAACATTAATTTATTAAGGTTATTTTCAATTATTTAGTTTTTTTAGTACGGAAGAGCGTTTTAATTAATGCAATCTATTATTGATATGCTATAGGGACTACGATACTATTTTCATTTGTTTAGTTTTTAGTACTACTAGTGTTATTTTCGTGCGAGTTACTAACGAATAACTGATCGAAATCGAAATAAATACAAAAGAAAATAGAGATATTGTTATGCATTGTAAAACAATTCTTTAAAAAATATATTGTCATTACAAATATCAGATTAAAGGTCACCAAAATAAATATAGTGTTATATCAGTGCGGTGCATGAGGAGTTATTGATGCTTAAAAAGACGAAAATTAAATAAAATGACTAAATAAGAGAAATATTTTTATAGGAGTACCTATCTCAATTTAGCATAATTTTCAAGCCCAACATCAAATATAAAAGAAAACAATACTATATAAGTATATATATTGAAAGAAAGATAAATAAGAAGAAAAAAATTATAAAAATTAGAAAACAATATGTCATATTTATTTACATTAACTCATCATGAACATAATAATGATATTTATTTTCAATTTAACTTATTTAATTTTGAGAAGAAAAATCAAAATCCTATACCCCACCACTTCTATTTAGAAAAATCGAACTAAATAAATTGTTTGATGTATCGAACTAAAAAAATTTTCAAGCCCGATATTCGTCTTTATAAATACACAATTTTTTGAGACGAATAGAAAAATAGACAAATTTATTAATACTTTATTTACTATGCTTCAAAGAATATTTTTTTTTAAAAAAATAAATAAATTGTTTGATGTATCGATAGAATTATAAAAATTAGAAAACAATATGTCATATTTATTTACATTAACTTATCATGAACATAATAATGATATTTATTTTCAATTTAACTTATTTAATTTTGAGAAGAAAAATCAAAATCATATAAAACACCACTTTTATTTAGAAAAATCGAAATAAATAAATTGTTTGATATATCGAACTAAAATAATTTTCAAGCCCGATATTCGTCTTTATAAATACACAATTTTTTTAGACGAATAGAAAAATAGACAATTTTATTAATACTTTATTTACTATGCTTCAAAGATTTTTTTTTTTAAATAAAATAAAATGTTTGATGTATCGAACTAAAATAAACCCAATAATCATATTACCACTTCCCAATAACCCACATTCAACACCCTTCCAACTCATCATCCTATACACTATCACTTTTATTTTATTTTATATCTTCATTTTTATGATTAGTGAAATTATTATTATCATTTTTAATTACAAAAAATATTTCACACTTAAATCATTTTCACAAAAAAGATATTGAAAAATTAAAAAGGAAAATTAACAAAGTATAATTAAGATAAGAAATTTATATTTAAAAAAGAGGGGTTTTTTTTCTGTGTCAAAATCAAATAAAAATAGTCTATATTTATAGATAAATTTTTTTTATGATTTTTGATGTAAAAGTCTTTCATTATACATTTCCAAATACATTGTTATATTGGCCATAAAAATTAATTCAATTCAAAAATGAGCAAATATTTATAAAAATAATAGCACTTCATTCGCCTCTGCAATTAATGTTTGTAATATTAGTGTCTTCGTCTCGAAATAGTACATTAATTTTTTAGACGAATAAAGTAGTATTATTTGTTTAAAATGTTCATTGAGACGAAAGAAGCAATGTTCAATTTTTTTTGGACATATAAAAAAATTATACTTTTTTACAAAAAAAAAATCCTTCAATTCAAAAATGAATATTAATTTCATCCCATAATTAATACTACTTTCTATATCCAAAAAAAAAAATTGCTTCATTTGCCTCAATGAATTACTTGTCTCAAAAATTAATATTTATTTTCTCACACGAAGACACGAACATTATAAAAATTAAAAAAAATATTTCACACTTAAATCATTTTCACTAAAAAGATATTGAAAAATTAAGAGGAAAATTAACAAAGTATAATTAAGATACGAAATTTATATTTAAAAAAGAGGGGTGTTTTTTCTGTGTCCAAATCAAATAAAAATAGTCTATATTTATAGATAAAAAAAAATTATGATTTTTGGTGTAAAAGTCTTTCATTATACATTTCCAAATACATTGTTATATTGGCCAAAAAAATTAATTCAATTCAAAAATGAGCAAATATTTTTCAAAATAATACTACTTCATTCGCCCTACGATTAATGTTTGTAATGTTAGTGTCTTCGTCTCAAAATAGTAAATTAATTTTTTTGACGAATAAAGTAGTATTATTTTTTCAAATGTTCATTAAGACGAAAGAAGGAATGTTCATTTTTTTTTTGACATATAAAAAAATTCTACTTTTTTACAAAAAAATATTCCTTCAATTCAAAAATGAATATTACTTTCATCCCATAAGTATTACTACTTTCTATATCAAAAAAAAAAAAAAAATTGCTTCCTTTGCCTCAATGAATTACTTGTCTCAAAAATTAATATTTATTTTCTGAAATGAAGACACGAACATTATAAACATTAATTTTTACAAAATAATACTACTTCGGGTAAAAAAATAAATGACTATATTCATCCCA
Organism: Adenophora triphylla var. japonica; assembly: GCA_022495995.1. Taxonomy (NCBI): domain Eukaryota; kingdom Viridiplantae; phylum Streptophyta; class Magnoliopsida; order Asterales; family Campanulaceae; genus Adenophora; species Adenophora triphylla. The sequence continues at coordinate 347,407 of JAFEMH010001063.1, forward strand.
AGGAATATTTTATAATATATTGCTTAAACATTAGAAACATTAATTTTTGAGGCGAATGAAGCAGTACTAATATTCAAATTAGTAAAATTATGATTATTATTATCATCATTTATAATAAAAAAAATATACTTCACACTTAATTAATTTTCACAAAAAAGATATTGAAAAATTAAAAAGAAAAATAAAGATAGGATAATTAAGAAATTTATATTTAGAAAATAGTGTTTTTTTTTTTGTCCAAATTAAATGAAATTAGTCTCTAATTAAAGAGGAAAAAAAAATTATGAATTTTGGTGTAAAATTTTTTTTTTAAAAAAAAAAATTTTTTATAAAATAATTGAGCTCGAAAAAAGGGGATGGAAAAAAAAATCGGAAAATAAACCCGCCAATCATATTTCGCCACGTGGCTCGGTTTAAAAAAAAAAAAAAAAAAAAGAAAAACCAACGCGTACACGCGCCTTTGTCGGCGCGTGTGACGCACGCTCCATACTTTTCTCCAACCAGCGCTAGCCACGTCAATCAGGGTTACCAAATCTACAAATTTGCCACCGCATGAAATTACTAAAATGCCCCTAGTTTGGGCGGGCTTTCGACGATTCTCCTTTTATATATTTTATATATATAGAGATTTTTAATCTCACTTTTTTTCTCATATCTCTTTATCCATATTTATCGTATCTTAATATTATATACTCCCTCCATCCCAATAAGTGCTTCACCCTTTTGGGTGGGCATGCAAATTATGGAAATGGAAGGGAAAAAAAAATGTTGTGAGTGTAATTTGAAAATAGGAGAGAGAATTAGTGGAGGAAATAGTAAATTATAATGGTGTTGTGAGTATTAAAATAATGTAGGAGAGAGAATGAGTGGAGGAAATAGTAAAGATTCTTTGCCAAAAAAGGAAAGGTGAAGCTTCTAACGAGACGCCCTTTTGGGTAATTAGTGAAGCTTTTATTGGGACGGGGACGGAGGGAGTACTTCTTTTTAATTAACATATATCACGTTTTTTTTTTTTTTTTTTTTTTTTTAAATTTTCAAATGGAATTGAGAAAGTATCAATTATTGATGTTGGAAGCCTGGATTTTGATTAAATGGGCCTCCTTTCCGTTGTCCACATACATGCTTCAACTTGAGGCCTATTTGATGATTATTAATAGGGGAAATAGTATTTTTGGGCTCCAAAGTCTAGGGGTATTCACAATATGGGCTAATTTTTATTTTTTTTTTGGTGCAAAGGAAAAGAAAACATAGGCAAAAGTAAAAAGGGAAAGAAACAAAACAAACTAAGTCATATCAGTGGTGGCTCGCATGAAGTCAGCCATCATCTGTTCTTTCAACTCTTTATTTGGCGCAACCATCCTCACAAAAGGCAGGTCCTGGTCCGCTCCAAGGTTTGCGAGGTAGTCGGCGCAGAAATTTCCTTCACGGAATGTGTGTTGGATGTAACATTTGGATGCACAGAGGAGAGCTTGGATATCCCCCATCAAGTTTGCATAAGGGGTGTTTTCATCCGTTGGGGCTTGTGTGAGCTTGACTGCTGCTAGGGAGACAGTTTCGAAAGAAATGTTATGGCATCCCATTCCTTTCAAGATTTCAAGACCAACCAAGATGGCATGAAGCTCTGCTTCGAGACTAGTACACGAATTGAGATGACCATAGTAGCTGTCAATCCAGTTACATCTTCTTCCATGTCGCATGATGACTCCAAAACCACACTTACGACCTTCGTCTTTAACACTTCCATCCGTATTAATTTTGTTAACACTTACAGGAGGGGGGACCAAGAGATCAGTCTTATCTTTTTGATTTTAGGTGGGGAATTCAAAAGAAAAACAAATATAACTTCCCTTGCAAAGTGGATGATCCGGCATATCATACTATAATTGTTGCTTTGTGATTTTTGAATCACCTCCCTCTTTCTTTCTTACCAAACATGCCAAGCTATAAAGCTAAATAAAATGAACCAAGGAATATCCAAAACCAAGTTTCTGTTTTTCAAATTGGATTTAATCCGAAAATTGGTAATCTAAGTTTGTTTCAGATTTATTTTTTTTGGAGTAAAATAATTAAAGAAAAAATATTTTAATAATTATTTATCATAATAAGGAGTAAAATAATAATGATTAAACTTTGAAGGGGATCAACCAAAAAAAATAAATCATACCAATCCATTTATCTCCCGTTTCTAACTTTTTCATTGTGCCTAATTTACTTCTCACAAAAATCATTAATAAAAATAATTCAACACACAAAATAAAAGTGAGAGTGACTTATTCACTTCACACACGTAAAATTACTAGGTACACTCATAAGTATACTATAAATATTACGTGCATGTATAATACTATATTTTAAAGTATAATTACAGGTATACTTAGTAATTTTATGTGTGTAATTTTTATTTTTATTTTAAAATATGTGAGTTTGATATTTACCAAATATGTGTGTATTTTTATAATTAAGGATTTTTGTAAATTGGTAACTTGTATTTTGCTCATTTTGCACAAGTATTCGTGAAATTACAAAAATACTCCTTTAAAAGTCATTTGCAAGGCACATGTGTTCTATTCCGTTAGAAAATTAACAATTTGTTTGTTTTTACAACACATTGTAACAAATTAACAACCTTAGGTGGCTGATTGGCAAATTTAAACTTTTAGGTTGGGGATTGCAAATCTGAAACAAACTCAGGTTACCAATTTGCAATTTTCTCTTCACAATATTGGTCCTTTTCTTTTATTATTATTAATTTAGGTTTTAAAGTTGTTATTTTTTGTCATGTTAGTGTTTTAATGTGTTTTGTTAGAAAATCCTGTTAAATAATCACGTGCAAGTCACATGTTATTTAACGGATGATGTTTTTTGAACAAAAACTATTTCATTGTTGTTTTAATTCAAATTCAATGCAAATAAATAACCAAAGTAGAAAACTCTAATACCCCTCCTTTTTTCCTCCCACATGACTCAAACACACACGCATACTGTCTCTTTCTCTTCTCTCCTTAACCTATGTAAACCCACTTCCCTTTCCACGGGTAAACCCTACCTCCTTCCTCACCGGCCAACCCCTCCCTCATCCTCCCAAATTATTCCTCCTCCCATATTTCCAAGATCTGTTTCCCCCTTTTTTTTAAACCCAATTATTCGTACTGTTGGTGTTGGAATGATGGTGTCGACTTGGTGGTGTTGAACGGTGGTGATTGCTGGTTAGCAGCCGTGATTATCGGTGATATAGGGTGGTGGTGGGTGAATGAAAGGTGGTAGTGGGTGTTAGTTATGGTAGTGAGTTTGAGTTTTAAATAAAATATTGTTGTTGGTTTGTATATTTAAATCAAATACAACAATTCTGAATAAAGTGTTGTGTATTTAATTATGTACAATATTTTTTATTTGTGTTTCAAGAGAAGAAAAATAATAATTTTTATATTTTAATTAGTTAAATGGCATCACATATAAATAATTTTTACATAATCATATTTAAATATTTTTTAATAAAAACATTAATAAAATAAATATTAGACTTTTAAATAGATTTTTATTTCTTTCAAACAGAAAAAAAACACATTAATATAAATTGTAGTAAAAAATATTTTTTCAAAAAAATATTTTTAATGTTGCATTTTTAAATGTTATTATAATAAAATATCATTTTTAATATTTAGAGATATAAATATTTTCTATTTGGCTATTCATTTTCATTAAATTTGCATTAAAACAACAATGAAATAATTCTTATTAAAAATATTTTCCGTTAAATGACACGTGCACGTGATCATTTATTTTTCTAATAAAACTGGTTTAAAACTTTAACATGACAAAAATGATATATTTGGGCTTAAATTGGTAATAGAGAAAGAATAGGATCAACATTGTGAATATTCCTAAAACTTGGGTCGCAAAATGTAATTCCCCCCGTATTAATATTCAAGCTAGTTTGGGCTTCATTGGTTCTCCTTCACGGGCTTCTATTCTTGGGTCTGGGCTGATCCACTTTCGATTAACCACTCATTCCGCCTCAAATAAATTCAAATTGCTTTTTATCTCTATCTTTCTAGAAGGGCGAATAATCTCTCCCTTCTAAAATATTAGCAAAAGCCCGTGTCCAAGAACACGTGTTTTTTTTTTTAAAATAATTTTTTTTTAAAGGGCAAAATGGAAAAGGGACAACTTAGTGAGGGCAAAATGAGAAATTTGACACTTGGTACTATTCATTGTACTGTAGCAAGGAGAAGTGTCATTTATACTATAGATTTTCTAAAATATTTGTAGTTCTATTATTTTTCACACAAATTAGAAAATACATTTAATACATACCTTATACACTAAATTATGCTTAAAATATTTTAATAACCTAGACAATTAAATACTTTTACAATTACAACTACGTAATCATAAATAAGGATAGTTTATGCAAAGTGTATGAAAGTTTTATGAAAAACTTCAAAACTATAAGTATTTTAATACAAAAAATCTTCCTTAGAACTGAAAGAATTTTGAAACGGAGGGAGTATAAAAATTATGAATATTTATTTTGAAACAGAGTTGTTTACACATAGTTCTTGATAAATGTTGTGCGTTTCATTTTAATGCTCCAAAAATAAATAAATGCAGCGTTAACAAATTAGTAAAACACCTTTTTTAAATATGTTAATAAATTAATTGGATGGGATGAAGGGAGTATTAAATATTGTGTATATTGTTCATGAAAGAAATCCTAGAATTTAATACCCACAAAATATGTAACAACTTGCACATATGCATTAAAAAGAAAAAAAAAAAAAAAAAAAGATATTTATGGCATGGCCTTGTTGATTTAATTTGGTATTGCTTTTGGTTGATCATAAAAGTTGCATGACACGATAAGATTGAGTTGCTCCCTTTCCTTTATGTAAAGTATATAGCTGTAATCAATATAATTCCCAACTCTTAAGTATCTATCAAAGTGCTTTTAGTTTTGGAATTTTTAAATATATGGCTTTATTTATGTTCAATAATTCAATCCCAAACTGAGTAATTCAGTAACCCTAAATCTCTCTTTCATTTGTGTCATTTCCATCCCATTCTCTTGACTCTCTTCTCCTCTCCTCTTCTCTTCTCTCTACAATTAATTAATGTTTAATGTTTGAAGGTAAACAATTAATTAATGTTTTATTTTTGGTTTGAAATATTGAATATTTATGAGCATTTTTTTTTGACATACAAATGGAAATATTTAATTGTCGTATGTTTTGTTTGTAAGAAATATTATAGACTGTAATTTGTAAAATCGACAAAATCGGACCCGATCATTGAAATCAGACCAATAAAATCGATCTTATAATGTATTGATTTGATCGTGGTCCTAAATCATACAGAACTAAAAAATTGATCCGTATCTGATTTTAGATAAAAATTGGACCAATTCGAACAGTGAACCCAGTGAACCCTCTGAAAAATCTACTCCCTCCGTCCCGCCCGAAATGTCACAAATTTCCATTTTGGGCGTCCCATTTAAAAATGCACTTTCCCAAAAACGAAAGTTTTTATTACTATTTCACCCACTCATTCTCTCTCCTACTTTACTTTTACACTCACAACATTCTCTCTCCTAACTATTCCTCCCACTCATTCTCTCTCCTATTTAATTTTTCATACTCACAACATTTAAACTTTTTCTCTTTCCTACATCACTTTCCGTAATTTGCGTGCGAGGTCCATTTTGTGGCTTTTCGAACGGGACGGAGGGAGTATATTATAATATTTTAAAGTCGGTGAAACTGCCCTAGATGTGTCACGTCTACGTTCCAGGAATTATTTGAATTATCATACTTACAAGTGGGATAATTTTTCAAATTCTTGGTGACGCTTTGAATTCTATTTATTTGTTGATACCTTTAATCGATAAGTCTAGGTATGTGCCGACTACCCTTGCCAGCCGTACGACACCATAGTTGATTTTCACACGTTTTTTCGTTGGGTTATTCAAAATCCTAAACATAATCCCAAATTAATTCAAAGAATGTGACCTCAACTTTCATTGTATTTAGCTAACCAATTGACTCCCTTCATCTATAAAAGGAACTCTTCACCCCCTTTGGAAAACACATATTTTTTTTTGCAATGAAAAGGTTATAGTAAGCATAACTCTTTCTCCCCCTTTGCATACATAAATAAAAGGTGAAAAAATTCCTCACTCCCCTTAAAGTCATTCTGCTAAAATAAAGCATAAAGCTCATAAAGTAAAGTAAATTAAAACTCCCCACCTAAAGTAAAGTCCGCTCTTAAAATTCATTTTAAGAGATCACTCTCTTCAATATCATGTCCATCACCATTGAAGAAAACGAAGGAAATCGACGACTAACTAACGAGGTTATGTAGCTGTTATTCAATATTCGATCGGCATTTAAAATCAGGTATAACAAATTTTGCTAGCTTTTCCATTAAGTAACTAGTTTTTTCGTTAAATAAATAACAAAATTAAGTATTTTTAACACACTCAAAAACAAATCAGAAAAATCGATTTTTAAGGATCAGGCGAGGCGAGGCGGATGCATAACACCTCCCCATTCGTAATAAGACCCTCAAACTTAGATTTTTTACAATAAAAGTTTTTTTCTATTGGTTTTCCTTTTTATAAAAATAATGGTGGCAACTCTCATAAAAGAACAAAAAAAAAGATTCAAAAAAATCGCTACAGATCAACAAATTCACATCGGCGACTCTAGAGCCGTCAATTTGGTTGAGCCCGTCGGGCCAGCCCGCCCCGCCATGTAATAGGGGTGGGTTGAGTTGACATATTTTCAGCCTGCCAGAAATTTACCCCCGCCCCGCTCCGTTTAGTAACGGGTTTTGGCGGGTGGGGCCCGACCCACCCCGCCAGCCTGTATTGACAGAGCCTATGGCTTTGGGCATTCATTCAAATAATTGACTCTAGTTACAGCTATATGGTTGAAGGATGTTTATGGCTTTTAACACGTGTGTGTATTTCCTAATACAGAGACACAAAACATTAACCATTTGCTCAATTACGTGAAACTTGGCCAACCAACACATGCTTAAGCCAAACTAATGCTAGGTAGGAACTACCATAACCTAAATTCCTCTCTTCTACCTAAATTCCTCTCTTCTATCTAATTTTCAGACTGAAACCAACTATTATACTCGCACCCCAAATTCACAAAAGTGTGTGAAATTAGACCAACATCCAATCTATACCAAATTGTTAAGTCAAATCGTTGCTAGGCACTACTCAAGAACCTACATTCATCCATTTATGTCGAAATTACAGATTAAAATAACCTATTATATAACTTAATTATGCAGAAACACTTGAAGTAACAATTGCCCAATTTCACACAGCATAGCTAATTAACAAGAATCATGCATATAACAAACACTAAATGAAGCAAAGCTCATTACCTGTAAGTTTTACCAGCATCTTCAGAGAAGCAAAGCTTGTTGGATATTGGCATCTGCTCAATCGTGAATTGGGTGTACTCAGAAAACGAAGCCGTAACAGATTTGATTGTACTCTTTTTGGGGACAAAAATGAACTCATCCAACAGTGTTTTTTAAGCTGGCCCGCATTGGCTCGCTTGGCCCACCAACCCAAGATGGGTTGGGTTGGGTTGATATATTTTCAGCCCGTCAAGAATTTGCCCCGCCCCGTTTAGTGGCGGGTTTTGATGGGTTGGACTCGCTTCGTCCCGCCAACCCGTATTAACAGCTCTAGGCAGGCGACTCCACTAAAAATTAAATAAATAAAATTTTGTTTTTATTTCTAGAACGGGTCTATTTATAGTAAGAAGGACTTGACCCCATCTTTACTTACCGACAGCACATTGGCTGCAAACAAATCTCTCACCTTTTCTTTTACGAAAGAATATGCAGTGGAATATTGAATCAGCAAGCAAATGTACAACAAATTTATGAGTGCTTTAATTTTAAGTGGATGAAGCACCACTGTTCAAAACATTATCTCACCCCTATTAGTGCTCCCTCCAATTGCAGATTGTCCCATTCCCTCCTTCCCTATTTAAATCTGCCTCTGCGCCTCTCCGCAATATGTTGATCGGAGATGGAGTCTATCATTTCTTCCGGCGATCGTCCTACGATCATGGTAACCAACGACGACGGAATCAATGCACCTGGTTTGCAAGCTCTCGTTCGTGCCCTAGTCGCCACCAATCACTACAATGTCCTCGTTTGTGCACCGGATCAGTACGTTCTCCATTTAAAATTCACGCATTCAGCACTAAGTTAAATAATTTATTTTTTTTGATATTAAGTGAATTTAGTATGTATAATCTTAATTTTAATTTGGACCACCTCTTTTGAAGAGACAAGCGTTGGGAATTGGAACTTGGAATAATAATTTCTGATGATTGATTATAATTTTAACCCCCTTTCGTCCCAAAATTGTATTTGACTTTGTCAAACATTTGTACAGCCATTATAAAATTTGGCAAAAAAATTTCATTGTTTAGAATTGTCCCTATTTTGTGGGTGTTTGAAACTGCTCCTAATAATTGGCGACGATCGATTGAGATTAACTCAATAAGTAATAATTTCCCATGCCAAAATAATAATTAAGCTGTTAAGCGTGCTCATGGTCTAATGACATGGTAGATACTATGTGTGGGGAAGATAAGTGCATACACACATACCATGGAGGGGAGCCTTGGCACAACAATTGGAGTTGTTGTCATGTGACTTGGAGGTCACATCATAATATTGGGGATTCTGTTTCCTGATGAATTGCATAATAGAGAAACCGGATAATAATGCCTTCATTTGAGAATTATTGTTATTTTCCCATTTCAAAACTACATTAGCCAATGATCATTATTCATAACGATTTTTTGATGCCTGAATCAGACGTAATTTATCATCTTTGTTGGAGCTTTTACAGGGAAAGATCAAACTCTAGTCATAGTATTACCTGGGGTCGTGCTCTTGTTGCCAAGCGAGTAGAAATTACTGGAGCAACAGCCTATGCAGTTTCTGGTTAGTTGTAAAATTTGACTAACTCCCATCTTTAGAAGCACTCGAGTCACTAATTGCTCCTTTATGAGTCCTATAAACTTCATTTCAAGTATTTATTTGTCAACCGTAATTCAGACATCTTATACTACTATCTGATAATTGCATTACAACGAGTATCCACATTTTATTTACAAATTGATGATGAAAATACTCTATTTAAGATTAAAAGAAAAAGATATTAGGTTTTATACGAATTCATTTATCATGCAAGTCTTACTGTTAATATTTCATTTGACACATATAAATTGGATCACCCTTTGCAGGAACTCCTGCAGACTGTACCTCGCTGGGACTGTCCAAAGAACTTTTTCCATTTGTTCCTGATCTGGTACATCTTTGGGACTCGCTTTATTGTTTGAAATGTGGTGCACATGAAATTATCTTGAGAGCTTTAGATATATTTCTGCTGCACTGTGCAGGTACTTAGTGGAATAAATACGGAAAGCAACTGCGGCTATAGTATGTTAGTAGCATCTTTTTTGTGATTGATGATTATGCTGTTTACTTGTGTTAGAAATTTGGAATACTGTTGTCTAACTTCACGAGTTCTTAAAGCTACATCTGAAAATTTCCTTTACTACTCAATTTACGGAATATATGGTTCTATAAAATCTATATACATTTACAATCACAATATCAATATTCCAATTTAAAAGTATTGATGAACTATGTGCTTTTCTGGATCTAAATCACCCCTCCACTCACACACATTCTCTAATGGTTTTCTCATAATATTTGAAACAGCCAAACTACTATTTTAGCCACTGAACTATAGGTCAATTTCCAATGTCACCCCTTAACTATTTATTTTATGAATGTCACCATTAAACTTTACCTTTTTTTCAATGTCACCACTCCATCCATTAAATCATCAAAAATCTAACAAAAGTTCGTTACATGACCGCACGTTACTAACTTAGATTAAGTTTTGGATGGCTTTGTTAACTTATTGTTATGTGTCAGCTGACCAGGGTAAGGTTAGACATGAGAATCTCACGTGGATGTAAAATTGTGGGGGTTCCCCCTAAGTTGACATCATCAAAAACTTGACCTAAGTTAGTCATGTGCGGACACATGACTGACTTTCGTTAGACTTTTTAATATTTAATGGACAGAGCGGTGACATTGAAAAAAGTGTAAAAGTTCAATGGTGACATTCAAAAAATAAATAGAACAGTGGGGACATTGGAAATTGTCCTATAGTTCAGTGGCCAAAATATAGTTTTGCCTATTTGAAACTGGGTATAAATGGAACTGCAGCATTTACTCGGGGACAGTAGCGGGTGCTAGAGAGGCCTTTCTCCAAGGTGTACCCTCTGCGTCTATATCATATGATTGGTATGTAGATTTTCATTCTATTGTTTATAATGATCTTGTTGTGAGTACAGTTTGCTTTCACTATTGGCATATGCATCTGATGGGAAAAAATTGTTTACTCCTCTCCTTCCCAATAGAAGAATGACATTTGACTAAATAGTTAAATTAGGAAACTGGTTTAAATTTTACTAGTTTTCTAAATTACTCCCAAAACACAAGAGAAATTGTTGTTTGTGTTATTATCTTTTAGGAATCTTTATACTTCTGCGGAAGAAGTTTTGGTATTTTCCTTGTCTCGTGATATTTGAGGATCTAGTGGTAAACTGTTTATATTCTTCATGAATTATTTCAATTTTTGACTTCAGGGTAGAGGGTAAGAGCAACACCAATGATTTCATGCTGGCTGCCGAGGCTTGCTTACCTATCATTAGTGCACTTTGTGTTGCGATCAAGGATAAAGCTTATCCTCAGAATTGTTTTCTCAATATAGATCTGCCAACAAATGTTCTTAATCATAAGGCAAGTACGAATTAGGTTGTGAAAATTTACGCTCTTAAAGTTAAATTTGGGTGGCTCATTTCCAGATTTTGTGTCATGTGTTCTGATTTTCTTCTCTTTTTTGCATCTACCTTCTCTCTCTGCATGTGTATAACAAAAACTCTGTTTAGCAATTGCATGCAAAACATTTGAAGACTTTATCCATTTTTTGCAATTGATTTCTAATGAAAACAAGTTTAGTATGCAACAGATTTGAAAAATTAACCATAATTTTGGAGAATTGGCGCTAATCGATAAGTTGTCGTGTTTTTTTTTTCTTTTTAATTATAGGGATATAAGTTGACTAAACAAGGCAAGAGTATATTCGGAACAAGATGGAGACGAGTTGCTGCTAATGCAGAAAGCGGAAATGTATTATCAACAATAGCCAAGGAGACAAATTCTTCAGCAAGTGCAAATACTGATGATTCAACTTCATTAAAAGAGAATCTCTTATTCGAGCTAGGAGTATGATATCCTTACTTCTTTTCACCAAAATTTTCACTTAACGATCTGTGTTCTATTGTTTATATTACTCCCTCCATTAAAAAAGTGAGTGTCCATTTTAGTTTTTCTTTTCATGAAAATTAAAGGAAAAATGAACATTAAGCAATTTTAGAAGCAAATACATTTATACCCTTAGTTGTCCACATTATGACATAGCTAATTAGTTGGCAAAGGAGAATTAGTATAATTCATAGAATGGAGAGAGTATTATTAGGTAAAATGATTGAAGATTACAACTCTTTACTTCAGAGACGTAGCCAGTAAATTCTATCTTTTGTTGATTAACAGTAATTAAAAAAAAATCAATACAAACATAATCCGAATTACTAAAGAGTAAATGCATAATTAAATATACCCTTCAAAAATACTTCCGATTAATGACTTTGTTTGGTGTTTATGATTTTGACTTCCTTGTAGATGACAGGAGACAACATAGTAGAAGCGGACACAGACTACTACTATCTTCAAGAAGGATACGTATGTGTTTGTTCTCTATTCCATTACATTGACTTGGTCAAATATATAGAGCGAAATTTGATAGATAAGTCACATTTTTTTTTTCGTTTCAGATAACTGTTGCCCCTCTTGGCGCCTTAACTAATCCAGAGTTAGATTGCCAACCATTTTTCAAAGAGTGGTTGCCTGCAGTTGTGCCGGAGATTCCTCAACTTAATGGTGAATTAATGGCGTGTAATGCTTAATTTATCTATATATGATCGCACGGCCATAATCGTTTGCATCTTCAGTTGGATTGTTTTGTGAACTTTGTCAAAAATGTTAAATTTAGTTCTTGATGTATTTCTTTATTAATCTTCTGTGCTTAGCTTTGTGAAATAAATCTTTTAGTTAGATCTGTTTGCATATGCAACAGAAGTGGCTAAAGGAATTCTGAATTCTCTTGGCTTATTGAAAGACACCACCCTTTGCCCCTTGTTTATCAGTATAGTTTTTATTTGTTTCCATGGTTTATATTTAGTATCGTCCAGGTCTACACATTATTAGGAATTGTACCATTTACTACTTTTATATTAAACTTGAAACTGTACTGAGAAACAGGAATAAATGTATTAAGCTTGTCCTCGTCGGAAAATCAGAAAAGATGTCGGTAAAGAGTTGTTACTCAAACGGTATAACAAAAATGTTATTTTCATTGAGAAAGTTCGGGATCTAATGCGATACCAGGGACACTTCGATCGCATAACAGTCGGGTGCACTCAACGGTTCAAATTAAATCATGCTTATATGAGTAACCTTTTTTATGGGATGGACTGTCAAAAGACAATAATATCCTTAATGATGAGATGAATGAATCAGATTACAAATAAATGAGACTATTGTCCCGTCTAACCGTAGATACCCCGAGCTAACAACAAATACCCGTTTAATTTCAACCCCCGAAAGATAGATTGCTCTTGCTTTTAATTAAGTAATTAATTAAATAATAAATCTAATTGTGAAATAAAACCACTTGGACCAGATGAACCGAGGGCTTACGGTTCGGTTCACAACTTTAACAAACCGATTGCCCATAATTGAATCTTTCATTTCATCCAAAAACAAATCAAGCTTAACCAGTGGCGTATCTAGGATTTAGAGTGAGGGTGTGCAAAAAAAAAATATAGAGTACAAACTGTAATTTTTGAAAGAAGAGGAATGCAAAGTGTATATATGTGAAAGTTAGATACTCCTTCCGTCCCGCTACAAGCTGCACACTTTTCTGATTGGGCGTCCTATTACAAACTTCACACTTTCTAAAATGGCAAAGAATCTTTACTATTTCACCCACTAATTCTCTCTCCTATTTTACTTTTATATTCACAACACCAATCAACTCAATATTTCCTACTTCACTTTCTCTCTCCAACCTCACTTTTCATACTCAAACACCTACTTCACTAATTTTTTTCTTAATTTGCATGCAAACAGTAACTGTGAACTTTGTAGCGGGACGGAGGGAGTAAAACTTTTATCTGACTTTCACATATTTACCTTTTACATCCCTCTTCTTTCGAAAATTACAGTTTGCACCATATATATATACTCCCTCTGTCCCGCTACAAACCGCACACTTTCTATTTTGGGCGTCCCATTACAAATCGCACACTTCTTAAAATGGCAAAGAATCTTTACTATTCCCTCCACTCATTCTCTCTCCTACATTATTTTAATACTCATAACACCATTATAATTTACTATTCCCTCCAATCATTCTCTCTCCTATTTTACTTTTATACTCACAACATTTATATCATTATTTTTTTCCTTAATCCCCACGCAAACAGTAACAGTGCGGTTACTAGCGGGATGGAGGGAGTATATATATATATATATATATATATATATATATATATATATATATATATATATATATATATATATATATATACTCCCTCCGTCCCATAACAAGCGACGCAGTTACTGTTTCGCACAGAAATTAAGGAAAAAGTAAAAAGGTTGATGTGTTGTGAGTGTAGATAATTGAGTAGGAGAGAGAATGAGTGGAGAGAATAGTAAATTATAATGGTGTTGTGAGTATTATAATAATGTAGGAGAGAGAATGAGTGGAGAAAATAGTAAAGATTCTTTTCCATTTTAGGAAGTGTGACTTATTAGTGGGACGCCCAAAATGACAAAGTGTGTCGCTTGTTATGGGACGGAGGGAGTATATATATATATATAAATAAACACTCGATAATTTTTTTTCAAAATGTCAGGTGCGTCATTTGCACTTCCTGGCGACGAAGTGCATCCGCCCCTGAGCTTAACCATTTCCATTCAAACAATTGAGGATGCTAATGAAGTTTCACAATGTAGACGGGGGCGCCATGTAGTTTCTAAAAGTTTTAGGAGCGGTTGGTTCAATATTGACTCACTGACTCTCGAGTCGCTCGCCTCGCTCTACCTGAGTCATCAAAAAAGCGCTCTCTCATTCTCTCTGTCCGTACTTAAATTTCCCTTCGGCCTCTGGGACACAGACTACTACTATCTTCAAGAAGGATACGTATGTGTTTGTTCTCTACTCCATTACATTGACTTGGTCAAATATATAGAGCGGAATTTGATTGATAAGTCACTTTTTTTTTTTCGTTTCAGATAACTGTTACCCCTCTTGGCGCCTTAACTAATCCAGAGTTAGATTGCCAACCATTCTTCAAAGAGTGGTTGCCTGCAGTTGTGCCGGAGATTCCTCAACTTAATGGTGAATTAATGGCGTGTAATGCTTAATTTATCTATATATGATCGCACGCCCATAATCGTTTGCATCTTCAGTTGGATTGTTTTGTGAACTTCATCAAAAATGTTAAATTTAGTTCTTGATGTATTTCTTTATTAATCTTCTGTGCTTAGCTTTGTGAAATAAATCTTTTAGTTAGATCTGTTTGCATATGCAACAGAAGTGGCTAGAGGAATTCTGAATTCTCTTGGCTTATTGAAAGACACCACCCTTTGCCCCTTGTTTATCAGTATAGTTTTTATTTGTTTCCATGGTTTATATTTTATATCGTCCAGGTCTACACATTATTAGGAATTGTACCATTTACTACTTTTATACTCCCTCCGTCCCAATCTAAATTTCTCAACTTTCCATTTTGGGCGTCCCATTTAAAATGTCTTATTTCCAAAAAAGGAAAGTTTTTTTCACTATTCCACCCACTCATTCTCTCTCATACTTTACTTTTACACTCACAGCATTCTCTTTCCTAACTATTCATCCCACTCATTCTCTCTCCTATTTAATTTTTCATGCTCACAACATTTAAACTTTTTCTCTTTCCTACCTCAGTTTTTCTCTTTCCTATCTCACTTTCCTTAATTCCTGCGCCGAACCCATTTTTGGACATTTAGATTGGGACGGAGGGAGTATTAAACTTGAAACTGTACTAAGAAACAGGAATAAATGTATTAAGCTTGTCGTAGTCGGAAAATCGGAAAAGATGTCGGAAATGAGTTGTAATTCAAGCGGTATCACAGAAAACTGTTATTTTCATTGAGAAAGTTTGGGGTCTAATGCGATACTAAGGCCACTTCGAGCACATAACAGTCGGATGCACTCAACGGTTCAAATTAAATCATGTTTATAATGTTTATATGAGTGACCATTTCCATAATTATTGAATCTTTCATTTCATCCAAAACAAATCAAGCTTAACCATTTCCATCCAAACAATTGAGGACGCTAATGGAGTTTCACAATGTAGAGGGGGCGCCAATGTAGTTTCTAAAAGTTTTAGGAGCGGTTGGTTCAATATTGACTCGTTGAATCGAGTCGCTTGCCTACCTACCTACCTACCTGGGTCATCAAAGCGCTCACTCATTCTCTCTGTCCGTACTTAAAATTCCCTTCGGCCTCTGTGCACAATATCTTGGTCGGAGATGGAGCCTAAACTTTCATCCGGTGATCGTCCGACGATCATGGTAACTAACGACGACGGAATCGATGCGCCCGGTTTGCAAGCTCTGGTTCGTGTCCTCGTCGCCACCAATCGTTACAACGTCCTCGTCTGCGCACCTGATTCGTACGTTTTCCCCTAACCTCTCCATTTCTTTTACATGCTTTCGCGGTCCAGAAAGATATACAGATTAATCATGAACGTACATTCTTTCTTGTGGATGCCTTTATCGATGTTTTCATATAATCTTTGTATAAAGAAAATTTGCAAAGCAGCTGTTTTAAATTGAAGTACAGGGTTGATTTCTAAGAATAAATTGCACGTTGAAGGGTTTAGGAAGTGAGGGAATATAGGAAAAATCATGGTTTGTTAGGTTTTACATTCGTGCCTATGCAATGTAAACTATGTGCAACTTAAATTTTATACTTTACAGGTTTTAAGTTTTCTAAATGTAGTACTCCCTCCGTCTCAAAATGTTTGTCCCATTTGACTTTTTTGTTGAACTTCGACCACAAATATATGACAATTTAATTATGTTTATGAAATTCTAAAGATTCCTATTGATTCACCATTAATAATATTATCAGCAACAACTTTTAGAATTTCATGAACATGATTAATCTCTCATAAATTTATGATCAAAGTTCAACAAAAAAGTCAAATGGGACAAACATTTTGGGATGGAGGGAGTATAAGTATGAAAAATGATTGACAAACAATTCAGCTGTGTATTTAGTTAATATATTGTCAAAGTATTGGTGTTTTTATTTGTAATGTTTTGAATTTGAAGCCAGGATAGCATCCTTATCAATGCTCTCCAAGTGTTACAAGCAGAGTATTAATTTTTTCCTCACTTACGGTTGTTAATGATATGGTTATACACGAGTCAAGCAAGTTTGGTGGTAGGTTTTTGCTAGCTTTGTTGGCAACAACAAACTAAGCTTGCTGACTCTTTGGTCTTTACAAATGCTCTGTGGATTATGAGGAATTGTACATCACTTGGGTTTCCCCCGCCATTAGGCACACTGTGGCTTAATGTCCTTTGTTAACTCAATTCCTCATATTCATATCGATACATTTCTTCTCTAGTTCTTAAGAATTGGACTAGCTAACTTTAGTCTTGACTTGTTTTCGTTATGGGAAAGGTGCAAAAACAAGAAATAAGAATAATATTACCAAGCAAATTCCCCAATGAAATCAGCATGATGGCAAAACTGTTGATTCTGATGATGCTCAGTCCTGCAATGATCGTTATTCATTACTACCTAATGTGTATGATGGACATCCATGTCACTTGTTATATCTTTTTTGGAGCTTTCACAGGGAAAAGTCAGCAGTTGGTCATAGTATTACCTGGCGTAATGCTCTTGCTGTCAAGCGAGTAGATATTAGCGGAGCAACAGCATATGCAGTT
Organism: Adenophora triphylla var. japonica; assembly: GCA_022495995.1. NCBI lineage: Eukaryota > Viridiplantae > Streptophyta > Magnoliopsida > Asterales > Campanulaceae > Adenophora > Adenophora triphylla. The sequence goes on from JAFEMH010001063.1 coordinate 364,597, forward strand.
TCTGGTTAGTTTCAACTTTTACCACCTCTCATTTGTAGCTCCCTTTATGAGGCCGCTCAACTTAGTTCAAATATTTATTATCAACGGTATTTTATGCATATTCCGCTCAATAAATGCATTCCATTGAGCAAAGACAGTTGTGTTACATTTTGTTGAAGGAAATACTATAATTAAGAAAAAAAATATACCCTAGATATTGCCTTAATTCAAATACAATGCAAGTCTAAGATTGCTGCTAATGGCTCATTGACGCATTGCATATAAACTTGAACGCACTTTGTAGGAACTCCAGCAGACTGTACTGGGCTGGGACTCTCTAAGTCACTGTTTCCATCTGTGGCTGATCTGGTACATCATTAGGATTCAGTTTGTTGTTTATAATGGGGGTGCATAATATTTTGTATTGCAACTTGAGAGTGTTTGACTTATTTCTGCTGCTTTGTGCAGGTGGTTAGTGGAATAAATATGGGAAGCAACTGCGGCTATCATGTGTTAGTAGCATTTTCTTTTCTTTGATTTGAGGTTATGCTATTTCTTTGTATAAAAAACATGTAACACTGTAGTCTTACTTTACAAGCTATTACGGTTTCACTTGAAATTTTCATTGACTATACTGTTTACGGAATGTGGATCTATACATTTACAATATCAGCTTTCCAGTTGAGATCATTGATGAACAATTTGTTTGTATAGCTCTAAATGCTGTAGAGTGTACAGAAAAAAGCCTAAGTGGTTTTATGTCTCATGCCCCTACACTAGATATGCATTTTAGGAGAAATTTTCTCTATTGGTAGTATAAATTGAGCAATCTGTGCAGACACATACACTGTCTTGCCATTTTTCTACTTCTGTTGGATGTTTGATGAACATTTGATGTCAATTTAACTTGTGGTATTTCTTATTGGATCTCGTTGCATCTGCAGCATTTATTCGGGGACCGTAGCAGGGGCAAGAGAGGCCTTTTTCCTCGGTGTACCTTCTGTTTCGATATCATATGATTGGTATGGATTTTCTCTCTATTGGATACTGATCATGAATACAGTTTTCTTTCATTGTTGACATATACATATATTGGAAGACTCAACTATGTATATCAAGCCTTAATACTCCCCCTCACATGTGACCCGTCCACACGTGGAGAGTTAAAAGTTTAACTAATGTGTCACAATATTGCGGGTAACAAATGCAAGCAACACGACTCGAACCCAAGACCTTTCCAAACCAGAGATTTGATACAATGTTAAGCTACCAACTCATGTAAAAGCTTAAGCTATTTGATAGAGACTCAACTATGCATATGAAGCCTTAACGTTAGTCATTCAATGTGATCATGGAATTTAATCTATTGAGTAGTAGTTGACATACTATTTATAACTGCTATTGTTATGGTTATTGTTATACAAATTCATTGCAAATAATTGCTGGTAAGATATGATTCCATTTGTTACTTTTGAAAGGTAGTGAGGTGCTTTGATGAACTTTGTGTATTTACTGTTTCTTTTGTTATGAGGATGGTAGAAACGTAAAATTACATACCTTTGTCAGGTTAGAGGCTTGGGGGGTGGGAGGGAATATGGATTGATCTCGTTAGCAGGACTTTTGTTTTATCTTTCTTGTTTTCGATTTATGCTTCCTTCTTGAGTATTCATCTTATCTCTGTATTTTGAACTTCTCATAATGCAACTAAGAGCAAAAATGTAGTGAAATTGCGTGTTAGTTGTTGAGGGGCATTCAGGATTCAGCTTATTATATTAACTGGTGAAGTCACATAAAAATGTGGTATTCTTGATCCCAATCCAACTAAAAATTTTACTGTTCACTCTTATTTATCATAGTATTTATCGTACGAATGAGTCATATATATATATATATATATATATATATATATATATATATATATATATATATATATATTTGTCATATATATATATATATATATATTTGTCATATATATATATATATATATATATATATATATGTAAAGAAGCAGAGTGTCGGTATTCTTAATTGAAGACAAAGCAGAAATGATTGTATTTAATCCTCATTTAAATTTAAGGCAGCTTCTTTGGAATTTCTAGTTAGTTTGGAGTTGTCAACATACACAAGGGAGATTATAGTTTTACTTGTTACCTTGTGGGAATGTTATGTTTCTGTGGTACTATCTTGAATTCTACATCTTGAACCAAATTTTCTCTGATCTCGCGATATTTGATGGTCTAGAGAAAAAGTAACTATGTTTTTCATGGTTTAAATTTGGTTTTTGACTGCAGGGTTGCAGGTAAAAGTAACATCAATGATTTCATGCTGGCTGCCGAGTTGTGCTTACCTATCATAAGTGCAATTTTTGTTGCGATCAAGGATAAAACATATCCTCAGAGTTGTTTTCTCAATGTAGATCTGCCAACAGATGTTCGTAATCATAAGGCAAGTAAAGTTAGTTTGTGTAATTGACCGTCGAAAGGTTAAGTTGGGTGGCTCATTTCCAGATATTGTGTCACGTTATGATGTACTCTTTTATTTGCGTTACTGCATGTGTATGTCAACTCTGTTAAGCAATGAAATGATGTTTTACTTGAATATTTATACCCACACGCATCTATAAAAAATGGTTGGAATAATGTTTTACTTGAATATTTATACCCACATCCGTTTTGATATAATGGTTGGAATGATGTTTTACTTGAATATTCATGCATTTAGATATAATGGTTGGGATGATGTTTTTCTTGAGATATTTATACGCACGTGTCTAGAAATGATGGTTTAGAGAACAATACTAGGCAACACATTTGAGGACCATATTCATGTATACACTTGATTAATAATGAAACAAGCCTATTATGAAACACATCTGCAAATCTGACCACAATGCATTATTTTGGAGAAGTGGAGCCAATCGATAAGTTGTTCCACGTGCTGAATTTTACTACTGCCTCGTCCCTTGAATAGTTACATTCTCTAAAAAGGAAACAGTTTTTAGTGCTACTGTTTGACTGTACAAACAAGTAAAGCTTCGTCCTTAAAAAGGAGTATATCAGTCAATAGATCTTAATCATGAATATCGTTTGTACTGAAAATTTATTATCTGAAGCGAGCTTTGAAGAGTTGAAGGAACTTCGTATTTTTAAAACTATTGTGTAGTGTGTTAAAAGTTCTGCTACCAGAGTAACAGGGAATTTTAGTCAGTGTTTCTTTTTTCTTTCTGTCATAGGGATATAAGCTGACTAAGCAGAGTAAGAGTCTTGTCAGAATGGGATGGCGGCAAGTTGATTCTGATGCAGAAGGAGGAAGTGTATTATCAACAATGACTATGGACAATTTTTCTTCAGCAACTACAAGTGTTGATGATTCAACTTTAGTATCAGAGCGTAGTTTATTCAAGAGAGCAGTGGTATCTCTACTTCTACCCACGTTTTTACTCTCCAAAGTTTGTCACTTAACAATATTGCTTAATTAGCTTTTACTCTGGTAAATCTTAAGTCTATACTACCGGTCCGTCTGAATTCGTAGAAAAAAAAAACAGTTTGGGTCAAGAAAACTTTAGAAAGGGAGATTCATTCTGGATGGGGAATATTGGGTAAAATTATGGGAAATCATATTGTTTTTGGGACATAGCCAGAAACTCCAGATTTTGTAATCCATTTTGTTATTGTTGATTAATAGCGATTAATAACTCACTCCACCCCAATAGAAGAGTAGGGTTTGACTGAACACGTAAACTAAGGAAAGGGATGAGTTTTAACTTATTTCCCATATTTGGAAGATTAAAATTCAAGCTAGGTGGGATTATTTGAATTTTGAAATGAGTTAACAAACTTTAATGAATGTTAATATAGGTAACTTAGTGTAAAAAGGTCTCCTTAAAGGGAAATGGTACTCTTCGATTGGGACATCCCAAAAACGAGTAATCACCTCTTCTATTTGGAATGCGGTAGTACTAAACAATAAAGGCCTTTTATGTACATCTATGTATCCTCCGTGCTTACTAGGATTTTCTTTCTAAGTAATAGAATCTTTACATCACATTTTTTGTAGGTAAAGGGAACCCATGTAGCAGAAGCAGATACAGACTACTACTCCCTTCAAGAAGGATATGTATGTAACATTCCTTACTTTATCAGATTGACTTGAATATAGCGAGCTTGATTGATATGCCCCTCTGTTCCTTTCAGATTACTGTCACTCCCCTTGGGGCCTTAACTAATGCAGAGTTAGATTGCCAGAAATACTTCAAAGAATGGTTGCCTGGTGTCGCTGAGCGTTCCTCCTCTTCAGCCTTGTGATGCTGAAATTTCATTCAGGTATGAACCCAAGAAACCCGCTAATCTTGCCTCTCCTTATAGTAGACTTCAAGAATATAAGGGCTCGTTTGATAGTCCAATAAGGATAAACATTCTTATTAAAACCCGTACTAATAGTACCCTGACTATTAATCATCATGATTAATAATCACTCCCAACAAAAATATAACCAATTTGGCCTTTTCAGATTATCTGCAATGGATTGATATTTTCTTCCAACAATACCCTCAACCCACTATTAAAATTGAAAAATACTGTAAAGAACACTAACATGATTTTTATCTATGATACTCCAATTGCAGGATGAACCCAATTAATCTAATTAAAATAAGTGATTGGGGTATTTTAAGAACTTAATTAATTCGCATCACAACAACAAACACTTTAGAAGCTCAAAAAATAATCACTGTAAGTGCATCAAAACCGTGGCAGATTGAAGGCCAAGAGAAGAAGGAAATAAGAAAAAGGCAAGGAATCAATTTGAGACCCATTTGAATTTTCACATCCATGGACTTCTATTCCCATATATTTAATCAATTTGAGTTGATAAATTGCAGATTCTCCTTCTACGTTTCCTATAGAGCTTCTGACCTCCATAAATCTCACCACATCCTCGAATAAATAATTATACTCCACAATGAAAAATGTTTCAAAGCCCAATCACATTATAGTATGCAATCTGACCATTAGAGAGAGTGAAGGAGGGAATAAAAATATGATAGTGAAAAAAGAAAGCATGAAGAACTAGTCACATGGGGGAGAGAGAGAGAGAGAGAGAGAGAGAGAGAGAGAGAGAGAGAGAGAGAGAGAGATGGGGGAGAGAGAGAGAGAGATGGGGGAGAGAGAGAGAGAGAGAGAGAGAGAGAGAGGGGAGGGAGGGAGGGAGGGAGGGCCAATGAAAAAAAATAATCTGATTGCAGTTAGGTATTTACGCAAGGGTAAAATCGGAGAACGAGCGTTTTCTATCCCGGGGATAAATAAAATCACCCCCTTCCGTGGGATAAATAATACAGGGATTAGGTCATTATCCGGGCAATACGTTTAATTAGGCCGGACTCTTAAAATTGTACCAAACAATCTTGTTAGTATTATTTATCCTATCCGGACCTTTTTCCGGCCTACTAAACGGCCCCTAAGAGTATTATCCAATGAGGTCACACTTAGGTGGTGTTTGATAACAATAAGCACTAACAAGCACTTAATGCTTGTTGATAAATGACAATCTTAGAAAATTTGAGGTTTTGTAATCAAACTATTGTCAATCTTCATGCTTAGTGGCTCTTATTAGACAAGTGAGAATATTAATGCTTGTTGGGTACGAGAAATATGGGATGATTGTTTCAATTCAAGTCAAAGGTTTACCCTTAGTTTGAAGTAGTTGCACAAAAGAAAACCATTCAACAACAAGCATTAAGTGCTTGTTGGTGATTGTTGCTATCAAAAACCACCTTAGTTTATTTCTAGTAGTACATATTCTTGATTATTTTACACTGTATACTGCTGCATCTAATTGTGATTTAACGTTGGGTAATGCTTCCAATATATCTTGGCACATTATATTGCAATAGTCACTTGTGTCCATGCTAGAATCTGAACTTAATCAAAATATCCATTCAGGTCTTCAGTTGCCTTATTTGATTTTCTCTGCTTTTAGGTTTTGCCAATAATATTTTTCTTTTAGTTATACTCCCTCCATCCCGGAATGATGTTCCCACTTTTTCATTGTCATTTTGAATGAACTTTGAGCAAAACTTTTAGGTTAGGTTAATTATCCTAATGATAATCTAAAACTTGTTATTCATACACCATTATAAATACTATCAATAACTATTGTTGGATTTTCATTAGGCTAGCTACATTAACTTAAATATTGCTCAAAGTTCATTCAAGTTAACAACTAAAAAGTGGGAACTTTATTCTGGGACGGAGGGAGTATCTATTTGCATTGGCAACTCAACTTGTATTTTAAATGAATCACAATTGAGATTATGGATGTAATGTGCGTCATGCTTTGGGCAATCTATTTATAGTGATGCGTTTCCATAGAAATCATAAGCTATTCTCATATATTCATATTGAACTCAATGCATATTGCAATGCATGAAAGTCAAGAACAAATCTTAGGTTTATCTTTAACACTAGGGAAAATTGCAAATACGTGTATGAAATTCAAGGGTTGTTCGTAGGAAGGGGTCCGATGTTTCAATCTTGGTGATTAAGGGTTCGAAGTTACCAAATGTTAGCGAATAGAGGCTTTTTGATGGAACCATCAGAAATCTCAGTTAAATCATCACGTGTCGAGCACGTGCAACTTATTTGAGGTTAGTTTGATCATTTCATATGGGCATGACCCCAAAAAAATAAAATATTCGGACCCTTAATTGCAACAATCCTAAGTTTTGATCCCAATTTGAGAATTTCCCCAAGTTTGGGCCTTAATTTGGGAATTTCCTCTAAGTTTGACCTTATTTTATTATTTGCCAAAAATATTTTAGTGATTATACATTTAACATCAATATCTAAAAAAAATAACATAGGGAAGAGATATTACCATCCACTATTTTTTTTTTTTTTGTAAATTGACACAATCATCCTTTGACATTTTAAGGAGTTAATAAAATATTTTAGATATATATTTTAGTCATAAAAAGTTTCACTTAGACTCTACATTTTCTAATTAAAAATTCAATTAATTTTAATCATGAGACTATTTTTCCTCAAAATTGGTATCTTATATTTTTCTAGGCTACATAAACCTTTTTTTTTTCTAGTCTACATTTCCATTACCTTTCATTCATTTTTTATATAAAAATAAAGACATTTAAAGTTTTTAATGTAGGAATGGGAACACTTCTAGATGTTTATCACTTTCCAATATATTAATTTAATACTTTAATATACTATAATGATAAATATTTTTTATTTAATTGAAAATTTAGTTTAATACTTGAACGTGATAAATATTAATAAATAATGTAAAATTGCTAACATAGTAGCATTTAATTTTGTCAATATACGGTAAAAATATTAAATAATAGATTTACCACTCAAATTTTATTCTTCAATTGCAATATAATTTGTTACAATTACATAATTCCTTTGTCACTAGTTAATTTTTTTAATAAGACCAAATTGTTTTTTTCTTTTTTTTGACAAATGACAAAATATGGTCCAAAGTTAGGGGGTATTCTCAAATTGAGGTTCAAACTTCTAGGCTTTTGTAAATTAGTGTCCAAACTTAGGATTTTAGCAATTTAGGGCTGACAATTTTGTCATATGTGAAATTACTAAAAGCCCACGTGAAATTTACAAACTTACCTCACTTATGTTGCACATGCTCGACACGTAATGATTTAACTGAAATTTCTAACAATTTTGTTAAAACCCTATTTGCTAACATTTGGTAACTTTGGACCCTTAATCGCCAAAATTGACACATCAGACCCCTTCCTATGAACGACCCCCAAACTTTAGACCCTTATTTTTAATTTTCCCTTAACACCATCCATTAAGCGAAAGAATATAAATTATATGCACCTAGCCTGTCACAAATAAATTGCATGAACAACCTAAAGATTTTGTACGTAAAGCTGTTGAGATCTACTGACTTTGTGTGAAGGTTTGAATAATTTTCTGCAGAAGTTTTTCCCTGCTTATATGACAATCAACTTCAACTTCAACTTCATCGGACGTGCGTGTTAAATGCCCAGTTCTTCAAGCAAAATCATACGTAGGATGTGCCATGGTTCCATACTGTGATTCAATAGTATAATATAACTCAAGTAGTACTAGAATGGTTTTGTTGTCCTATTAATGACTGTCTTTGGCAATATTAACAGAGAAGCTAACAATTGGAGTTTCGGGTATGAAATAATTTAATAGTTATTGACTTTTATAATTTGGTGATCTCTGATTATTTACAGAATAATTCTTTTAATGAATTATTTAGCATTTTTGAAAGTAAAATTCACTATTCGTTTTGTAACAGTCTATTTCCTTGGAAATTAATACCTCTATCCTAAAATGAGTGTCCTTTTAGAGTTTCTACTTTGTTCCAAACAAACTGGCCATCCTCTTACATGTATAATCGGAACTGCGCTTCCTCCCAGTTAGTGAAGCTGACTCTTAATAGGGTAGGGAAGGAATAAACAGATTTCGTGCTCTGAGGATCTTTCTGTTAGGAATGAGAATCATATATCTAGCTCCAGCATATCCGCTGCTTATTCATTGCTTATCCATCAATGATCGGGTTCATTACCAAATAAACAATATGAAATATTAACATATGGCCATTTGGAGTCTATGTGCTTCACAGCTGCAGCCATTGTCTTAAGGAGACAAGTGGACAATATAATATTTTCTGTGACACGAGCATCTAAGGTGCTTGAACTTCCTCCACAATGTTGACTGCCAAATGCAGCTATGGTCAACTATGGGTGCATATGTTTCTCATCAGGCCTTCTATTACAGCCACCTAGATAAATCTCCAGCCATATTGTCAGTTGTATGTCTCCTTCATTGAACAGTATGCTAATCGACATTTTTTGGGTCCTCCTTCCCGAATTATATCAGGTGCGATAATACAGATGGACTTAGGCGCACTTATTAAGTTCCTCTTAGTTTGTTCATATCCCTTTCCTTGAAAGTTAGCTGCTTCCGTCTTCCATCCATCTGCCTTTAGTGTGGCTTGTCCAATTGCTTTCAAACATAGTTACTCCCTCCATCCCAAAATGAATGTCTATTTTTAATTTAAATGACACTCTACGTTTGAGAAAATTTAGTAGCAAAATTGGATAGATGTCTTTAGACTTTTAGTTTTTCAAGTGTATAATGAAAAAAATGAAAAAAAAAAAAAAATCATTTAGGGACAAAGTTATTTGCAAATAGACATTCACTTTGGGATAATTTTTTTAAGAAAATAGACATTCATTGTGAGACGAAGGAATTACATTTTTATGTTTTATTTCTTCTTTGATGTATAAAGCATGTTTTGGAAAATAATACGAGTAACAGTTATTGTTGCTTTAAAGAACCAGCTTCCGCAACTTATTCTTCTGTAGTGTGCCTGTGATGACATGCATATTTCCCTCTCATTGTGTGTTTTATGTCATGTCTGTCACCAGTAAAATTGAACAACGAAGCCAAGGAAGAAGATGAGTTATTATGTTGATGCGTCATTGGGGGGGGGGGGGGAGAAGAGGTTATTGCAGTGTTATTTGCATAGCTGCATTTACTAGAAGCAACAATTGTTCGCTTACCGTCACCAAATGATCTCTATAAGGTTCACTGGCTAGCAAACCAGATCAGTATTACGAGGACAGATTACACGCATCTCTGTATTGTTTACTTGTTCTGTATTAGTGTATGCTTACACCTCTAGTGATATTTTTGGGTATTCATTTTCCCCTTTAGCTGCAAATCCACTTGGTTGTAGTAGTGTGTAAAAGGGTCACACCAAGCAAACTTTTGCATGGAAACATTAATTATGCATATTATATTGCTAACTCTGATATGTTCAAAAACAATACAAATGCTTCTCATTCTTTAGTAGATGTTTTGTTCCTCCTTTTTCCTTTTATCTTCATTTTATTCACTTGAATGAGTCTTAATCCAACTTCTATTTCTCCCTTGTACTACTTTGACTATGCAGGACCCATGCATTTATGCTTCTCTACGAGGAGTCTAGTAAGATGCTGAAGCCATTGTCTGAATTTCTATCATGAATGGTATCATTCTTTTGGCCCTCGATGTGCAAGCCATGCCATTGTTATATGCTTTTATGATTAATTACCGAAATGATAGTGATTTATGAACCAGTTTGATTTTTTGGGCTACTCAAATTTCATGTCAGATGTTGCACATTCAATGATTAAGTTAATAAATATTTATGCGCCCACTTTGGATCGAGACATTAACTAACCTAACTTTCTGTCTTGATCTAACGATGGTGATGTTTTAGCTGGTTGCAATAGACCTTGTCTTTGTTTTTTATCGACAACCAAATGCAATTATTTAGATTTCTCAGCTCCATGACTAGGGCACATAAAAGTATTCATTTGTTCAGATTCTGAACCCTGATTAGATAATGTAGATGATTGATGTGGCCATCAAACACATGTTGGTAGCAATAAATGGATACACCTGATGGAATGTGCTTGTAGCTAATGTCATTCTGCCTATACCTCATTTTCTAATAATTGACTGATTTTTTTGTTTGTGAATGCAAAAATATTGTTTCCTGTATTCTTTTTATGGCTCGATAATTTATGCTGCATTAGCTAGCTTTATACTCTTATGGTTGTTGTTTTGACTCAACGAATTTCTGTAATCTACTATTGTGATTTTTGTTCTCCATGGATATTCATTCGGTCCTGAATTTTCTTGATACTTTCTCTGGGCTTAGTCAAAAATAATATCGAACTAAAAATTAAATACCGTTTCTTTTCTTCCAATAATTAAATTTTCACCATTATTTAAAGACCTTGTTTTGGTAACATGACAATCATGCTGGTTACTTTAGATATCAATTCGTTTATAAATAAAAGTTTCAGTTCTGTGTTTGTCAATGCTTTTTGTGCCAAGTCAAAAGTAATAACATTAAATAACATGATAATTTAATAATGATGAATTTATCATTGCCTAAGCCGTGTGTCGATGAGATGACAATCTTTCTGGTTTGTCATCAATTCATTAGCTATGGCAAGTCACCTCAACTCTCCTAATTAAAATAAACAAAAGAAATTAGGATTAAAACTTCCCACCCGCTTGTAATAATAGACAAGGCAACAATAAACTGACAAAAAATATAGTAGAGGCAGATGACCAGACCGACCCTTCACTCTCAACTGATTACCATTTTCTGGAATGAAAATGGAGTTGAGATTGGAGATTAGTGGCCACCCGATTCGCTCCCTCTCAGCCTGAACGCTTTGAAATGGTCAAAATATAGGAAGACTTTACAATTTTTATCCTTTACCTTTCGTGTCTTATGTTCAATATTCTTATATGTAGGAGTAATGTTGTGTGTGTGTGTGTAGAGTAGGTGATCTTTGACTGGTTGAGAAAAAAAGACTTGTTCTGTAATTTGTATAGCTTCAATAATTTAGAAATACATTTCTAAACTGAGCTCGCTCACAGGAAAGTGTAGAAGAAAAAGAGGAGGAAAAAAAAAAAAAAAAAAAAAAAAAAAAAACAAAACCAATACAAAACATTATATGTGAATTATGTACATGGTCCAGGGATATGAAACCTTCATTGTCTGCTGAGTTGAGTCTGTATGTGCACATAGAAACTTTTAAGGTATTGGTGGCAAAGCAGGCGTGTGAGACTCCACCAATATGGACCAAAGCACGTGCACATCTTCATAGGGGCATGACTTCACATCCTCATACAGTATGTATATACCTCCACCTGAAAAGGAAAATTTATACAGAAAAACACTGATTTAGTGGTGGCATCTGGGCATAGAATTTTATAGCAGAAAAGAGAACAAACATTGTTATGGCTATAGATTTGTATATGTGTCTGTGTGTGTGTTTTCCCGTATTCTGTGTGCCCGTTATTCTGTTTGTGGTAATATCTGGACATGAATCTTTGTAGCAGGAAAGTGAAGGAACGGTTTATAGAGATAAATGTGTTTATTTGGTGCCCCCTATCCTGTTTTTTCAGGAAAAAAGAAACAGCATTGATGTATCTATAGAACGATGTTGTTTAACTAGAAACTGGTGACATTGGATTGATTTTTGCTTGCTTAAAAGTGCATATATAGTTCAGGAATGAAGCATTCTCGAGAAGATAGCAGAAACAGGAGAGGAAGAACAAATGTTAGAGAGAAACTCATTATGACTTGTATATCTGTGTTTGTCCAGGAAAAAAAGAAACATTTAGGGACATTAAAAAAAAATCATTTGGGACAAAAATTCTCGAAAATGGACATTCATATAGGGACGGGGGAGTAGTAATTGGCAGTGGATGCACTACAAAGGAAGTTGTGCGAGTGTAGATGGCAATGGAAGTGCAGGAAGTAGAAATGAGAAAGCTTGTAAAGTGCGGTTGTGTGCATAAGAGAATGATAATGTTGATAATTGCAGAAAACAGAGGATTACGTACCCTTCTTGTGAGCAGAATGGAGCTTTACCCATAGCTTCTTGAGGGGAGAGAAAAGGGATTGAAGCCACCCCATTTGGTGAAGAAGATGGTGTGGCTCATGGTAGGTGAAAGAATGGAGGATGAGGAAATAATAAGAGAAAAGAGAGGAGGGCAAGGTTTGCTTAAACAAGGGTGAAGTTTAGGTCACTGTTCTTTTCATTTCTTAGTAACACATTTACATTCCCTTGCTGCCCAATCATTCTTTCCACATTTACCCCTTAGGTGCAACGTCATTGTCAAACCTTTCAAACCCCCCCCCCCTCCTTCTAGCAGATCTAGGCATCCCACCAATGAGTCCCAGGTCTCGTAATCCATCCGACTGTTTGGCAGTCAGACTAGTCACTAAAACAACAATAAAACCTAGTCCCAAAATAATTTGGTGTCAGATAACATGAATTCTTACGTGTCATTGTGAAATAAAATATCATATTTGGATTCTTGTCATTATAATGCGACAGAGTTATTACGTTGTCTGTCACATGCCTACTCAAATCCTCATTATTTATCCTGCCTGCGAATAGGGATAAATCCTTGGTGAATTTAGTCGGGGGGGGGGGCCTAATCACTATTACACATAAAATCATTTATTATAACATGCACTTAGCATAATATAACATGTAATTCATGTGGATTATTTCAGAGATTTCCAATTTATTACATCTCATTCATTCGTTGATTTATCATCAAGTGGCCTAGGTTGTTTGACTAATATGCAATATATGGTCCATCACAATATCTCCAACCAATCACATACTTACACATGGGGATGATTATTTATCACTGTTATACCTTGCAGTTGAAGCTAGATTATTGGTGTTTTAGATAACTAGTGTGGGGCATAATTTGCCATTTTGGGTAGGGTTCTTGTGCTTAAAGAAAAATGGAAATAGTCTCTTTTTAAGAAAAGGAGTCTTGTACAAGTATTCTTCTCCTATTGGTCCACATCAACTATCTCTATCATTGTTAGTTTCATGTTATAGCTTGCTGACTCATATTTGTAACTCTTTATTTATTTTAGAAGGCTAGTTTTTATTACCTCTTCATTTTACATGTCTAGGGGGTTGCTGTTACGCTCCTGCTCTCATTACAAAATATTTCTATAAAACATTTGTACCGCATGAATGTAAATAATTCGAGTTAACTCTGGAAAACACATCTAAACATAAAATTTTGGGGGAAACCTGTTTCTCCATAAATTATAAAAAATTTTGTTTTTAAATATATCGACTTGGTGTTTTAAAGCTTAAACTCACTGATTTAAGGCTTAAACTCGCTATTTTATTTTCTAGCTTAAACTCACTGTTTTAATGCCTACATTCACTATTTTATTTTCTAGGTATTTTAAGGTCTAAACTCAATGTTTTAAGGTTTAAACTCGATATTTTTAAGGATGAAAGTGGGCTTTTTATAACTTATGGAAAAACAGGTTTTTCCTAAAACTTATTCGATTTAAAACATGTGTTTTTTCTGCCTTTGAAAATTTTAACATTTTGTAGGGAGTTTTTATATGTACTCCCTCCGTCCCACAGTTAGCAGTTGAGGCTTTCTTTCCCTTTGGGCCTCAGTCACGCAAGTTGAGAGACCGTCAAATGGCAAAGGAATCTTCACTATTTACCCCACTCATTCTCTCTCCTATTTCACTTTTACACTCACAACATTCTCTCTCCTAACTATTCCTCCCACTCATTCTCTCTCCTATTTAATTCTTCATACTCACAACATTTTCTTTCACTTTTTCTCTCACTTACTTTTTCTTAATTCGGCAGCTTCAAAAAGCTAAATTTCAATTAACACGATTTATGAGTATTAATCAACAGTAAGGATGTTAGGAAGGCAAATCTTCGGTTCCAAAATCGTTTTCTTAGGTCTTTTGCCAAATCACATGCCGACAGATGAGATTAAAATTAAGTTCAATATTATTCATTTAACTTAAACCGACACATTCGATTTGTCTTTTACTTTCTTCCTTTTCCTTTCTCCTTCTTATAGCCTTTCTCTTTTTAACTTTTTTATTCTTCTGTCCCAAACTACCCTTTTTTTCGTTATTATAAATAAACTTTGAACAATTATTTTATTATTTTAAGTTGATTTAGTTATTCTATGAAAATGTAAAATTTGTAATTACTACACTATCAATAATAATATCACTAACAAGTACTCCTTCCGTCCCGGCTGAAATGTCTCAAAATGGGTTCAGCTATGGAATTAAGGAAAGTGATATAGGAAAGAGAAAAAGTTTAAATGTTGTGAGTATGAAAAATTAAATAGGAGAGAGAATGAGTGGGAGGAATAGTTAGGAGAGAGAATGTTGTGAGTGTAAAAGTAAAGTAGGAGAGAGAATGAGTGGGAGGAATAGTAATAAAAATTTTCCTTTTTGAGTGCGTCTGGGGAGAAACGCGTTTCTCCGTCGCGTATGGAGAAACGGGGCTTGTTATGTCGCGCGACATAAGTAGCCAGTTTTTGGATATCCTTTACAAAGCTTCTGGATATCCAGAAGCTTTGAAATGGATATCCAGAAGCTTTGTAAAGAATATCCAGAAACCAAGTATTTTTTTCTGGATATCCTTTACAAAGCTTCTGGATATCCAGAAGCTTTGAAATGGATATCCAGAAGCTTTGTAAAGGATATCCAGAAAAAATATTTGGTTTCTGGATATCCTTTCCAAAGCTTCTGGATATCCTTTCCAAAGCTTCTGGATATTGGCTTGGTATGTCGCGCGACATTGAGACATTTTAAATGGGACGCCCAAAATGAAAAGTTGAGACATTTGGAGTGGGACGGAGGGAGTATTACATTTATATTAGAATAATTAAATCAAATCAATTTAAAACAATCGCTCAAAATTCATTCAAAGTAATGACAAGAAAATTGAAACATCATTTTGGGACGGGGAAAGATAATTTTGGGACGGGGGAGTACTAGCTGAACGAGGAAGCTACAGAGAAAGACAATATGATCAAAACATAATTTTGGAACTGCACAAGTCAATATTTTCTAACAATAAAAATTCCATTGTTAATTTAAAAAAGCCTTAAAATTTGTAACTTTAATTATTTCTCTAACCACATGCCCTTTCTTTACAATATCTCCACCGCAAATTTCCTCATGCCAAGGTAATTCTCATAATTGGGAAAAATAAAATAAAATAAAATAATGATTAATCATTGCAATATTGTTACGGATACGCAACGAAAAATTACAATTAAAGAGTGCATTACCTTTTCGTGGAACAACTGCTACAAATGGCAATTTAATCATGAATGAATTCTTTCCAATTTTCGACATGGGTAAGTTCATTATGAGGGCCAAGTTTTTTTTTTTGGATGTGGGAAAAGTAAAGTACTGTGTGTATGGATATACTCTCACCATCTAAGAGATTGTGCACCACATTTTAGAATACGAAAATTAAGAAAATAGTTGATCTTATAAAAAATGCGTTTTTTTAGTGATTAGAAAAAATGTATTTTTAAATATGCGGTGATATTTTTGTAAATAAGTGAAAATTCGTGTGTGGTGACATTTTTGTAAATAAGTAAAACCTTGTGTGCGTTGGAACTCAAAAACCACACAACTATTGGCAGTCAAAAATACTACATCTGTCACTAAAAAACATTACAACTGGTGCTAAAAAATAGCAGGACTGACTCTCAACAAACACTTAATAGCGATAAAAGACGCATGAACTTGCACAACAAAGTACTTGCACTGGCACAGTTAAATTGAGTGATTAAGATACTCTGTACATTTTAGAAATGTTAGTTCAGAAGTTTAAAAACGTTAATTCATGTGTTTTAAAATGGCAGTGAATATGTTATTGACTTTATGGACTCGTTCGAGCGCATGCCTGACAACGGGAGTAACTTTTAACTTCGAATGAACCACATAATAACGTATAACATATCAAATCGAAGAAAACTTTGAGAACTACAAACAAGGGACTCTGCCCTTTGTTACATGCCCCCAAAATATGTCATTTATGTCTTCAAACGGACCTTTAAATTTTTTAGAAGTAGTCTTATAAGATGGTTAACAGTACTGTTTAAGAGTGGCCATTTTAGTGTTAAAGAGCGTTAGTGCGTTTGTTTTGTTGGTACCACTCTATGTGTTTTTATTTGATAGTCCATATGTTAAAAGAGTGTCAGTCAATGTGTCCAGAATGCCATGAGGTGTTGATAAGTTTCGATTATTTACAAAAATGTCACTCTGCCAAAAAAAATTTTGGCTATTTACAAAAATGTCACCGTCTGGTTCAACCCTTGTTCAAAACACGTTTTTTTCAAAATTTTAGGAAAAACACGTTTTTTTTTTTCAATATTTTGACTTGAGAAAAATTAAATTAAGAGAAAGTAGATTGTGAATATAAAAAATAAGGTAGAAAAGAAAAAAGTGAGATAAAAAATAATAAGTGTATATATAGTTAATATAAGTATGATAAACAAGTCTTACTATAAACAATCCCCAATAAATAAATAAGTATTAAAAATTGAACAATGATACAAAAAGTGAATGTACAGGGAAAACTAATAGTGAAAAAGCGTAAACCGTTGGATGAGTTTCTATCGGTGGGGTACACAAATATTTGTTTCAATCCAACGGAATACACATTTTCGATATGATTTTTTTCTACACGTTTTCACTATTAACACGAATAATAAAGTCAAAGTCAAGCATGTCACTTCTAATGTTTTGAGTACAGAAGTGTTGGATTGTTATAACAAAACATCAGTAACAATGGACAAAGTGGCAGGAGGTTAATGGGTTAATGTAATAAGTTAAGAGGGGTAGCTTGTCAATATTCCATTTTAGCTGTAACAAATGGTTGGTGAGTTTGTTATAGAATCTTTTTCATTAGACAGGTTATATAGACAAGCTTGTATTCATTTTGTAATATAGAAAAATATAGAAAGTTTTCCCAAATATCTCTCTCTCTCTCTCTCTCTCTCTCTCTCTCTCTCTCTTATTGTTGAATGTGTTCTTGCTCCTGATAAATCATGGAAGCTTCATCAAATATCACCATCTCAATTTATGAGATGGTATCAGATCTTTGATCCTGTTACGCATTTACGCTTGAATTTCAGAATCAAAAGAGGTATCCTCTTCGATTCCTTTCATTTTTCACTTTTCATCGATCTTCTTTCGCGATTTTCGAATTATTCAAATCGAAGCTTGCTTTCCCCAATTTTTCGAAATTGAATCGATCATTTGATTCAATTTAGGGTTTCATTATATCATTTTACTTTTTTCTTAGTGATTTCAATCTTTTTTTTCTTCAAATCATGGCTGAGGGTGCTGAAAATTCTGCCAATAATGGAAACACAACACGTGCAAACAGTAATGTGAATCCCATTAATGGCTTATATATTGAGTCAAATATGCATCCATTGTTCATTCACAATAATGATCATCCTGGCTTGATGTTGATTTTGAGAAAGTTAATTGGATTTGAGAATTATAGCACTTGGAGTAGATCATTGAAAATTGCTCAATCTGCTAAGAATAAGATGAGCATAGTAGATGGTTCATATCTAATGCCTGCTAGCAATTCAACTTTGCTTCCTCTTTGGGCTAGAACAAACGACATGATCATTTCATGGATTCTGAATGTGGTCAATGATGATATTGGTAACAATTTGAGCTATGTTGCAACAACAATAGATGTTTGAAACCAATTACATGATAGGTTTTCTGCTATTAATGGACATAGATTGTTCCAATTGGAGAAGGATATGCACACTCTTGAACAGGACAATTCTTCTGTGAAAATATACTTCCACAAACTCAAAGGAATATGGAATGAAATATCATATATTGATACTATTGCCACTTATAGATGCCCTTGCAGTTGTGGCATTAGCAGATCTGAAGCAGAGAGGAGAGGGACCAGATGAAGAAGTCGATGCAATTCCTTATGGGCCTACATGATAGTTACATTGGAGTTAGATGACAAATTTTAGAAGAATGTACATGGCCTCTCCTCACATCTCTCATAATTTATATCTGCTCTTATTTTCTATATGCTCTTCTCTCTCTCGATCTCTATTCTAACCAGTCAGATAAAAAATCCACGGCTTCCACAAGCTCCGTACTTCTAGCTGCAATGCCATTGTTGCAGATCTGATCAACGAGCCTCAATACATTCCTCCAAATGGACGTAAGCTCCCTTGGTCAGCAAAATATGGCAACCGATGTGGACAATCAGAATGTCCTAGAAGCTGTACATGCAGCTCGCCAACCTACAGTGCCGGGGACTCGAAGGTCCCACCGGCTAATTCATTCTGCATGATTCCTCCGACGAAGAGGATATCCCAATACAAGAGCCTTCACCGACGGTAGGATTTAACGAGGATGACCTACCCATAGTCACCGTGATAAAAGGGAAATCCCCAGTGAAAAAGACTTCTCTGGCGAGGGTTTAGGCAACAACTCCGACAAAAATTCAGGGGGAGAACAACTACAAAAGGAAAACCAGAAGCTCAACGAGAAAGAAAGTTGCTCCAACAATTGTTGAGGAAGGATCATCATCCCAATTTGATGATTCAAGTGATGAATCTGCCTCCTTAGGCACAGAAGACACGTTGAATGACACTGAAATTCATAGCAAGAATAAGCCTCGACAGGCCACTCCTGCTCATCCCAAAATCCCAGCTGCACTCACAGTTGTTCAAATAACTGGCCACACAACTGTACAGACAAGTGGCAGTTCATCTAAATCCATCTCTCGGGCACATAAGTTTTCTATTCGTGTTCCCTCATCCCTATACAACCTTAGTCTGAAAGACAATTCCCTCTTCTTTATCCCTGAGGCTGAAACCCACTTTTCTACAAATTTTCATCGAGTTTTTGTGGTAGAAAAGAAAAGGAATTTTGGGGTGTTTGAAAAACTTGGTTTGGTGGATTTTTTCTCTAATAGGGGTCTGGATAATTTATTAGATTTCCCCATCCCCATCCCCTACTCCAGATCTTTGGTCCTTGAATTCTTTGCAAATCTCAATCGAGATATAGGGGTTGATAGATCACCAAATTTTGGGAAATTTTTTGTAAGGGATCAGGTAGTTGATTTCAGTCCTTCAAGGATTAATCTTTTTCTTGGCACCCCTGATGCCCCTATTGATTCATTGCATATTGATTATGATGAGGCAGTGAAAACTGTGACTGAAGGGAAAGCGTCTAAATGGGTTGCTCCCTTTCGAACCAACCTTTTGTCAAAAATATTTATCTTTCTCCATCACATTTTAAGGACAAGTTGGTTGCCTACTTCAAATTCCTCCCCAGTAACAAAATACCAAATTTTGCTTGTTTTTAGGATAGGAGAGAACAAATTTAATCTGGGGAAGGTAATTTTTGATACAATTATGAGTTTTGCTGAGAGCACCAACACCATCTATGCCTACCCTCATCCAAGCCTAATTTATGCTATGCTAAAAGACCAAGGGGTTAAGGATATTCTAGGTGAAACACTGTCGATCATCTCTGAACAATTTAAAATCCCAAAAAACCATGGATGATAGCTCCAGGTTTGATGACATTGCCAAATTTGTTGGGTCTGTCTCTTCTTCACTTTCTGTGCACCTACCTGTTCAATCAATTGTTCAAACAACTGTTCACACAACTATGCACACAGAAACTGTCTCCCCATACAAAAATGTCATACAAGCTCAAATTGCAATCTTCCAATCACAAGTCATCTCCTACAAAGCTGAAATTGAGGGAAGACAAATTTTAATTGCTGGACTGAAAAAGTTCATAGCTGATCTACAAGCGGTGCATGATGGTTCTTCTCAAAAAGTGGGAGAAATGACAAGTGATGGGGTAGCTAATCGAGGGGGAGCAGTAAAAAATGATGATGAGGATCTAGCTTTTGATATTGAAAAGGATGCTGAATAAGCGACTATTGCAATGGAGGAAGAAGTAATAGGAGAATATATTTATTCCGATCTTTAAAAACAATTTATATTTTAGGTTGTAATAACTTTAAACTATATTATTTGTAGTTAAGGTGTTTCGTTATGATTTTGGATTTAACAAATCTTTTGTAGGTTTTTTATCATAACCACAAAGATAGGGGGAGATTGAAAGAGTATGAAAATACTCCTATATCTTTTGTTAATCTTTGTGATTCTGATGTCTAAATTATGTTGTAAATTTTATATAAATAGATTAGGAAATATTTTGTAAGTATAGAATTAGTTAACTAACGGCTAACTATTGTGTTTAGATATGTTTTGTATTTTATTAGGTATATTACTCAAGTAAGAGAAGGATTATTGGATTGATAAAGAAAGAAGAATCCTTTTAAATAAAGAAGAGATTGAACGAGTCCTTGTTGAAA
Organism: Adenophora triphylla var. japonica; assembly: GCA_022495995.1. Taxonomy (NCBI): domain Eukaryota; kingdom Viridiplantae; phylum Streptophyta; class Magnoliopsida; order Asterales; family Campanulaceae; genus Adenophora; species Adenophora triphylla. The sequence goes on from JAFEMH010001063.1 coordinate 385,376, forward strand.
ATGGATTGTTCTACCTATATAAAGAGGCCGCCCCTCTCATTATATACTACGGATTTTCAAAGAGACAAAGAGAGAGATACGGAGTATAGAGAATTCTTTAAGTGTTTTTCTTTGTATCTTAAACATCAGACCTTAATATTTCAAGATTGTTTTCGTGTTAAATTGCTCTTAGATAAGAACATCTTTTGATATTTTCTTAAGAAAGTTTTCTTTTCATTTTAAGCGTTTGCTTTGCAACTTGTTTTCAAATAAGGTTGTAGTTTTATTAAAATGTTTCCAGCAAAAAGTTCTTCCTGATGAAGTGTTTATTATTTCGCTTCATTTAATTATGTTTGTATGATTTATTTTATTGTCAAAATTGTTTAGACAGTTGTGATGTCACTTGTGTGAACAACTGTACGCACAAGTGTTCACAATACTAGCTACAATTCTTTCGGTTACTACCGAACCAATTTTTCCTTTTTACTATGGACTGCCTACCAACAAGTTAGCATCATATAAGTGGGCCTTAGTCTTCTTTAAGATCTCAATATTTAGCTAAGCCCGACCCATATACCACACATGCTTTCCCTTGCAGCATGTGCGTGGGTTGGGCCTACATTTTGTACAGTTAGGCCATGGGTCAGCTCGTGACCTAGCGAGGGGCAAGCCCGTGTCATGAGTCGGGCCTATATTATGCCCAGTTAGGCCATGGGTCGGCTCGTGACCTAGCGAGTAGAGTCAGGCAACCGCCTATTTTGAGCTTTCACTGCATAATGATGAGCATACCACTGGAATAATGTTAATACATTCGTTTTTTCAGGTGAATTTTCATGATTTCAGTGATTTATAAGAAATAAGTTTACAATGATAGAAGGACCGGCCCATTTGGGTCAACAGACCTGATCAAAGTCTGGAGCCATCGGAACGGGCCAAACATATGTTAATGGGATGAAGTCACATCTACATCAAGCCCATTGTTAAGCCGTCATTTTGAATGCAACTAGAGTGAGCCATTTTTTAATGAGTAGCAATACAAATCTCCTTCATTTCAGAAAAGAAAAAAAAAATTACAAACAAGCAAACAAAATTCAGACACCAAAAAAAAGTGTTCTAGCGGTAGAAGTAACCCCGTGTGTGAGATATGGGATTCGATCTCTCTTCTTATCTTCGGGCTCTTATCTTCGGGCTAAGCCATCCTGAAAAAAAAGAATATGGGCGATGGTGGACCCAGATCACTTTGTAAGGATATGAACAAATAAATTATAAAGCTTCTTAAGTGAAAAATAATGCCTGATATATGATTTGAACCCACAAAATCTTAAGCTTATAAGGTAAACAACTTAACCATTGACCCACGCACGTTATTTGATTAAAGGGGGTTTACTATCACCCCTTTTATATGTCTTGTGTCCATTCCTCGTTCTTGATCATTGCTCAAATTTCATTAATAATAATGGTGAAAAAAATAAAAATAATATTATGTTACGGAGGAGGAAGTATTATATTACTTTGCTATTTATTCAAAATGCACAAGTATTCCCTAATCCTCTTGAGATGCATTGTGGTCTAGTCAGTTTTCCCTACCTCCTTTTCTTTTTTAACTTTGGCAATTCTATAGTGCAACACTATTTTGTAGTGTCTCATTCATTCAGATCAATCAATGTTCTCCATACAAAAAAAAAAGTTAACCAACTTTTACTTGCGGGTAAAATCTGATCGACATATTGTCCTTTTTATATAAATAAATTGGCACTTAAAAGTTTAGCACCCCTTTACACTTAAGTAATCTCATTTTTGAGCTTTTTTTCAATTGATCGTAAACTTTATGTAGACATATAATTGGACGATGTGGAGTTAAATCAATGTTTGGGTTTGCACATGATCTAATATCACGATAAAGTATAAAATTTTATATCAAAACTAATTTACAATAAGTGTAATGATTCAAGAATCTGTATATATTCAATGATTGGATTGTTAATTATCGATTTGAAATAATTGCTCCGTCAAGTCTCTCTAAAAGCAACTGTGAGATTTACACTCGTATTTTCTCTGCTCCAAAAAATGAATATAAAAAAAAAAAAAATAGTTTTGGCCAAGAGTAAATAATATATATTTTTTTTAAAAAAAGATACAAAAATCTTACAAGTAAATGTGCCATATGAAATACTTTATTTAGTCAACTTCTGTTTTTGGTCAATCTTACTTTTCCTTTTGTTTTGTTTTGTTTTGTTTTTCTTTATTTTTTTTCTTCTAGAAAAAAGACTTAAATAATTTAATATTGTATCCACTTCAGGAAGCAATAGTCAACTCAATTTCCTCAAAAAGCTTATATAATTGTTGTAATTTAGCTGCCCCGCTCATATTTATTTTTTAATTTACCCTTCCCCCATCTTGTACGATTGTCCATTTTCACTTTAAGGGATTATTTCAAAAAAAAAACCAAATCTTACTCCTTTCATCCCAAGTTGTCTGTTCAAAATTGCTTTTAATTCTGTCAAAAATTGCTTTTATTAATTGAGAGTAAATTTGAACATTTATTTTGATACAATAATAATAATAGTTTTACTAGATCAAACAATTGATACAATTTTTTCTTCACAAGGGGTCGTCGTCTAATTAACTTGATTATGTCTTTTTCGACTTTTACTAGGTTTTAACATTATCGAATTGTTGTTGAATTATAGACTAATTAACAACGAGACTTGGAAAATTTTATTAATAGAACTATCGAGTTTTGGCTTAGACAATTGAGTTCAATATTTAGATTGGGGTTGAGATAATTGTAAAAAAAAAAGGAAAATAATGCATAAATTTTAGTAACAATTACAAAAGATTTAAAGAAATATTTGAAAAAAATGATAAATGCAAATAATTCAATATTGCAATAATGTTGAAGTAATTTAACGATTGCAAACAATTTCATTAAAAATATTGTAAAAAGAAAAATCAAATTTGTTAGTAAGTTTAGAAGTAAGAGGAAAGTCTAAAAATAATGAAAAGAAATTCCAACTGATTAAGTTAGGAGAGAGAGAGAGAGAGAGAGAGAGAGATTACAATTAAAGGTACAAAGTAGAGCAAGTATTTCCACTGAGGCTGATGTTTGAACTTAAATCAGATTTTTTATCATTTTCATCCTTCTCTCTTTTACTTTACTTTTATACTAACAATATTAATCAACTTACTATTTCTCTCAATCATTCTCTCTTATACTTTACTTTTCATACTAACATCTCTAGTCTACTTTACTTTTTCTTAATCTCCGTGTCTATAAAATTGGTACGATTTGAGGTGGTGTCGTGAGAGTATACAGTAAAATTAAAAATTTGGGACCCTAAAATTGATCAAAATTTTGAAATCCTAAACATCCACCTTAACAGGACCATGCCTAACTAAATACTCTAAATAGTCGCCTAACAAATTTCAATATACAAATCAAATCATGGAAAACATAATACAACCAACCGCGGAGGAAAAACAATAATAAGGTAGGGATCATGTTGCAGTTATGGGAGGCCACGAGGGGTGATGGAAACCCTACACCATGTGAATAAATAATAATAATATGGGTCAAAGTCGTACATATTTTTCCCATGCTAATAAGTTTGCACAAATTCAAAATTTTGCATGCATGTGTCACTTGTAACGGTTCCTTAAAAACAAAAAATGTCGGATTTATTTTATTTTCTTAACTGAGAAAAAAAACAATTAATGATTACATATATTCCTACTAGCTACGCCCACTTTGGACAACTTATCTAATCTATCAATATCTATAAGGCACTTTATACAACGTTAACCCGGCCGCCGTCTCATTCCCACGCCACCTTTTCTTCCTTCTCTTCTCTGGATTCACTAAAGTTGAAAATTCCTCTTTCTTTTTTTATTTTTGAAGCTTAAGAGTTGTAGGTTCAATGATTAACTGCGTGTATAACATGGGCACTATTCAAATATACTGCCCTCCCCTCAAAATGGTTTGTATTTGGTGAGTTCCATATAGATAGAAGGATCCAAAACTTCAGTATCGGCTACAAAGCTTTTTTAACAGAATTTTAATAATGCTGTATTTTTAGGATTTGAATTAGAGACCTGTGATTAAGTTAAAATAATCTTTTATAAGGTGATTTAGGAGCTTTAACTTTTTCATGTTTTCATGTTCACATAACTATTTTTTTTAAATAAAAATGTATGTCAAAAACAAATATGGTTAATATACTCACTCCGTTCCATAATAATTGCAAAAGAGTACTCATTTTAGACGTTTCATAATAATTTGTAAATTCTAAAATGAAAATTCTTATTACGTTTTAAATAATGAGAAACACTTAATTAATATACTCACAATAGTTATTCAATTACTATTTTCAGCATCACTTTCTCTCTTCATCCAGCTATCTACATTTATAACTCATCACCTTTTTCATTGTTTCTGATTACGCAGGAAACAATATAGATTATCATTAGTCTTTCAATAGATTGATCCCTAGCAAATGTGACCTGACACCACGAACAAACGACTAGTCGGATTGGTTTACGGCTAAAATCCTCCGACGTGATGATGAGATATAGTGTTATGAGCTTGTATGAAAATGTATTGTAATCTCAAAATAGTCAATAATACATTACCTTTTAACGTTGAATGTTGTCTATTATATATAGTAGTGATGTAGGATCATGTTGAATCCCTTAAATTGAGGAGACAATGCAGGCGTAACGATATCCGTGATTGTAGAAGACTGTTACGGATTAAGTCATAGATGGACTCACGTTTCTGTAGGTCGAGTTTGCCTAAGTAATCAAGATCGACCTGCCTTTATACATTAGCCAGATAGAAATTGTATAAGTTGATGATCATATTTCGGACGAAGATAGGTCGGGACCAATGATGGTCGTACAATGAACTAGGTCGACTGATCTTTGTCGTGGGCGTTGTGGTAACTGGACTGGCCCATTGATTAGTAGAGTCTTTGTGATGTCTAGAATGTTGGGCTTAGTTCGTTGGGCCTAGCCCGTCATTTTATTCCGTTCAGTGGCCCCCAACTTTCTGTGTTGACTTTGTCGACGAGAAAGTTAAAAAAAATTATGTGATAGCTTGTGGAGCTCGTTGCTGGATGGTCGATTGAGTAGATGCAGTTTGCTCTCGACCATTGATTTTTGACGGTTGGACACGATGTTTAATATGCCGTAATTTTCGTAATAATGGTACGATTCTGGCGATTGGACAACTGTATTGGGAACCGTTGCAGAGCAATAACTGACATAATAAACGATTATGTCCCATATCCTTTCCAATTCGGTAAGATTTTGGAGTTTTGGAGACATATAAAAGGAAAAATCATTTTCATTTTCAAACTTTACAATCCCTAACTACTCAAGCACCCAGCGAGAACAAAAGCAAGGAATTTGATTTTCTGGCGCAATCGAGCTCTCCTTTTCACCTTTGAATTCCTTCTTCCTTAAATCAGTCAAGGTACCCCTCAATTAATATGTACTTATGTTTAATTTCAAGTTTATCCTTTTATTTCGTCATGGCTAAAAACTTCGGCTTCCATATCATCTATTCTTCGTTTTAAGTTTATGAGCTCCCTAACATCCAGGTCGCTCCTTTGGTGGGAGATTGAGTTTGACTTTTGTCTTTCCTCACGGTGGGGTTCCTTCCTAGAGAGTGTTCTTTGTCGCTCATTCCTTGGGGGGGTTACTTCTCTCCTTTCCCGACGGGGAAAGGACCTTTCTCCCCTTTATGGCGACCTACACTGAGCCCTGTCAGCTTCGAGCTGCCTCCTCTGAGTTGAGTCAGCTTCCTGTTCCCTTTGCTGGTTGAGCCTATCCCTTAGGTCTCCAGTTCGATCTATGGAATGTGGGAGGGGGGAGGCATATCATTCCTTCTTTTTTCACTAAACGGTCTAGGACCTCCGTTAGCAGGTCTATGAGAGGTGAGATATGGATCTACCCTTTGCGATCTTCTATCGTCCTTTTTAGGAGACTCGGGTAGCTCGAGTAAGTCATTATGTACTTCGAGCAAGCTCTGCAACAACCTAGCCCGCTCTAGCAAAATATCTTTCCTACTAAGGTGAGAAGCTGAGGGACCTGCAATGTCATCTGCAGCTATTCGACCTGTTTGGAACCGCTTTGGTTGATGGCTTACCCCTTGGTTAGGCATAGGCCTTTTCTGTGTTCTCCTATCTTGTAAACCCATATCGTCGGCCACTCTGTTTGAACGAGTGGCCCTTCTAGTGGGATACCCCTGTGGAGGAGGGGGTAAGTTTGCAGTGCGGTTTTCGGCACATGCATCCGTGTTTCCCACATTCTTGCGCATAGGGTCACCGGAGGAAGTAGCAATGTGTTCGTCAGATACCATATTAATGGTTGAGTGAGATTTCGAGGTCTAACGTTATCTTTTCCGGCAATGGAACCAAACTGATGACGCAGGAAATGATCCAGATTAGCCTTAGTCCAGCAATAGGTTGATCCTTAGCAAATGTGACATGAAACCACGAACAAACGACTAGTCGGGTTGGTATCTGGCTAATACTCTCTGACGTGATGATGAGATATTGTGTTATGAGCTTGTATGAAATTGTATTGAAGAACGTAATCTTAAAATAGCCAAGAAAACATTAACTTTTAACGTTGGATGTTGCCTGTTATATATAGTAGTGATATAGGATCGTATTGAATCCTTTAAATTGTGGAGACAATTTAGGCGTAACGATTTTCGTGATTGTAAAAGACGGTTACGGATAAGGTAGTAGATGGACGCACGTTTCTGTAGGCCAAGGTCGCCTGAGTAATCAAGATTGACCTGCCTTTGTGCCTTAGCTAGATAAAATTGTATAACTTGATGATTATATGTCGGACGGAGATAGGTCGGGACCAATAATGGTCGAAAAATAAAATAGGTCAACTGATATTTGACGTTGAGCCGTGTGCGTTGTGGTAACTGGACTGACCCATTTAATAGTAAATTCTTTTTTATGTCTATAATATTGGGGTTAGTTCGTTATTTCTATCCCATCACTTTTATTCCGTTAATTTTCTTTAATTCTTATGCTCATTACATTTGTGAATATTATTCAAGCATAAAACCTTTTTAATGGTTTGGTTGTTATTATTTCGTCTATCCGTTATTGAGTTGACTAACAAATTAATGTTTGTATAAACAAGTCAAATAGAGTATAAATATAATATCATTTGAATTTGAAAGACATAATGATTAAATGATGATAGTAAGCATTGAATTTTAAGACAAGGTGCTTATGTGGGGTGAGAGTTTGGTGAGGTGGGTGTGTAATTGAGCACTAAGCACTACCCAAATGAAGGGAAGAGGGAGAATTATTTTGTTCAAATTTTGAAATATAAACCATTTTGCATCATATCTTAAGAGTAGGTAGCACTTAAAAGAAAAACTTGATTCCGACTTTTGTACACTAGGGCCATGTGAGAGTTTGTACAAATATACTACAGTGTATATAATTATATAATATAGAAATATACTTTCTCCCGAAATAAATATTTTAGATCAATTTAAATTTTAGTGGTAAAAAAAGTACGATTGAAACAAGTTTGAACATTTATTGAGAAACGGAGATTATACTAATGTAATTGTCGCTCCCCTACTTCTTCTAACAGTCAAAATTTGATGATATTTTTAATTTTATGAAATGGATGATAGAGATGTACTGTATATGAAGAATTTGGTGAGAACTATTTATTTGATTTATATCCATCATCTATTTTTTAAAGTGAAAGATATAATGAAATGAAACTCAAATAATGGGGTAGTGAATATCTGAAAAAGATAGTTTTATATTTTTATATTCAAAATTGTTATGTTATAGTTTCTTCGTTTCTAAAAGTTTGTTCAACCTTTTTTGTTGTTAATTTGAGTCAATTTTAACTAATAATTTAGGTTGATTTTAACTATTCTAATAAAAAAATTGATATTGATTGTATTTATAATGTTATATCAGTAACAAATTAGATTTTCAACAAAAAAATAAAATAAACATAAATTATTGCTCAAAGTTGATTTAAGTTAACAATAAAAAAATGTGGAATAAAAATTTCAGAATAGAGGAAGTATTTATTAAAGTTTTTAAATTGTCAATCAAGAAAAAAGAACAAGAGAGGAAAGGATAAGAGCTTGAAGTAATTAACAAGTTAAACTCAATAAAGTTAAATGATGAAAACAAAAATAAATTATTGAAATATTGAAATAAAATAAAACTATTATTATAATATAAATAACGAAAATATATGTATACTATAAGTCAACAATAAACTCATATTCAATCACAAAGTCATCACCCAAACCTAATTACTGGCCAAAACTGACACATAGTTGGGAACTATGTGTGTGTATTGGGAACTATGTGTGTGTATGTGAGAAAATACACATTCTAGCAAGTGGAGAGAGAGAGAGAGAGAGAGAGAGAGAGAGAGAGAGAGAGAGAGAGAGGTTAAAAGGGTAAGGAGGAAAGAATCTGGGAAATATTTGAATGTGGACAAATGGAAACTAATCTTCACTAACAACCATTTTTCAAATTACTACTTTAATAATCACGTAATAAAGCTTACAATACTTCACTTTGGGAAGTTCAATTTTCGGATTAAAATAATAACCTTAGTTTACTCAAATCCTATACCTACTTTCCTTAGTTAATTATATACACGACGATTACTTGTTTTTATGTTGTACTCCCTCCTCATCCCTAATTTTGAATGTCTATTTTTTTCATTTTTAAATTAGTTTTTTTTATTTATAAATCACTTATTGAAATAACAATAACTTTAGAATTTCACTAGAACGATTAATTGAATTTAATGTTTGGTCAAAATTTACTTGTTTTGATCATCAAAAATCAAATGTGGTAAAATAAATGAGACAAAGAGAGTATTATCTTCTTCAATCAGAAGCAGCGCAAAAAGAAGACTTGACGCTGAAACCGTGGCAAAGCCATAAATTTAAGAAATGGGGTTCGAAATTGCTTTAACGATAAATATTATCATTGGGTGTTCAAATTTGGTTAAAGGGGGTTCAAAATAAAAATTTAGTGAAAATATAAAATTAAAGAAATTAAAATATATAAATATATAAATTTATTATTTTTATTAGTAAAAATTCATTTAAAGAAATAGAAGAAGCTAAAATGTGTATTCTCTAAAATTGAAAGGGGTTCAATCCCTTTGCCAACAAGACTTGATGCAACATACTCCCTCCGTTCCACGTGATTGTAAACTAACTTTTTGGGTGTGGAAATTAAGGAAAAGTGATGTAAAAAAGAGAAAAAGTTAAATGTTGTGAGTATGAAAAATTAAATAGGAGAGAGAATCAGTGGGAGGAATAGTGAGGAGAGAGAATGTTGTGAGTGTAAAAGTGAAGTAGGAGAGAGAATGAGTGGGTGAAATAGTGAATATTCTTTGCCATTTTGAAAAGTTTGCATTTACGTGAGACAGACCAAAATAGAAATAAGTTTGCATTCACGTGGGACAGATGGAGTATATAAAATAAACTAGAAACTATAAATTTAACTAGAAACCTAGTTTCTAGTTAATTGCATACTCCCTACATCCGAAAATAATTTGTTTACTTTTTTATTGTTAGCATAAATATATTTTGAGAAATTATTTTAGATTAATTAGTTATTTTAATGAACGTCTAAAATTTTTTATTGATAGTATTTATAATGGTGTATCAATAACAAGTTTTAAATATTCATTAGAATAATTAAATTAACAAAAAATTATTGTTCAAGATACATTCGTGTTAAAAAACTAAAAATAAAAAGAATATTTCTAGACGGAGATATGTTTTGAGATAATACAAGGATTTAGGATATATATATATATATATATATATATATATATATATAACAAATGGCCATGTACCTTATAGTAGTAGAGTCAACTCTACTATTGAAAAAAAGTCAAAATTACTATTTTACTGTAGCAAATAAAATAAATTGAATTCCGTAGATTTTTCTTTAAAATTCTGTATTTTTATTTGTTATTTATCTTCTGTATTCTCATGCTTAGTACTGTAATTTAATTGATTCTTTACTTATCTTGGTCAGGGGCGGAGTCAGGAATTGGCCGAGGGGGGGGCAAGATTACACGGGGGTTCGGGGGCAGCGCCCCCGAAAAAATTTTTTCGGGTCGGACAAGTAAAAAATGGGTCGGATCCATGAAATATAATGTATTTTAGTTAACAAAAATGATAAAAGTAAATAATTCAAAGAACAATTGAAATAATGTTGAAGTATTTAACGCAAACAATTTATTAAAATATATTACTCGTACAAAAAAGAAATTCAAATTTGCTAATTAAACTTGGGATAATAAGAAGAAAGACCAAAACAAAAAAAATGGGAAAAGCCTAACGAATTAATTAAGATTGAAAAAATGTGAGGAAATTAAGAGAAAGAATAGCAAAGATGGAAGACAAATAAAATTAATTAAAAATGTAGGTAGCAGGGTTTGAACATGGATTTGAAAGGAAACACCAAAAGCTTTAACTTCACCCCTTCTACCGCTGAACCACACCACTCACTGGTGTTAATCTTGAAGTTAATTATATATATACATATATAACAAAAATATGGTGGGAGCAAAAAAAAAAATTTCCACTGCATTTCCGCCGCTGGGGGGGGCGAGTGCCCCCGTCTGCCCCCCCCTGGATCCGCCCCTGATCTTGGTATCAGGGTAGATACATGCATGCATACGTAGATTATGTTTTCTGGGCTAACTTTGACTTTACATTTTTTGTTTTTTTTTTCTTCCGAAATTTGTAAATGCCCTAATTAAATGACTTCTAGATGAGAAGCGCTTCCCTAGATATACTAATTTAGTACTCTACTTATAGTAATTTTCAACCCAAGAACTAAAGAAAATAAACTAAGGAGAGAGAGAGAGAGAGGAGAATCTAGGAGAGTTTACACGTGGAGAATGTCTGTGATTTATTATGGTCTTTGCTAATTAAGTTTAGTTTAGAGAGAGTCTCCGCCGTAACGTAACATGGACGGTGTTTTCCTTAGTTTTAGTTTCTACAAATATCAAAGTTTTGACTTATGGGATTATGTGATATTTATTTTATACTACTTGTGCTGGTCTTGCTTATTGAGATATGGGATTTTGCACAACACAATAATATCAAGTGTTTTAAACTTGTTGATGTTTTCCTGTAGAATTAAATTTCTAACAAAATGGGGATGAAAAAGCATTTTTTCGGTTTATTGGGAAAAAGGAGATATAATCGGGTCTGAAATAGACATGAACTGTGTGTTACATTTTTGTAAATAACTGTAATTTCTCTTTAAAACGCGCGATGACATTTTTTGTAAATAATCGAAACTTCTCAAACATCCTGACATTCTTCAAAACCACAAATAGAATTTAAAGATTGATGAGTATCTGTACCTCCACCAACACAATCATTTCATCGCTGCCACTGCCACTACTCACTCATCACCTTCTATTTTTATTTGGTTTTGAAATTGATGGTGGTGTTAAAATTGGTAGTCGTGGTATTGATGGCGCTGTGAAAGGATGGTGACAAAGCTTAAAAAAAAACTAAACATTAATATATGTTGATTTTAGTAGTGTTGGTGGTGAAGTGGTGGTGGTGTCGGTGGTAATGATAGCGGTGGTTAGTGGTAAGGGTGGTGGTAATGAAATTGGTATTGGTGGTAATGGTGAGTGGCTCTGATGGTGGTAAACTGGTGGTATTGATAAATGGCGGGTGGTGATGATGGTGGTAGTAATGGTGAGTGGTGGTGATGGCTTTTTTGAACCTTGTTGATTAATTATGCCAATTAGTCCTTTATACTATGAGATTCATGCAAATATTTCCTCCAACCCCATATCAACAATTGTCATGTACAATTTTTCATGTATTACATTATAATTTTCATCCGATTGCTTAGTTGGTTGGTTCGTAGTTTTTGAAAACAAATTCGATGATGGTCATATATATCCCCATTTTGTATGAGTTTAAAGACAACGATATCAATTATCAAATTGCAAATTTGGAAAAGTTTGAGATCCTAAATTACAATTTCCCATAGTTTGTCTAAGGTTATGTTTTTTTCAACTCAATATCATTTTGTTGTCTTGGAATTGAAAGAATCACAAATAATTTTCAAATTTCGCCTAAACAACGAAATAAATGCCAAATATATTTATATGTAAATATGATAATTTAATGGAAATATTTCAGTATTGCCACTAAAAGCAACATAACATATAATGGTCAAATACAAACAAAGTGGATAGGCCAGCAAATCGGCGCGGAAGGACTAATAAAATCTTGAATAAAGCCTTAACCAAGTCACGGGTTAAAAACCTTTTGGCCATCTCTTCAATCATCACATTTTTAGTCAATAAACACTATCATTATCAAACTTAGTACACATGCACTGCAACTATCCCCACCTCCACATTCACAAAGAGAACCCACGACCCCATCCCCTATTTGTACATGTATACCCGTCAAATAAACGGGTCAAGATGAATACTAATTAAACAGTGACAGGTTGGAGAATTTGACGGATAAAACTAGATTATAACCTGTTTAATTTGTGAGTTAAATGAGCCGAGTAATCAGGTTGGCGGGTTGCCCCATTATTTTACTTAGGGATGTTCAAACCGGAATCGGAATCGATCCAGAACCGTGGAATCGGCCCGAACCGGAATCGGCTCGAACCGAAACCGGCTGTTTGGCGGTCCTGTTCTGGTTTCTACTTTTCAAAAACCGTGAACCGCCGGTTTCAAACCACCGAAACCGGAATCGAAACCGTCAGCTTGAACCGCCGAATCGGAACCGTCAGAAACCATCGTCAGAAACCGCCAGATTCGTCAGAATATAGCTGTTATGCCCGTTAACTAACGGCTAGTTGAACAAAAATAGCCGTTTTTGACATTTTTTTTAACCAGTTTTCAATCCTAAAAAAAATAAAAATTATTTTTTTAATCTTAACAAATTTCCTCAACTATAGATATCATCCCCCTCCCCTCACATTTTTTCCACACAAACTCCATTAACTCTCTTAACTTTCTCTAACGAATTTCGTTAAATTCTTTGATTCTCAAGCTCAAATCATAATCCAACTTTCTTATTTTCATCCAATATTCATATTTCCATCCAACATCTTTATTTCATATATTTCTATCCAACATCTTTATTTCATCTTCATTTCATATATTTTCATATTTTATTTTACATTATGAATATTCTTAAGAACCTCACAAGCAAGAAGACTAGCAAGGGTAGGGGGTAGAGGACAAGGGTCTTCTTCTTCTCAACCACCACCACCATCACCACCACGATTTGTTGAAAATGAAGGTGGTCAATTTTATGATATGGGGCTTTCGGGCCAAAATGAAAATGAGGTGAAAGATTGAAAAGATGATGACGAAGTGGAAGAGATTTCAAATTTTGTGCCACCACAAAATGTTGATACTCTAACTCCAACTACTTAAGAAAGTGATGGCAATAATATGGAAGCCACAATGGGAGGGCGGCGGCGTAAAGCTGCAAAAAATAATCTCCCTTCCGTTCCAAAAACCAAGAACGCCGATTCCGAAGTATTCACGAAATTCTTCAAAAAAGTTCTCATTGACGCGACGGGGAAGAATTTCAAAGCAATATGCAACTTTTGTCCAACAAATAACAAACAAACATATGATTACTCTACCGGTGGTGGATACGGTACTTTGAGAAGGCATACACGAGAAAAACATCCCGTGGAATATGGCATAGATACTACTCAAGCACAATTGCAAGGATTCGCTGCTTCGAAAAATATTGGTACGTCTTCTCAAACTTCTTCTAATTTATTTAGTTATAATCATCTAAATCATAGAAGAGAAATGGCTAAATTTGTTTATAAGCAATTTCTTCCCTTTAATTTTTCTGATAACGAAGACTATGAACATTTAATTAGATGTTGTTTTAATTCCGCCGCTAGCAAAGTAGCTCGTACAACCCTAACACGAGATGTTAAAAATATATTAGGAGAATATAAATTTGAGTTATGTAATATTTTTGCTAATTTGTCATCTAAAGTTTCTATTTGTTCCGATATATGGAGTGATAAAAAAAATAAGACATTTTTATATGAGAGTAACATGTCATTGGATTGATGATTATTGGAAAATTCAAAAGAGGTTACTTGCATATAGATTATTTGGGGATGATGCACATACCGCACATAACATTGCTCATATGTTACAAACAATTTTGCATGAATATAATCTTGTTGATAAAGTTTTTTCACTGCCTTTTGATGATGCTAGTTCTAATACCGCCAGTTTGCCCGAATTAATTTTAGTTTGTAGACCATCACTAGATGGTAGATTTTTTCATATTAGATGAATTTGCCATATTTTAAACTTATGTGTGCAAGATGGTCTGCGTGCTTTGGAAACTTCTATTAATGCAATTAAAGATGCGGTTTATGATATTATAAAAATATCAAAAATTACAAGGCTATGGAAGCAATATTGCACAAACCATGGGAAAAAACAAAAAAGATTCCCAATAGATGTTCCAACTAGATGAAATTTCACCCTTCATGTTTTAGAAGAAACTTATGCTTGGAAAAATGAAATTTGCATGTTTTTTGGATCGATTAATTATGGTACCCAATATGGTACAAACTTATATACTACACAGTGGGAAGAATGTGCAAGTATGATTAATTTGTTGAAGAACTTCGAGGCGGCAACCTTGGCGTTCTCCGGTACGTATTACCCTACTTCTACTTTAGTTGTTGATCATTGTGTGAAAATTTCTAGTATATTTTCCGAATTTAAAGATGATGTTATTCTTAAAGATGCGATTTTCAAAATGCGAGAAAAGTAGGAAAATATTTTTTTAACATTCCCGATATTTTTTTGGTTGCTAAGTTATTAGATCTTAGAGTTAGAGAGTATGGTTTAACTCAATTTTTAGAATATTATTATTCAAACTTTTATTTTTTGGGAGATCCCAATATGCCTAATGTAGATCAAAAAGTTGCTAGTGTTAGACAATCATTTTTAGAAATTTATCAGGAATACAAGTCAATATACGGTGATGCATACGCAACAACAAGTGAGCCTTCTTCTTCGGTACTTCATCATCCCTCATCATCATTTCTGGCAAGATTTTATGAAAGACAACAATCTCGTGGCGACGTTAATGGCGAATTTGATGAATATTTTACCACCGAATTTGAACAAGAAAATCCATTTGATATTTTGAGTTGGTGGTCAAGGAGAGCACACACTTTTCCTATCAATTCGAGAATTGCACGAGAAGTACTTGCTTGTCCCGCATCAACGATTTCAGTGGAGCAAGCTTTTAGTATTGGTGGAAATATGGAGCATAATCGTCACAATTTATCATCCGATAGTTATGAAGCTTGTAATTTGTTGAATGATTGGATTAGAGCGGAAAGAAGAAAGCAAGACGACAAGCCAACAGATCTTCTTGGTGGCGAAGGTGAGTACTTTGATGAAACTAAATCGGGAAGCGATTAAGGTAAGTACAATGTAATTTATTTAATTGTTACTATAGTTTTTTTATGAGTTAGAATTTAGATAATTATTGTAATAAAAAGAGGTAAAAGCTCCTACTATCCTCCCTTAATTATAAAATGGTAAGGTTTGGTTATCCCCTTCATATAATTTCTCCCAATGGTTAATAAAATTTAAAGGGTACCGTTCCTTTTTTCTTTTATTTACTTTCATTTGTTTAATTTTTTTCTATCTTTTTTAATATACCTTTTTGTAAAAAAAAATACTACTAAAAAGAGTCTAAAATTTTATTTTCTAGTCAATAAAAAATAAAAGAAAATAAAAAATAAAATATAGGGTAGTTCGTCCCTCTTTTCTTCTATATACTTTCATTTGTTTAGTTTTTTCTATCTTTTTTATATACCTTTTTGTAAAAAAAAATCACTACTAAAAAAAGTCAAAAATATTATTTTCTAGTCAATAAAAAATTAAAAGAAAATAAAAAATAAAATAGGGTAGTCCGTCTCTCTTTTCTTCTATATACTTTCATTTGTTTGTTTTTTCTATCTTTTTTAATATACCTTTTTGTAAAAAAAAAAATACTACTAAAAAGTCTTAAATATTATTTCCTAGTCAATAAAAAATTAAAAGAAAATAAAATAAAAAATAAATATAGGGTAGTCCGTCACTCTTTTCTTCTATATACTTTCATTTGTTTAGTTTTTTTCTATCTTTTTTTATATACCTTTTTGTAAAAAAAAACCACTACTAAAAAAAGTATAAAATATTATTTCATAGCAATAAACAATTAAAAGAAAATAAAAAATAAATATTGTGACCAAATTGCAATTATAGAAAATTGGGAAGTAAACTGGTATTATAAAGTTCAGGGGCTAAATTGCAATACAATGGAAAAAAGGAGGAACATAGCTGAAAAATAAAGCTGGCCGACAGTTGCTGGGCCAAGAATAGAAGCTAGCCGGCCAATGACAAGAGTGGCCGAGACAAGACAGCACAAACAAGGTCGTGGCCGAGATAATAGGGCCAAAGCCGAGCGATCGCGCGGCCAAGGCGAGCGACCGCGCCATTTGGGCAGAAGAAAGGGGCGATCGCGCGGCCAAAAGCGAGTGACCGCGCCTAAACCATTGAACCGCCGGTTTCGAACCGTGAACCGATGGTTTGGTTCCGGTTTCACCTTTTTCGGAACCGGAACCACCGATTTCGAACCGAAACCGGATATGGCCATCCCTAATTTTACTTTCATGAGTGATTATTGTTATGAATTCGGCACATTTTTGTTACGAGTTAAACGGATCTAGTAAGGGTCGACCTGTGAATTTAACAGGTTAAGCGTATCGACTCATTACAACCCGGCTTTTGTTACGAGTTAAACGGATCTGGTAAGGGTCGACCTGTGAATTTAACAGGTTAAGCGTATCGACTCATTACAACACGACTATATTAACGAGCCAAGTCGGATCGGGTTAATAGGTAATAAATGAGTCGATTTGAGTAGGAAAGCGGGTAACGAGTGCAAATTGACAAGCCTATATGAACGGTATAAACAGTGTACGGCCTTATGCCATAAATCGAGCAAGGCCGAATTAATGAATTGAGCCCAATGAAAAATATGCACAAGTTCTAAGTACGATATATGGAATAAGCTTCGCTACGAATGCTCGACATATACTACTCGCCTTATCACTAAGTCGACCAAGACACTAAGTGGGCTTCTTTGACTATATGCTGGAATTTCTCCTTAAGTCTAGGACGACCACGAGGCTAGTCAAAGCCGACCTAGGCCTAATCAACCGTGTTCCAAGCCCACCAAGGCTATACTGAAGATAAAAGCTGGGAGTGGGCCTTCACTACCTTAGGCAACTTCTCATGCTCGGCATAGTCGCTATGTCGATCAACGAGCAAGTAATGATTATGTAGAGTAGCATGCCTACTCGATATACGTTCAGAATACACTTCTAATCCTAGTTCAACATAGACATCAAGGAATTGGGATCTTAGTAAGATTCAACTCCTTATTCTCTCCGAACTTGCTATCCAAGGTAGGAGACTATCCCTACACTTATATATACCAGCCATAAATCACGATTTTCTTGTAACGCATTCTTTGGCTTTTAACTATTGTCAATTGATTTGTTCTTATAAAATATCAATACTTACTCTCACGTCGAAAGACCTTCGCCGGTAAAGCCGCGACTTAGTTTACGTGTTTATTTATTTTTTTTCAGGCTATTCAAGTATCCAGAAAATACCCAAACAACTGAATTTGGGCTGATATGACGTTTTTGACATCATCACTATCTATTTACCCTTTTATCCATTTCCATTGGCCCTTATTTGGATTGATTGAAATAGAGAAAGAATATAAATCACGTATGTTTGATCTGAAACCGCTGCAACAATAATTTTGTTGGAGGATTACATATGTAGCGGTTTGTTTCATCGGATTTCACCATATTTTCTTTTTAAATATGTACAATAGAATAAGTCTGTTGTAAGTGTTTCATATTTTATCCATTAAATTTCAAGAGTTCAATATCATAAGATATATAAATTAGAAATGTGGCCAATTTTTTTTTGATAATCTAGGTGTCGGTGTTTGCACTCCCATAATTCTAAGCTCTATTAACCAACACTCCATGATCCATATACAGGTAAATTTGGGTCTAATTTTAATCACCAATTTGATAATTGGCTACAAAGGGAATGTAAAGCCGGAATTACATCACTTGTCACCAAGTTTCTACTCCCACCACTCGAACACATAACCTCTTTTACCATCTTTTATCTCTTTAACGCTGAGCTATCTCGTTGGGGTAGAAATGTGGCCAAAATTACGCACTAAATTATTTCTTTTTATTTCTTTGAGGACTTTACATCTGAGTTAAATTATTTAATAACTAACAAAATTTAATTATATTTCATAATGATATAGTAGTAAGACAACTTAATGGAATTAAAAGGCTAATCATATGGATGGGATGGCATGGCACCTTCAATTGATAGTAAGATTTTGGCACTATTGAATTACAAATTAAAAGGTGGCTAAATAAAGGGTAAGGGGCATAAAAGGAAAAGTGAGAATAAGAGAGAGGGGCCCAACAAATTTCCGTTAGGAATCCGCTTTCGTTTGGCCGTCATGAAATTGACTTGATAACTATTGACGTGTATGAGCTGTTCAACATAACGGCTTCCGTCACTGCTATAAATAACACCGATTCCCTCTCACTCCTTCTCCCCACTTACCAACACTTATCAACTCCACTCAGTAATCAAACACACACTCCTTTGTTTCTCTCTCTAAAATTTCTCTCTCTAAAATGGTTGCGTGAAGAGAAAGGATAGTATCTTTGTTGTTGTGTTTTTCCTTGAATCATTCATTCCACACTGCATTTTCTAGCGTGTTTGTGTGTGATTTTTTAAAGATGTTGAGAATGGGAAATAAGGATCATCATCAACAGCAACAACAACAACATGAACAGCAAAAGGTGCAAGAACAGAAGAATCAAAAGGACAAAGAGAGAGTTGAAACTGTACTTCATCTTCTCAAAAAACAAGCCCCTCTCACTGTCAAACAGGTTTGCTAATCTGTACTACTTGATTAATAATTTTGTTAATTGCTTAGGATTTTTCAATGAAATTTGCTTTCAAAAGTTGTGAAATTACTGTAAATAGTCATACGCCTGCAAAATTTGAATATAAATCAGACGATTGATTCATACGAACTAAAATTATTTGATTTTTTTATTGATTTGTAGGAGAAATTTTGTAATAATGCTTGTATCGAGCGGTTTCTGAAAGCGAAAGGTGATAATACGAAGAAAGCAGCGAGGCAGCTTCGAGCTACACTTTCATGGCGAGAAACCATCGGCATTGGTAATTTCATTTTCTTCTTCTCTGGAAAAGCTTACTAGAATTTGAATCTCTATTCTTTTAAGAAATTTGTTTCTCTTCTTTTTGTTTTTTACATTAGAACAAGCAGCGAATCTGCTTTTCGGCCATTAAAGTACTCGAAAAACAGTAGATGATTAAAGTATATTATCTGGAAATATATTTGTTTTTTTTTTTAATACACTTATTAGATTTTTTGTTCATATATATTTTAATTTTTAAATTGCAGGGAATTTGATCGCCGATGAGTTTTCCGCCGAGATCGGCGAAGGCGTGGCTTATGTCGCCGGACACGATCACGAATCTCGGCCTGTTATGGTAACTAATTTGTTTCTCTCTCACACATACGGACACGCACTTCCTTTCTCTCTCTCTCTCTCTCTTTTTTTTTTTTTTTGGTTATTCCTCTAATAAATTTTGTTATTTTCCCGCAGATTTTCCGCGTGAAGCAAGATTATCTAAGATTTCACTCTCAAAAACAGTATGTTCTTACAACTTTCCTAGAAAATGACAGCAAATTAATACTGTTTGTGCGTGAATTTTCATATTTATTAGCACATTTTGATATTTTTTTTTCTCGTTATTATTTTTCAGATTTACTCGCTTGCTAGTGTTCACCCTTGAGGTTGCAATTCAAACCATGGCCAAAAATGTTCAACAGTTTGTTATTCTATTTGATGCAAGTAAGTTTCTCACTTTAATGATAGTAGTTTTACCCTTTTGAAAAGAAATGTGCTGTATAAAACATGTATCAGTAGAAACCACGTTGTACCCTAAAATTAGGATAATTAACTAATAAAATATATGAATTAAAATTCATTCAATATACTCCCTCCATCCCACTTCAAGTGTCACTTTTTATCCAAATTAACCCGTTTGTCGTCGCGCTTTCCTAAAGGAAATGTTTTATTAATATTCTATTATCTCATCCACTATTTCCTCTACTAATTATCTCTCCTCTACACTCACAACACTTTTTAAATTCACTATTTTCTCCACTAATTCTCTCTCATATTTTCAAATTACACTCACAATATTTTTTCTTTCTCCTTTTTTTCTAAAAGGATGACACTCTTCAAGGACGATTTAGGAGTATAAATTATTAAAACAATTTTGTAATTTCAAATCAAAAATTAGGCTTCAGTAATTAATGAAATCTTCTTCAGACAGTTGAGTAGTTCCCCAACATACTTTCCACGTCTGAAAAGCCCCAACACGCCGGTTTTTTTTCTGAAATTAATATTACCAAGATTAACCTTTTTATCTCTCTCTTCATTTCCCCAAGGGCACGCCTAATCATATAGTTAATGAGTAATTAATTATGTTCATTAAATAAGTGTTTACTTATGGCGATAGTGCCCACAAATATGTCTGAAAACCCGGCAAAGGTTACAGAGACCAAAAATCAGATGTTGCCCGGACTACCCTTAGTGTTGTCGTGGTCAAGACACTGTAAATGCTTGGAAATGTAGGGGTAAATGGTGTCATTCCCTTCCTCAACTAGACAAAAACTATTTTAATGTCAAAGTGAACAGAATGTTGCTACTTTTTCATCTGTCAGAACTGAACCAAACAACCTATTCTACACTAGTTTGAATTTTTTTCCTGCTTTAGGCTTTTTTCATGAAATTATTTATTCATCTTGTTGACTAATAAATGATGAAGTGTTTAAGAAAATGCACTGCATATGACTAGTATAATAGACTACTCATATACTCCTCCTTTGTCCCCTAATAGAACTGCACTGCCACTAATAAGAAAAGTGACACTATAAATTTTATCATGATACACGCAATCTACAAACTACTAAAACATTTTTTGAAAAAAAAAATGTTAACAAATCCTTTTAATAAGAGATGTAGAAAGTACGATGTTCCAAAATGCATTGTACAGTACAAGATCTTAATTATAAGGTGTGGGTTTAAAGGTTTGTTGTATAAATCTTGTGCAATAATTGATTACCATGACTACCACAATTTCATTATGGGACTATACTATTATGATTACCAACAATGGGAGGGACTAGTTTGAAATTTCTTTTTGACTATGGTTTTATTTTCATGAAACTTATTGAATGGATTCGTTGACTAAAAATGGGAGGGGAAAATGGAACAGGCTTTTTCAGGTCAGGATCAGCTTTTATGAACATATTGCTAGCTACACTGAAGGTCACAGCTGAACATTATCCAGGAAGGCTTCACAAGGCTTTTGTCATTGATCCTCCATCTCTCTTCTCTTATCTTTGGAAGGTAAATTTTGCTTTTTCCTTTGTACCATTCTTTGTTTTGCCCTGTTCAAATTCTTGTTTTCCCGGAAATTTATGGTCCTTTTTTGGGTATGGAAGATACCCTAGCTACTATATAGGGTTGAATTATGTGTAGTAGAGAGAATATATTCCTATAGGTGTGCATTTATACCTTTTGTCTTGTCACACTATTTTGAGCATAAATTTCAAAATAATTCAAAAAATGTTGATTTTATCATAACGGTATACTACAATGCATGAAATAAATTCACTATTTATGATACCCTTTTTTCTTTTGTTTTGTTTTGTGTTATGCAGGGTGTTAAGTCTTTTGTTGAACTATCTTCACTCACCACGGCGGTATCCTCAATCGATTTTGAGGAATCACTCGACTTCAATGACTTCAAATCGTACCCACGAGCCTCCTCTCTCCGCTACGATCCTTCCTCCATCCAATCAATGGCTAAGATCGGCCCTTGCTCCTCCTCTCGTTTTTCCTTCACCGTATCTCACAGCATTGACTCTCTCAAGCCATGGCATCTCAGTTTGACCGATTCCACGCCATCCAAGGTCGGCCACAACACCTTGGGTCCCGCACTCATCTCCCCTGTCAATGCCAGGTCATTCTCCTTCGCGTCACCCTTAGCCAGGACGCCACGTGGCAACATCAACACTGTCCGAAAGAATTTCTTCCCATCAACACCATTGCCTCAAAAAACACAAGTAATGGACCACACTACCATCCACCAACCTAGAACACCCAAACCATCCTTCCTCCAATCCCCAGCCTTATTCTTCAGAAGGGATACATGCCACGTCAGCAAATCCGAGAAAGGTCGCGAATCATTCCTCCCGTTCTTGAAGTTTTACCGACGACCTTACGATGAAATGCTCTACAGGTCAAGGATGAGACCCCCACTCGGCGGCCTCATTTCAATAGTCTCACCACAACTCAGGCGACGCCACATGTCCATCTCTCAGAGGTTTTGATAGTGGCTAGGAAAAGTACATAAGAGTATTATATTGAGCAAAAGAGTTCAATTACCACTAATAATTGATAATTATTATTATTATTAACAAGTCCAATGTCAAAAGGCAAATTAATGTTGTGTTTATATGTCTGATGCGTTGATTTAAAAAAGAAACAACGTGCAAAGTGGGATGTGAATTAGCGTGCAAAAAAAAATGTGTTATTTTGAGCAAAGGGTCCAACCAAGTTTTGGGGTGCGGAATGAACAATGCATGGAAACAAGAAAGCGTGGTCGAAACGGTGAACATTGCATTGGAAATAAACTGTGTGTTCTTATTAAGCTTTTAATGTGTTATCTTTCAAATTTACTTTGATCGAATTTTATAATATACTATCTCTCTCTCTCTCTCTCCAAAAATTAATTATCACAAAAATTCAAAAAAAATAAAAAATAAAATAAAACAAATAATTCATTCAAAGTGCTTATTTAAATTCCTCTTGAATGTGAAAATTTGAAAGTAGTGAGTGGAAAGTCTTGACATGGTTGGACTTTGGGTAATGGTTAAATAATGCAGAAAAGTGAGTGGAATTTGAAAAAAATGCATTTTTGTACGGTTGTATTTGTAGTATTAGTTGGGTGTGTTGGATTTTGATTAGTTTAAAGATGGGGTTAGTTTCGAGTTTGAAGTCATGGCAGAGAGAGTTGGTAGGAATATGTTGTTTATGACAAGTCAATATGGAGCTTTCTGAGACCTCAATGTCTTTGTCTTTTTTTGATAAGAAATAATAATATATTAATAAAACTATCACATTATGATGGCTTATTATAAGTTTACAAATGTAAATAAATCTAAGAAATAATAATTAATATACTAATAAAACTATCACGGTAGCTTAAAAAAGTATTTTTACACTAAAACAATTCAAACTTTAAGAAAACGAATAAAACTAAAATTATGAATTGCCACTGATAAAGCTTTGGACCCAAAAAAAAAAAAAAAAATCGCACTTAATAACGTTTTTGGCTTTCAAACAACAGATCCCAAATGTGAGTATGGGCTGAACTGTACTGCTAGTAAATCATATTAGAGATTTCACCTTAATATCAATTACTGATAAGGAGAATATCTAATCAAGTCTATATATCGGTTCAAGTTTTTCTCTTTATTAGATGTGGATAATTGTCTAACAATTTTGACTATTTGTGTATTTCGTAACTCATTTGAACAATTCGAAGATTTGCCGACCAAACTTAAATTTCATTATAACAATAATTTCAAAATTGACATTTTACCTCCTTCCACTTCACGCTTTTCCTAAACTTCCTCGAACTCTCCATTTCAATTAGAAACAAAACCGCTTCTTATTCTACATCAACATTATAGTTTAGCTGATGGATATATAAGGGTCTATGCATTTGTGATGTACTCCGTCCAAAAATAATTGTTTCAAAAGTTTGAATATCGCAAATTTTTTTATTTTTTTTTTTGCATTCATTTGAAAAAGGAGAAAGTAATTATAATGTACTTGTAGCTAAGCTAACAAGTGAATTTGGAAATGGACAAAGGGCTTACAACAGAGCTGAGTGTCGCTTATGGGAATAAATGTCTAAGCACGTCTCTTCCATGTACCTTTAAGTCGTGCTCTTTGGTTTCTACTTTCTACTTGTTGAAAGGAAGGTTGTGGATGTGAGGGGTAATATTTTTTATTTATATATTAATGTGCTGTAGTAGTACTTTAAAAGATGCCAAAACACCTTACAATAATCCAAACTAAGTACTCTCTCTCTCTGGATTTGATGGTCGAACTGAACGCAAGCATAGAGAGTAAAGCTCTTTTAACGTTTCATTTGATTTTTTTAAATGTTGTTGTGAAATCTGATTTTATGTCTAAATTTAGCTTAATTAATAAAAGATAGCGTCTAAATACTGATTTGTAAATTATTCAAATTGTTTGAATATCAATTTGAATTCACATCTGAAATTAATGTTATCACATTTAATGAAGTGAATAGATGAGATGAATAGTTATTGATCTAGTGTTTGGTTTTGGTATTTGTGAAATCACGAGTTTATCTAAAAGATATATATGAAAAAAATCAATTAAAAGGCAAATAATTGATAGTTTTCATGTAATCACATTACATAGATTGAACAAAATTAAAATATAAATGTAAACATAATGTAGGCCAGGAAAGAATACATAATTCTTGCGGTTCCATGGTTTGGTTCATGGCTCGATTTCATGGTTCAGTTTAATGGTTCAGTTTCACGATTTCAAATTGCGGTTCGGTCTTAAACGGTTCGGCTCGGGCCTGTTTAGGAGTGTCAAACCCCAAGCTGAGCTGAACCACATGATTTGTTAATTTCTCAAACCGAGCTAAATCACTTATGTCTAAAAATCAAATCAAACTACATGACATGATTTAGCTCAATTCGACTCCAAACCGCGATTTGAATCAAACCATTTCCACCCCTACACTCTTGTACACTCTCGTAGTAATAGGTATAGGTGTGCCGAGTGCACCTTGAGTAGTTAGTAAAGGTGTCTCTCTTGGGAGAGTAATTTCATGTATTTCCACAATCAACAATGTCAGTGCGGAAAATAATTTCCTGTAATTTCACAGCTAACAATATTGACGTGACATGATAAAAAAAAAAATCATATGCTAGATCCAAATATATTTTAGGTAGAAACAATATGTTGTAAACCTCATGAAAATCTAGTATAGACGTGACCAAAAAATAAATTAGACCGACTAAGGCCGATTTTTAAAATTAATTTTAATTAAAAATATTTTCAAATAATTAAAAAAAATTGGCCTTGGCCTTGGATGTCCCACATCGAAAGAAAAAGAAAATAAAATGGCCTTGGCTCGGCCGGCCTTGGCCTTGGCCTTGGCCTTTCCTTGGCTCGGCCGGGCTTGGCCTTGGCCTTAGATGATATCCCAATTTCCACATCGATAGAAAAACAAAGTGAAATGGCCTTGCCTTGGTATATAATGAGGCTTGGGCGGGCCAAGGTGAGCGCATAATCATTCGGCCGTGGCATTGAATTTTTTCAAAAAATAATTTTGTTAAAAATTTATTTTAAAAACCTAATTTGAAAAAGAAAAAAAAAATTAAAAACGGTTAATCGGTTAACCGGCAAACTGGTATAACCGGTAAACAGTCAAACCGTAACCGGTTAAGGCGGTTAACCGGTTCGATTCCAGTTGGTATTTTGAAAGGTTTGGAACCGTCGGTTCGATAACCGTGAACCACCGATTAACCGAACCGGCCACGTCTAAGATTCTAGTAGTGCTTCCCCATATCTACATAAATGATCCATTTACTTTTTATTATGAGATCAGAGTTGTTTATACGAAGATCGTTATCCTACAATCGCGTAGAAGATCCAATTAAATAAATAAGTTACTTTTTACTTTTTATTATGTGATCTGAGTCATTCATATGAAAATCGCAATCTTAGTGTCGGAGGTCCATTTAAACTTATAAGAGAGTAGGACTATTATTGGATTTTTAACCGCTCAGGCAAATGCGAGCTCCTTCCTACTATACGGTCTTCTTGCCACCTCGCCCTATTATTGTGCTCGAAAGACAAATACGCTTGAGCTCGACCGACAAACAAAATGTGCAAAACCAAGTGACAAAATTGGGGTCGTAAGGAGGAGGGGAGGAGCAAAGCCCGATGGAGCAAATCCATGTTCGGGCCATTATTCGTCATGAGTTGTTTGAGCTTGACTCGAGAAAACCCGAACTCGAGTAAGCCCGAATATAAACTCGACTCAAGCTCGAACACAGTTTCAAACTTGTTCTGTTATCGAGTCAATCCGGGGTCGACTCATTTGTTCGATGAAGCTCGTGTAGAGCTTGACTCATGTAGAGCTCGTCTTGATGACCTCGTTAAAAACACAAATATTTTATTGTAGTCGATTTGCTCGAATTTGACTTTGATGGGCTTACTATAAACTCAAATTTTTAGATTACTAGCAATAGGTTTGAACTCGAGCTTGACTCGGGCTCGTTAATAGCTTGACTCAAGCCAATTTTCAGGAAAAAATGAACAAGATTCAATCTCGGCTCGTTAAGACTCGAATGCGATAAAACTCGAGTTGATCGCGAACAACTCAAAACTTGATTTGTATCGAGTTTAAGCAGCGAAGTTTGCTCGAACTCGAGCTTGGAAAAAGCTCGATCTCGAAAATTTTTATATGAGTTCGAACTCGAACATGTATAACTCGACTTAGGTCATTACAACCCCGGAAGTGTTTAGTGTTGTAGCAATTATCCCACATCGTTAAAGATCCCGAGCCACTATTCTCATTGCCAATTGGTTTTAAAAAGGAACAACAGACTTTATTATATTATCAGAGCAGACCATCTGCACGTTCGAGCCCAAAAAGAGGCTCACGATTTTCTAGTCCCACGTCACCAATTTATATGCTCACGCGTAAGCCTAAACATTTGTCTACGCATTAGGGAGCGTGTTGGAGCAATTATCACATATTGGGAATTAACTAGCAAAATATTGACTATATAAAGATCCTGAGGTTATAGCTTAAAACAAATAAGCTTGTCAGCTAACGGAAGTGACTCATGATCTTTATATATTATACGCAAGGTTTGTCAATTCAAAATGTGAGATATTGTCTCTAACACGTCCCCTCACGTATAGCCGGGCTTTGCAAAGTCTTACAACGTGGACTTACTAATCGAGAGGCGCAGAGCAACATCGTGGGCTGTTGGGTCTGCACGTGTAAAGGGTATGCTTTGATACAACCTTAAAGTCCGATGTTACACATTAAAACCAACTGATAAAGAGAAGAGTAGCCCAGGATCTTTATATATTCAATGTTTGGCTAGTTAATTCCCGATGTGGAATAATTACTCTGGCACGCCCCCTCACGCGTAGCTGAATTTTTGGAGTACACATGAACGTATCTAGGGCTAGAACATTGTGGGCATCTTTTGGGCTCACACGTGCAAATGAGTTAGCTTCTCTTAAATTCAATTGGTAATAAGGGGAGTGACCCAAGATATTTATATGTTATAGGCAAGGTTTATCAATTTTCAATGTGGGATAATGTTCTCTTACACGCCCCCTCACGTTTAGCTGATTTTAAGGTGAAACCTCAGACTTTAAAATGGTATCAGAGGCACTTTATACGTGCAGGCCCAACGACCCACAATATTGCTCCAACCTACCTGATTAATAAGTCCACATTGTAAGACCATCCGCAGTGGTGATCGGGTCATGGTTACTCTCTCTCCTCCACATCAGCTCCACGTCATCGGTCATCAATAACTATAACCCCATCTTATTTTACCAACAATGGTGACAAAAATTATACTCCCTCCGTCCAACGTTAGTTGAGACTTCTTTCCCTTTTGGGTCGTCCCACGTTAGTTGAGACTGCCCAAAATGGCAAAGGAATCTTCACTATTTACCCCACTAATTCTCTCTCCTATTTCACTTTTACACTCACAACATTCTCTCTCCTAACTATTTCTCCCACTCATTCTCTCTCCTATTTAATTCTTCATACTCACAACATTTTCTTTCACTTTTTCTCTCACTTACTTTTCCTTAATTGGTGTGCCCAAAAAGTTATTCTCAACTAACGTGGGACGGAGGGAGTATATGATAAATAATCTATATATTTTAATTATTAATTAAATAATTTTATTAATATTAATATATTGATATTAATAATTAATATTAATATAATAATATAATAATATTAATATATTAATATACTAATATTAATATTAATATTAATATTAATATTAATATTAATATTAATATTAATATTAATATTAATATTAATATTAATATTAATATTAATATTAATATTAATATTAATATTAATATATTAATATTATTATTATTATTAATATTAATAATAATATATTAATATTTTGATGAGGAAGGACCCAAATGAATTTGATGACCTTTGGTCATCTGGCATGCCAAAAAATCTTTCTGGTCATTCATGCCCACTCCTTGGTCACCATTGTGGAGTGGAGTGTCAACTTCTCCACCTTAGCCAAGCCCAGGCAATTTTGTCACCATTGTAGGTGCTCTTAGAGCTAACAGCTAACAGTAACAGTGAGGGTTTGAGAGTGTCAAGTACCTAGTCTTTGAAATGAGAGACTGAGCAAAGGGACAAGAGAAGATGGTCTAAAATTAGCAAGTAGGGTTATGACATGGACATTTCCACTTTCAGTTTGCACTATCTTACAAATGCAACTCAAAACACAGAAGTCACTCAGAAAGAAACCGATGGTGGAAATGTGGTACAACAACTGCAACATGAATACAAATACATTAAATTTGAATAGGATGGTGGAAATGTGACATGGAATCCCTTCATCTAATTACTTCTTTTGGAATTATCTCATTGTTTCATCTTCAATTCCTTCCTCGTTAAAATCTTCGAAAACTACATCTCAGGTAATGCACTATCTTCATCATATTGTTATGTTGTAAGAGAACTGCAGCTTCACATCTTACCTTATGATTAAACAAGTACTCTCCTCCGTTTCAAAATACATATTTTTTTTTTCACGTTTATTAAGAAATTAAGAAATGCAATTATTACACGTGAATATGAAACTGTTTTTTTTTTTTTTTTAGGCGAAAAGGGCAATGCCCCCTAAATTTTATTAAAAATAAAATTTAAAAGTACAATAAATAAAGAAAGACAGAAAATAAAATAAAGAAAAGGTCAATCAAATTGCCTTTTAGGATTCCAAGACCTTTTAGGCATGATGTTTTTTGTTTTAGCTTTCGCTCCAGATTTTTCTCGTTTCCCTTTAACCTTTTGAAATCCATCTTCTTCATCGTAATAGTCTTCAAAATTATCGCCGTCAGCCATTGGAGCACTCGGATCAACATGAACACCGCCAACAATACCCCCATAAGTGCGAGCATCATGATAAGCCGAAGGAGAAGTATCAGAAAGACCGCCTTCAAGTTCGGAATCACATTTTTCCCGAAGAGTAAGAGCATCTTTTAGATTTTTTGGGTTTATAAATTCGGGATTAAAATATTTAGGATTAGGTATACGAGCAGTAGAGGAACGTAAGTTAGGGGCTGAGAAAGCTTGAATTTGTCTAACCTTTTCCCGAACGAGAACGTGAATATGAAAGTGATTGTCACGCACACACTTTTCATTGTATTTAACGAGTCACTCCCTCTGTCCCATAAAATTCTCTCTTTTCATTTTGGTTTATTTTTATTTATCCTAGAAAAAATGTTTTTATTTCCATATTTAGGTATTAAAATCATTGAAAGTAATCTTAGAAAAGAAAACAAATAACTAAAAACTTAAAATAATCAAATGGAAATATAATTCTTGCTTATTTGGAAAATGGTTAGTTTGGAGGGAGCAATATTTCATGACTGTCATTGATTCTCACACTTGGTATCTAACAGAGTCTATACGTCCTTATGGGCTAAAGCCCAAACCTAAAGACCAATCCACTTCTTATAAAATGAGTCCAATATATTGTGGTAGCTACTTGACAGGCCCAAGTACCTATATCGGATATTTTAAATATCAGATGTTTGACTTTTTTATCAACTTGGTTGAAATTTGATCATGACGATTTAATTATCTACATGAAATTCTAAAAAAAAAGCTGTATCTGATTCTTTATTAAAATTATTACCATCAACAGTTTTCATAATTTCACGAAAATAATTAAATTTGAGTAAGTTTATGGTTAAATTAAGTTGAACAAAAAAGAGCAACATTATTATGTGACGGAGTAACCAAAATGGGCTATAGAAGGAGCCCAAGTTGACACTTACCTTTTTCAATGTGGCTGCCTGGCCCAAACGCCCCCCCCCCCCCCCACATCCCACCCCACCCCCATAATAAAAATATCACAATCGACTTATTAAACTTTTTTTTGTTTAAAATTTCTAACCACCTAATATCAATTATAGCCGACAGGAGTATTGAACCCAAAACTTCTCTTAAGAGAGAGGGAGACACTTAAATGCATTTTGTGCATTACTCGTATAATAATAGTCCAGTAATGAATCTAGGATAAAACTAAAGTGGTGCACAAATTAATTGGACCACTTGTAGATCCGCCCTATAATAGTCAATTATATTAAAATCATATGCTTATTTACAAATGAGAAATTTATTTTATTTTGAGTCGAATAAAAAAGAAAAGTATAACATTTATACGTAACAACAAGTCAAAAATAAATTTGAGAAAAAAAATCTCTATCTTTATGTATTGGGCAAATGACATATTAGGATCCAAAGTTTAGGGGGTATGTGCCAATCGAGATCTAATGTTTCAATTTTGTCAATTTAGGGTCTAAAGTTAACACTGCTAGGCAGCTTGAGGTTTTTTAACGAAATTGTTAACAGAACTCAGTTAAATCACATGTGCCTTGCACATGTGACTTAACTGGGATTTTTTTTTTTGGGCTTTTAATCATTTCGCACATAAATGGGTCACCATTCCCAATTATAACCCCTGTTTTCTCACCTCAGTCCATTCATTATCCTCATTCTAAATATCGCCCAAGGTGGCCGGTTCGATTAATCGGCGGTTTACGGTTATCGAACCGGCGGTTAAAACCTTGGGGGAGGAAGAATCGAAATCGAACCGGTTAACCGTCTAATCCGGTTACGGTTGTCCGGTTAGACCGGTTTTTCGGTTTATCCGGTTAACCGCCTAATCCGGTTAGGTTTTTAAAAGAAATTTTTAACAGAATTAAAAACAGTTACGAAAAAAAATTAATTTTTTAACAGTTTTTGAATAAAAAAGTTAACTTTTTAACATTGTTTTGAAAAAACAGTTACCTTTTTAACAGTTTATGTTAAGTTCTATACTGTATATTAACATTTTTTTTCAATTTTTTTTTGATAAAGAAGACTATTTTAAATGTTGGTTAGTCCAGAAAGTTTTGCAAAAAGTTATATAAAAAAAGTTTTGAATTTTGAAAGAAATAAAACTTAACTTTTTAAAAAGAAATGAAAGTATATAAAAGAAAAAAAGGGACGGTACCCTTAAATTTTATTAATTAAAATAAAATTACAAAGAGGAGACAATCAACCTTACCCTTTTATAAATAAGGGAGACATTTAGGAGCCTTTACCTCAACCTAACTATTACAATTAAATAAAAATAAACCTAATCTAAAGTCTAAACTAATCTAATTAAAATAAAAATTAATCTAAAACATCATTCATTCATCAATCATCACTACTTTTCGTGGAGTCCTCGACATCGTATTGATATTTTGGATCTGATAATAAATGATCCTCATCATAAGGCAAGTCTTGTTGTCTTTTTTCCGCTCTAACCCAATCGTCAAGTAAGAGTTGATGTTCCAAATTTTCACTAGTTAGTTGGGAACGTCTTTCATCCAAAACATTTCCTCCAACGCTAAATGCCGATTCAACCGACACCGTTGAAGCGGGAGAGGCTAAGAACTCTTTTGCAACTATTGAAAGTATAGGGTAAATTTCTTTCCTTCTTGACCACCATTGTAAAACATCAAATTCATTTGAATTTGGGTCTTGATTTAATTCAAAGTTGGTAGTGAAATAAGTTTCTAACTCCACGGAAATGTTTGATGATGATGAAGATAAACCTCGAGAAGGACCAAGTTTTTTACTATACAAATTTGCAAAAAAATTATATGGATCCCCACTAGAAAAACTTCGTTGAGAAATAGAGGAAGCATCTTCATGTTGTTGACTTTGAGAAGTGTTTCCATATAAGCCATTATATTCGTTAAAAAGGTTCACCATATCATTTTTTTATATTTTGAACAATAATTGACGGAAGTTCATTATCACCGTCACCATCGGGATATAACTTCAAATAATAATAAGTTATAATGCACTATAAATCATCTAATTTAACTTGGGGATCTAATAACTTTGTAACAAAAAAGAGAGACGAAATAGTGTCATAATATTTAAGTCACTTTTCTCTCATGGAAACAATGCATTCTTTTAAAATAGGGCATTGTCTTAAATTGTCGAAACTAGTAACAATTGCAACACAATGCTCAAGCACCAAAACAGAAGTTGGATAATAAACTGTCGAAAAAGCCAAAGTAAAGGTATTGAAAATCTTTAACAATTCACATAAATTAGTGCATGCATTCCATTGATAAGCAAGTAGAGGTTCATTACAGTCAATTGACATAAAAAATTGCATAAGGAGATCTTTATAAGCAAAATCATCGATTAACATTTTGTAGGTGAAATTCCACTTAGTTGAAATATCATAAGTAAAACATTTGTCCGCCATACATTTACTTCTTAAAATTTGATCCATTTTTTTGTATTATTTTTTTTTAGAAATAAATTGAATACATTGTCTAATTGGCTTAACATAAACCTCTAATGCTTTCAAACCATCTCTAACACATAAGTTAATAATATGACATAAACATCTAATTAATCTTTTTCAAAATAGTAAATATCTTATTCAAAATATCATACTCAACAAAAATCTCAAGCAATTTTGCACAAATATTTTTCGCAGAATGCAGTGGCTCAAAATCTTGATAAGCAATAAATCTTTTTTGGATAGTCCATGAATTATCTATCCAATGGCAAGTAACGCCCGAATAAGTATTTCTTTGCCAATGATCACTCCAACCATCGGCACAAATTGAAACTTTATTTTCTAAATTTTATAAAACACCAATTAAATCTTTTTTATATCTTTTCACCACTCTAGTAATATCACGTACGAGATTCGTACGTGGTACTCTCGTGGCGGCGGAATTTAAAGAAAGTCGAACAAAATTTCCATAAAAATAATCATCCGCAAAATTAAAAGGAAGGCCTTTAACGCAAACTAATTTGGTTAGTTCATCCCTATAAACCCACTTATCAAATTTAAAAAGGACGGAAGGGGAAGACGAACCTTGTGCACTCATACCCGTGTTGGAACATGAACGATTCATTAACCATGAACCGACTCACAACTAGATTAAGAAGAGATGGAGAAGAAGAATAAGACGGAAGCGTATACCTTGTGATTCTATGTTTGTTCTTAGTCTTGTTCTTGTTCTTGAGTAAAGAGAATGAAGTAAGAAGATAGACTTCAAATTAGGGAGGAGTAGATCTTCTAAATGATGAGTGCCCTTAATCTCTTTAATCTTCAATTACTTAGGAAGAGTTTTGACTGAATGAGAATAATGTAACTAGTAGATTCATAGGCCTTTATATAGGAATCCAAGGGGCACTTCATTTAGGGACTACACCTATTGATATATAAGACATTACCATTATGCCCATAATTTAATGGTATACTTATATTATGGAATTCTACATATTATGTTGAGTTATATACTTTATACTATATATTATAATATTGATCATTATATTATTAAGTATTTATATGTTATATTAATTCATGTTCTTACAATCTCCCACTTGGATTATTATAACATATACCTTCACTTAATAAATTTCTTCAATCATATTTATAACACAAATGACAACCCTTATGTGCACTTTGTTATCATTCGAAAAAAATCCCGTCCATTAGTCATATAAGTATAAGGACTAAAGGGGCAGTCGTTGTAATTGATTCACAACTAAACCCACATTAATCACATATATATATCCAACTAAATGACATAGATTAAGTATAGATATGTAGCATGGAATATTAATGAATATATATAAAAGATGCGTATATATATTCTCCAACTAGTCCTACTTTAAACAAATGAGATCAATTTAAATGAAAACAACACAAGGAAATAGAAACATTTAAAACTCCCACTGATTTAGGCATTATCAAAAGTCATTACACCCATATGAGCAACATGCTCGTGAAATACTAAAGGAGATAACGCCTTAGTAAATGGATCCGCTAACATGGAGTTTGTACCAATAAGTTCTATTTCTATTTGTTCATTTTGTACTCTTTCTCTTACAACAAGAAACTTAATATCTATATGCTTAGATTTAGATGAACTCTTGTTGTTGTTGGAGTACAATACCGCGGCCCGATTGTCACAATACAACTTAAGCGGTCTTTCAACACCTTTGACAATCCGCAGTCCTTCAATGAATTTACGCAACCATATAGCTTGATTGGATGCCTCATAGCAAGCAACAAATTCGGCTTCCATGGTGGAAGTAGTAACTAATGTTTTCTTGGCACTTCTCCAAGATATCGCTCCACCGGCCAAAGTGAAGACATAAACCGATGTCGATTTGCGACTATCTTGGCATCCAGCAAAGTCGGAATCGGAAAAACCAATGATCTCAAGATGATCCGACTTTGTATATGTAAGCATGTAGTTCTTCGTGTTTTGTAAGTATCTCATCACTCTTTTGGCTGCGACCCAATGTTCTCTTCCCGGATTGCTTTGATATCGCTCAAGCATGCCAACAATAAAGGCAAGATCTGGGCGAGTACAGACTTGAGCATACATTAGGCTTCCTACTGCCGATGCGTAAGGGATATTTTCCATATACTTGGATTCAAGATTACTTTTAGGACATTGATTTAGACTGAATTTATCTCCCTTAGAGACCGGGGTGTCATGTGGTTTACAATTCTCCATGCTAAACCTTTGTAATACCTTCTCTATATAGCTCTTTTGTGATAATCCTAACATACCTCGTGAGCGATCACGATGTATTTGGATTCCTAATACAAAAGAAGCTTCTCCAAGATCTTTCATCTCAAATTTGTTTGAGAGAAATTTCTTGGTTTCCTTAAGAAGGACCTTATCATTACTAGCAAGTAAAATGTCATCCACATATAAGATCAAAAATATAAATCTACTCCCACTGAACTTATGGTACACACAATCTTCACCAAGATTCATTTCAAAACCAAATGAAAGAATAACTTGGTTAAATTTTAAGTACCATTGACGAGATGCTTGCTTGAGCCCATAAATGAATTTCTTAAGTTTACAAACTAGTTGACTAGTTTGATCCGAATCAGTCACCATTTCTGGTTTCTTCATATAGATAGTTTCCTCAATGTCGCCATTGAGAAAAGCTGTCTTTACATCCATTTGATGAAGCTCAAGGTCAAAATGTGCAACTAAAGCCATAATGATCCTAAAAGCATTTTTAGAGGATATCGGTGATAATGTTTCTTTGTAATCAATGCCTTCTTTTTGAGTAAATCCTTTAGCGACAAGACGAGCCTTATGTCTTTCCACATTCCCTTGTGAATCCCTTTTGGTCTTAAAGATCCATTTACATCTGATGAGTTTCACATTCTTAGGTAATGGGACAAGATCCCAAACGTCATTATCATTCATGGATTTTAACTCTTCATTTATGGCATCAATCCACTTATGAGAATTTGAACCACTAATGGCTTCATGGAAGGTGATTGGCTCATCTCCCACTAAGCCTAACGGTTCCTCATTCTCGGCAAGATATACATCATAAAAATCCGGTATAGCACTCCTTCTTGCTCTATTAAATCTTCTTAATGGCACCGGTTCTTCTTGATTTTGAGGGTGTTGATTTTCCTCATCAACATTTTCATGTTGTTCATTAATAGGAGAATTAACGTCATTTTGAATTATATGTTCTTGTCAAATTTCAGGCACAACTGCTTGATTTTCGATAGGAACTATAGGAAGAGGTATAGAAACAAATTCCTCTTCCATTTCTTCAAATTCAAAATTACTATTCAAATTTTCCCCTCTAAATTCAACATCCTCAAAGAACCTAGCATTTTCCGTCTCGAAAAAGGTTCTCGTCTTTGGGTCATAGAATTTATATCCCCTAGATCTTTGAGAATACCCTACAAAATAACTACTAACTGTCTTAGCGTCCAACTTTC
The DNA here is from genome assembly GCA_022495995.1 of Adenophora triphylla var. japonica. Taxonomy (NCBI): domain Eukaryota; kingdom Viridiplantae; phylum Streptophyta; class Magnoliopsida; order Asterales; family Campanulaceae; genus Adenophora; species Adenophora triphylla. Next base: position 421,800 of record JAFEMH010001063.1, read on the forward strand.
CTTCGTTAGGTCTATAAGGCCTAGCTTCGGCTGGACAACCCCAAACATGAAGATGATTAAGGGACGGTTTCTTACCGGTCCATAATTCATAAGGGGTTTTGTCAGTAGCTTTTGAAGGAGCTCTATTAAGTAGGTAGGTTGCGGTTTTCAAAGCATCGCCCCATAATGAGTGAGTTAAAGAAGTACAAGAAATCATACTTCTTACCATATCCTTAAGGGTTCTATTACGTCTCTCGGCTACACCATTCATGCTAGGTGTCCCCGACATGGTGTAGTGAGGGACAATCCCACACTCTTCCAAATAGCGAGCAAAAGGACCCGGACGTTGTTCTCCCGAACCGTCATTCCGACCGTAGTATTCACCACCACGATCGGATCTAACGTTCTTAATAGTCTTTTCAAGTTGATTTTCAACTTTGGCTTTAAAAGACTTGAAAACGTCCAATGATTGAGACTTTTCATGAAGTAAATAAATGTATCCATAACGAGAGAAGTCATCTATGAACGTAATAAAATATGTTTGTCCGTTCCATGAAGGGGTAGGGAACGGTCCACATATGTCCGTATGAATTAGTTCTAAGACTTTTGTAGCTCTCAAGGACTCATTTTTATTTGTACTATTCGTGAATTTTTCCTTAAGGCATTCAATACAAAAGTTATTTTCCGGAGTATCAAGCTTATGCAATATTCCCTCGGACACAAGCTTGTCAATTCTCCTTTTGGAGATATGACCCAAACGCCTATGCCACAAGGTATAAGAGTTTTTACTTGAAAACTTTCTTTTTATGCCTCGAGAGTTAGTTTCATTATTATGAGACTCATTTAATGAATTGACTGTGTCAAGTAAATATAGATTATCAATGTAAGATAAAGAGCTAGTACCAAAAAGTTTTGAATCAAAATATAAATTGCATTTATTATTGCCGAAGATACATGAATAACCTTCCCGATCTAATGTAGTGACGGAAATCAAATTTCGTCTAAAGGATGGAATAATAAATACATTGTTCAAAACTAAATAATATTCGGTACTAAGAGATAATCTAAAAGTCCCTATGCCCTCCACCTCTACCGGCTTTCCAGCTCCCATGTAGATGAATCTTTCACCTTCATTAGGCGTTTGGTAGTTCAGGCAACCCTGCATACATGAACTTATGTGAGTAGTTGCACCGGAGTCTAACCACCATGTATACGAAGGATTTGAAACTAAATTAGCTTCAGTACAAACAAAGCTAAATGACATACCTTTCTTAATTCGCCATTGGCGATACTTAGGGCAGTCGGGCTTCATGTGAGTGGGGTCCTTGCAAAAGAAGCACTTTTTCACCTTTTGATCATTTGATGATCCCTTAGGCTTCTTTGTTGCAAACGCAATCTCCTTACCTTTTCTCTTAATCCCACGAGAAGAGGTAGATGCATAATGTGCACTTTCGGGTTTAGTGTGTTTCAACCTATCTTCTTCCTCCGTGACATGTGAAATTAATTCATTAATATTCCACTTGTCCTTTTGACAATTGTAGGTCGTTTCAAAATGACCAAATTGTGAAGGAAGAGAAATTAAAGCCAAATGCACAAGCAAGTCTTCCGACAAGTCCAACTTGAGTGCTTTTAATTTCGTTGATAGATGAAACATTTCCATTATGTATTCCCTTAGGTTTCCGGTGCCCTTGTACCTCATGGAAACAAGCTTCCTCAAGGTAGCACTTGTTTTCGATTTATCGCTTTTTGCAAAGCGTTGTTCTAGGGCATCTAGGAAACCTTTTGCACCATCATCCTCGGAGACACTGTTCAGAAATGTCTCCGGGACTGCATTCTTAATTATGCTTAGGCTGACGCGATTAGAACGCTTCCACCTCTCTGAACTCAAGCGGTCTTCCGCAGTGCTTTTATCAGTTAGAGGGGAAAGAGCTTGTTCTCTTAATGCGAGGTCAAGGTCCAAACAGCCTAAGACCATAGTAATCTTGTTTTTCCAAGTTTTAAAGTTTGTCCCAGTTAGCAAAGGAATTGAGTTTAAGGCAGTAGTAACAGAAGAAGCACTGATCAAATCTGAATGAAGAGAACAAAAGAATGAAACAAAACATGTAAAAGAATCTACATAATGATTAATTATATCAAATGAATTCCATCAAAATAAAAGATAAGCAATATGACATCAAGACTAATCTTTGGATTGCGAATTAACTCACAATTTGATTTATCTTAGGGTAAACAAGTAGCTTAAACAACACACTTTAAATACTTGCCTTCCTTTGGGACGGATCAATTACAAAAAGTGTCCTAAAGTTTAAGATACTTGTTCCCCGGTAATAAAGAATATAAACAATTCACTTTAAACACCCGCCTTCCTTTGGGATGGTTCACAGTATTTAAAATGACCAAAAGTTTAGTTCAATTATTACCCCATGAATGTAAATATTTAGTCAACAACAAGGCCTCCTTTGGGAAACAAGCATGTTATCACATATCAATATTTACATTCATCTTTTAACAAGTTTGAATTTAATCAACAAGGTCTCCTTTGGGAAACAAGCATGTTAACTTTGTTCAAAAAATGTTAAGGATATAATTAATCGGAAACATAAGGCCTTAAGGTAATTAATGAAATTTATTAATAAAAGATAGTAGTCCTTTTGTTCTACCCGTCCATTCTTAAAGTTTGACAACTTTAAGAACCGCCAATCAGCGTGACTGGTGTCCGGATACCATATTTTATCAATAAATTATCAAAAATTCAGGGCACAAATTAATGTGAATTTTACTCAAAAAATGAATGAAAATTGATCAAAATAGCAAAAGATTGAAAATTTTGAAAATCTGGCCAAAATTAAGTGGTGCTCGGTCGAGTCAAGGAAGGTGCTCGGCCGAGCAAAACACTCCAGAGAACACCCCTTTCTGATCCCTCACGCTCGGCCGAGTCTTTAGGGGTGTTCGGCCGAGCCCTTATGGGTGCTCGGCCGAGCACTATCCTTGACTCGGCCGAGCATCATGACCGTTGGATGGCGCCTTTTCAAAAATTTTCAAACGATGTGCTGGTATAAATGGTGTGCTCGGCCGAGTCAAGGGAGGTGCTCGGCCGAGCATATCCTGAATATTAGATTTTCCAGATTTTTAGAGCCATAACACCCAATTAGACTATCAATTCTTAACTTAATGGTGAATCAATATTCAACCAAAGCAAGTAGATCCGCATACTCACATCACATTTTTAAATGCGTGGCTATGCATATGAACAAACTCACAACGCATCCAAGGATGGTGGCTATGTTCAAAAATGGGATAATCTTATATTAAGAATTGAAAGCCTTTGAGTAAACCAAAATAAGAAATAGAATGAAGTTTATGAATATAATACTCTTAGACAAGATGAGTATCATGAACAAGAACAAAAAACTAGATGAAATCATACAAGAATTAAAGCATAAGGCTTTATAAGAATTTCAAACTCAATCTAGTATATGAGTAGGCTCTGATACCAATTGTTGGAACATGAACGATCCATTAACCATGAACCGACTCACAACTAGATTAAGAAGAGATGGAGAAGAAGAATAAGACGGAAGGGTGTACCTTGTGATTCCATGTTTGTTCTTAGTCTTGTTCTTGTTCTTGAGTAAAGAGGATGAAGTAAGAAGATAGACTTCAAATTAGGGAGGAGTAGATCTTCTAAATGATGAGTGCCCTTAATCTCTTTAATCTTCAATTATTTAGGAAGAGTTTTGACTGAATGAGAATAATGTAACTAGTAGATTCATAGGCTTGATGGATAGGCCTTTATATAGGAATCCAAGGGGCACTTCATTTAGGGACTACACCTATTGATATATAAGACATTACCATTATGCCCATCATTTAATGGTATACTTATATTATGGAATTCTACATATTATGTTGAGTTCTATACTTTATACCATATATTATAATATTGATCATTATATTATTAAGTATTTATATGTTATATTAATCCATGTTCTTACAACCCGAACTATGTTGATATTATAATTGAGTTTGATTAGTGGAAATGTCAAGTTTCTCGGAATGTTTTGACGCGGTATGTCCGTTGAGCGTCTCATGCCCTCCACCTATTTTTAGTGAGTAAACTTTGTCACAATAGTTGCAATGTGCTTTAAGATTATAGTCATCTTCGGGAGTAATTTTTCTTTTTGTGAAATGGATCGCGAAGGTATCAAATTGCGGCTCTCTTTCTCTAGGAGGTTGAAGCGGTTGACGTTGTCCCCGACTCCGACCACCTCCCCTAGCTCGGTCCCCCTACTCCTCCTACTACCACCACTTTCAATTTCAAAAGCTTCTTCTTCCTCACTTTGTTGGGTATTTGGATTTTGATAATCAAAATCATCGTTGGGGGAGGAAAACCAACATGTTCCTTGTCTAAATTGCTTCTTCTTTGGTTTGAATCCATTTGGATTAAGAAAAATGAAGATTGGAAATGAAATCTAGCTTTAAAATGGATGAAAATGAAGAAAAACACTAATTTTGGTAGAAAACCAACTGAAAATGAGGTAATATTTAACTGAAAATTGGGTGAGAGTAAGAAAATATGTGAATATTTGAGAGTAGAAGTGAAAGAGTAGAGAAAAATAATGTGAAAATAAAATGAAAGGAGGGAGGTGATATTTATAGTTAATTTTAATGCTTTAATTTTTTTTTTTTTGTTAAATCATCTGTTACTAACTAAACTAACTGGAAAGGGGGGGGGCAGCCCGGCTGGACAGGCCAGGCAGGCAAGGCATGCGCCAGGCGGGCGGCCCAAGGCCCCAACGGTCATCCCAAAACCCAAGTCCCAACGGTCATATGACCGTTTGAATTTGAAATAACTATTGCCGGTTTTGCCGGTTCAACCGTCGGTTTTAACCGGAAGTTCAACCGGCGGTTGGACCGATTTCCTAACCTCCCAACCGTAACCGAATCGTCAAAACCCCTGTTTTGGTTAAGCCGATTCGGTTCAACCGAGTTGATCGGTTTTTTTTACGATTTTGACCGGTTCAAAACCGGCCGATTAGCCGGTCCGGTTCAATTTTTGGCCACCTCTAGCCCAATTCCCTCACTTCATCCCTTCCAAGTCACGCCTACCCGCATCCCGACTCCGGCTACCACCAACACTTTCCTCCCCGCCCGCTACATTTATCTCATTTATGGCAGCCTCGTGCCCTTCCCCTCAACCTGGGCTCGTAGCAACTCTGTCGTTGGTAGCGTGGCGAATGTGAAAAACCCATCAAGAAATCAAATGCCCCACAAGTCTCATCTAGTTTCATTGGTAGAAAGTCATTGTTTCGAAGCTATTACACCGCCCCTCTTCTCACTATGGTTCAGATCTGATTTTTTTTTTTTTTCTTTTGAATATTTTCATTTTCAATTTGATCTAGGATTAAATTTTAGACTTTGATGGGGACTTGCTAACTGATTTTGGCTTTCTCCCACTCTATGTTTCTCCTATTACAGCTCTTACTCAACCTAATAATCATATTTTCGTGTCGATAATTTTCAGAAAATCAACTATTATTAGGTGTTTTCCTTATATTAGTCTGTTTGTGTTCTTTAAATCAGTGTGTGTGTTTTTAATGGTGATTTTTGGTTAATAGTAGTGGTTATGGGCTGATGGTGGCGGCATTGAGTTGATGGTGATGGTGGTTGTCAATGACGGTGGTCAGTGATGGTAAGGAAGGGAGAGAGTACATATAATTATTAAAGAAATTGTTAGTCAAATATATTTATAGATTAGTAATTATTTTATCCCAATCATTAAGACATTATTGAGGACCCCTAATTTCAACTATACTACTTAGAATTTTCTATTTATCCTTAGAATTCCATTAGTGCTAGTGCCATACACTTATATTTTTTCAAAGATTACTAAAGACCTGAAGACCTGAGTTGTTTTGTTAGGTCCAATTGGTAGAAAAACAGGCTAGAGGGGGGGTGAATAGCCTGATTAAACTTTTTCAAAATAGACAAGTAATTTATCAAAAGCTAAACCGATGTTAACCAGTTACGCAACGGATAAAGTATTACTAGTTTACTCACACAAATAATCGATTAAGAAAATGAGTTTCAAGTAAGTTAAAATATCATACAAATTATATTACAATAAGAAAGACAAATTAAGCAGTTAAGGATTCAAATTATAACCGATGATAGAGATCAACCGGTTACAAGACAAGATAAAATGAGCAAACACAAAGATAAATGGACACAGTTGTTTGGAGAAGTTCACATTGTTAACGAACTGCTACTTCCTATACCAAGTTTGGTCAAAACTTAGATTTGTGAAAATGTGCACTATTAATGTCACTAGTCTGTTACAAGTTGCAAGCTTTATGATTGAAAGCTGTCTAAAGCAAAGTGATCACTAATGGATCGTGATACAAGTTTGACCAAGTGTTTTCAAGAGATGTATTCACAAGTTGAACTGATTTCTCTTGGATGTGTAGTGTGATAAATCAATGTGTTTCAGACATAGTCTTGTTGGGGAACACTTACAGGAATTGATTGAGTGTGCACAGTGTTTGTACTAATAAATGATTTAGTGAATATAAGGACGGAATGTTTTGAACTTCAAGGCTTGAGTATTTTCAGCACTTGCAGTTCTTGACAATTCCACTCTCAAAGTCTTCAATTCACCAACCCTATTCAATGCTTTAAGGAAGGTATTTATAATGTCTTCAAATGGATCTGTTGTCTTTGAAGGGGATGAAGGGATGACTTGTACTGAAAAACATTAAATGAGAATATCTTATGCATTGAATGCTTGAGATTTGAAGTATAACCATATTTGAATTTTCCACTGGGTAAAGAAGTCGTTGTGAGTATTGGTAACTTGAACATTCCTTGAAATAGTTACTTACAAAGCGTCGGCATGGTCTTCATAGCAACTGTTCTACCAACTTTAGCTAAGTAGTAGGCTAAGTAGGTGAGAGCAATTAATGATAGGTCAACTGATGGGAACTTGTTGAGTAAGCTTGACCGACTGCAGCAACTGAGTAACTGATAAGCATAACCGGTTAACTGACTAAACCGGTTGAAGGGTTGAACAGCTGAGCTCATGACCGGTTAAGGCAGTCAACCGATTGAGGTCTTTAACATGATGAACAAGTTAATCAATATCTTCTTGGAAAACTCAAGGGCTTCAAGTTTTCAATTATCTTTGAGAAAATACAAGAATAAAACACACAGGGACTAGCACTAATGTGATCCTAGGGGTATATATAGAAAATTCTAAGTAGTCTATTTAAAATTAGGGATTCTCAATAATGCTTTAATGATTGGGATTAAGCAATTGTTAAGCTATACATATATTTCACTAACATGTTTCAAAGAAGAATTGGTTAACTTGTTCAACCTGCCAAAGACCATAACCGGTTGACTTTCTTGACCGGTTATGATCACCCTTCAACCGGTCAGTCAGCCAACCGGTTATGCCTCTATCAGTTACTCAACTGCAAGTCGGTCAAGCTTCCCCAACAAGCCTCCATCAGTTAACCTATCATTAATTGCTCTCACCTACTTAGCTAAAGTTGGTAGAGCAGTTGCTATAAATATCATGCTGCTACCTTGTCAGTAACTACTTCAAGTAATGTTCAAGTTACCAGTACTCACAACAACTTCTTTATTCAGTGGATATTTCAAACTTGGCTGTACTTCAAATCTTAAGCATTCAATACAGAAGATATTCTTATTTAATGCTTGACAGTCCAAGTCATCCCTTCAACCCCTTTAAAGAAAATTGATCTTCTTAAGACAACTATAAATACCTCACTTAAAGCATTGAAGAGGGTTGGTGCATTGAAGAATTTGAGAATAGAATTGTCAAGAACTGCAAGTGCTGAATTCCTTCAAGCATTAAAGTTCAAGACACTAAGTCCTTGTAATCACTAGACCATTTATTATGACAAACACTGTGCACACTCAATCAATTCTTTTAAGTGTTCCCCAACAAGACTATGTTTGGAACATACTGGTTGATCACACCACACACCTAAGACAAATCAGTTCAACTTTGAACACATCTCTTGAAAACACCTGGTCAAACTTGTATCACGATCCATTAGTGATCACTTTCCTTTATGCAGTCTTAAACCTTCCTTATAGGTTAAGGCATGCAACTTGTAATAGATTAGTGAATATTAATAGTGCACATTTTCACAAATCCAAATCTTGATCAAACTTTGTAGAGCACGTATCAGTTAGTTAACACTGTGAAACTCTCCAAATAACTGTGTTCCTTTGTTTGTGTGTTTGCTCATTTTATCTTGTCTTGTAACCTGTTAATCTCTATCACCGGTTACAACCTTTTAATTCCTTAACTGCCTTGTTTTGTCTTTATTATTGTAATATATTTTGCATGATATTTTAACCTTGTTGAAATTTCTTTTACTTAACCGATTATTTGAGTGAGTTAAACCGTTAATATTTTATCCGCTGCGTAATCGGTTAATATCGGTTTAGCTTTTGATAAGTTAATTGACTATTTTGAAAATGTTTTAAAAAGAATTTTTAATAAGGCTATTCAACCCCTCCCCCTTTAGCTTGTTTTTCTACCAATTTGGCCTAATAGAAATAAATAATAAGATTTTATAACAACAATAATTTAATTTTTTAGAGAATTAATTTAACTTTTTATTTTTGTTTAAAATGGAAAAATAGTATTAAATTATTGAAAGAATTTACTGCAATTTTTTTTTTAAAAAAATTCATTGAAAAGTAATTAGGATCTTGTCAATTTAGGGTCTACGAATAAAGGGTAACTTGGAAATTTTAACCATAGATAACCTTAGTTAAGTTATACATGTGAATTAACTGATTTTTCTTTGCAATTTAATCCAATAATTCTTAACTGACTAACTAACGTTGGTAAATTTGGATACTAAATTTATAAAATTGGAACATCACCGATTGATATACACCCCCCTAAACTTTGTATTCTAATTTGTCATTTGCCCTTATGTATTTCCATATTAATTTTTTTGTTCACTTGTAGATTAATTTGTAGCTACTCAGTTGCTCTAAACTAAATCATTTTATATAATGATAGTCTACATGTTTGTATTCCTCTTAGCTTACACGAAATATTATGATGTGCCCTAAATAATAATGCAGACTTTAACATATTTCCCCCTACTTGTAATGGTCAAGCCATGTCTGCCTAAATATTTGGAGACCATTACTTCATTAACAATCATGATTTATTACTCCCTCCGCCCCCTAAATTGTTGAAGTACCATTTGTTCCAAATTACCTTGAATAAAATATTTGATCCAATATACTTCCTCTGTCCCAAAATATTTGTCCCATTTAATTTTTTTGTTGAACTTTGACCACAAATTTATGAGAGATTAATCATGTTTATAAAATTCTAAAAGTTGTTGTTGATAATATTATTAATGGTGAATCAATAGGAATTTTTAGAATTTCATGAATATAATTAAATTATCATATATTTGTGGTCAAAGTTCAACAAAAAGTCAAATGTGACAAATATTTTGGGACGGAGGGAGTATAAAATTGGAAAACTTAATTTCTTAACAAGGCTTTTTAAAAATGATGATACAATTTAATATGATATCATAGCTGATCCCAGGGGCGGACACAAGAAGATTAAAAGGGGTGAAAGTGAATCCCCCTTAAATAAAAAATATGTATAGTTCAGTGGTTAATATGTTGTCATTTTAACTCGATAATTATAGGTTCAAATCTCATATCAAGCATATTTTTTTTCAGACAATGTTTTATAGTGTATTTGTGTATCCTCTTATAAAATGCTCTGAGTCTGCCACTACCCAAGTTGATAATGAAGTTGTTTATTCATCTTATGTTTGGGAAGATAGTCATACCAACGTGTTAATGATCCACGTATAGTATAGAGCTGGGTCATTGTGGCCTACACGTGAAGAGGCTCTTTAAAGAATGATGGTTCAATTCTAATATAAATTAATATTCAAATTTAATTTTAATAGATAATCTGAAAACGTGTATTTTTATACATTTTAATGGCAAAAATGCATAAATATTCTTGTTATCCATTTTTAAACATTTAATTTTATGATAATAAAACGAGTAGCAAAAAAAAATTGGTAAAAAAGCAATTAGGTACAAAGTTTTTATAAAAAAAAAACAATTAGAAACAAAGTTTTTTATAAAAAAACATTCAATTTGAAACAAAATTTTCTTAAATTTAAATGTCCATATTCATATTTAGGGATAGAGGAATAATATTCTTAAATGCCCAAATATATACATGGTATGTTTATTTTTTTCTCGTTGTAAGAAAAATAATATTATCATCTTATTCCCAAAATTAACATTTTAAAAAAAATTAATTTGCTTTTGATTAAAAAAATTTAATTAATTTTTTAAACATTCAAAAGAATAAATATTTATCTTGGGATGGATTGGATTGAGCATTAGGGTTGGCTTGGTAGATATATCAATTGTAAAGCAATGTTAAGGACACAAAAAAAGTCACAAAATCTTGCTCACAACATTATTTGTCGATATTTTATTTGTTACATCGATAGTGGACCCGCTACACTATAATTAAAAAAGACAAATTACAAATAAGGGGGCCAAAGTATGGGGGTGTTTGCACTAAAGGGTCCAATGTAATTTTTGGCTATTGAGGCTGCATAGTCGTGAAAAATTGACAGTCAAGTGTTTTTTGACGAAAATATTAGATTTTTTTGTTAAATTATCATGTGTCGTACACGTTACACTTAATGGATCACATTTTGGTCATTACAATCACATTTTTCAGTTTGGTATTTAATTTTTTCCCTTCTAATTTCAACTACAACTTAAAAACCCTTTCACAATATAATTTTTTTAAATCAATCTTATTTCCACCATGACCATACCATCACCGGTGTAACCACCAACACTAACACCACCACTACCAATAACGCTAACAGTATCACCATTTTTTATGACTAATTTGAGATTTGTTTTGAGCAATTGCAATTTTAGTTGCAATTTTAATTTTTGAATATTGCATTTTTTTAGAAGTTTATGGCTCTTTTTAATATTGTTAGACTCAGAGATCTGATGAAATATGTTAACATTAATTTTGTTCTACACCGTGATATCTTTTCATAGAATATTTATTTGTTTAATTTGGACTTAAATTAAAAGAGTTATGGCAACTTAAATTTGAGTTGAAGAATAATTTAGACAAACCCAGTAGAACCAATTTGCAGTAGAGAGAGAAATGGAGGACATCTAGTTCTAGTCTAGATCTAGATTTGAGAGGGAATGAATCAAGGAAAAAGCGAGGGGAAGTAAGTCACCGGTGTGTGGAGCAGTGTGTGAGGAGGTGATGATGCATACATGGCTGACGACAAAGGTAGACGGTGGTGGGTTAGAGATGGGACAGAGAAGAAGATTAGAAAAAGGTATTGTTTTTTATATTCTAATTAGTTTTAGGGATAAAAGAAGTAATAAGATAGAGGGACAGTGTGGGGAGAAGGGGCGGTGGCGATTTTGGAGGTGGCGTGAGAGGGTGACGTCGGTGAAAGAATGGTTGTTAGTATGGGTGGATTATATGTGTTTTGTTGAGGAAAAATTATATTTTACCCCTTTCAATTTCTAAAATTTCATTATACCCCTTATTTACTAATGTTTATTTTCAAAATGTCTTTTGTTAAGTGTCACGTGGACAACAGGTGATGATTTAAGGAAAAAAATCATAGTTTCTGTCAAAAAGCACTTAACTTCCAACTTTTCACGAATTTAGACCCTCAATAGCAAAAAATAAAATAAAATACATTGAACCCTGAGTGCAAACACCTCCATACTTTGGACCCTTATTTGTAATTTGTCCAATTAAAAACATCAATAAAATTATTATAGCTAGAATTTTGTAAGCAAGTTTTTGTTACTATTTTGTGCCCATAGAATTGTTTATCAATTGTATTTCACTTACAACATGTACCAACCAAGTTTATATTGGTACATAATAAAATATGTACCATTATCAACCGACTAAGTCAGTATACCAACTTAGTTGGTACGATTGATAATCGGTTGTTATGGTTGATAATAAACTCTATTAAATGTAGAATCAAAATCCAAAATGTATAACATTTATTTTGCTAATCAAGTTTTGAATATTTATTTTGTGATACTCCAATTTTCTATGTTCATAAATACAAAAAATGGTAATCAGATAGAAAATTTAACAATCTAAATAAATATGAACTAATCTCATCAGCCAAGAACGAGCCCTCTCCCACAAAGGTCTTAACCCATTCACAAACCCATTATCGTCAAAACAACCATAACCCACATACAATTCAATTAAAAGAAAAAAGACATTTTGCTTGAATTGGGAGTGAAATAAAGTGAATTACTATCCACCAACGATGAAGACGGTGACACTATCGAATCGAAATTGGGAAATAAAAAACAAAAACATTTTAGAAAAAGGAAATGTGAAGAAAAAAAAAGAAAAGAACAAAGATATGATTCAACCGAAGACAACTTTGGTTAGATTCATAAGAAAGAGAGAATTTGAGAGAGACAAAGAGAAATACGTACCTTGTTGCAGCTGAAAATTGAGACTGTTGGGTGGAGGCAGCGCCGCTAAATCGTCGGAAGGGAGAGAGAGAGAGAAATGAGAAAGTAAGCAGATAAACTAGGGATAGAAAGGAAATTTCATTATATATATATATATATATATATATATATATATATATATATACTCCCTCCGTCCCGCTAATATCCGCACTAACACTGTTTGCGCGGAAATTAAGGAATATGATATTTTAATAAAATATTGTGAGTGTAAAAGTAAAGTAGGAGAGAGAATGAGTGGAGGGTGTAATAAATTATAATGGTGTTGTGAGTATTAAAATAATGTAGGAGAGAGAATGAGTGGGGTTGGGTGAATATTTTATTAATATAAAGTTTCCTTTTTGAGAGTGTGTGGATATTAGCGGGATGCCCAAAAAGGAAAGTGTGCGAATATTAGCGGGGTGGAGGGAGTATATATATATATGTATATATATATATATATATGTATGTATATATATATATATATATATGTATATGTATATATATATATATGAAAATTAATATTTTTAAAAATTATAATTGTAACTCGATATACTAACCATTATTAAATTTATGTACTGTGTACCAACTAATTATACAGAACTGATACGATATTATCGTACCAACATTTCGATATATCAATTTTTACGTACCAATTATAATTGTTACGGTTAATACACAGGTTGGATGATATGGATTTAAAAAAATTCCCAGCTCAAGTATCACCAATGCGCAGATGCCAACCATTATTTGCATTTTAACCTATTTAACCCTAGTTGATTTGAGGGTTAACTCTAGCCACTCACATATCCAAGGGACTTGTTCGAAATTCTGTTTTCCACCTGAACTCAAATGTAAAGGTATCAATAACCTACAAAGATGAAATTACTGGACGACCCCTTAAGTTGGCATGGGCATGTGGTCCACTCATGTTTTTGGCTTCTTGTTGTTCGTTTCAGAAAATATTTCTTTGTGGGCACTGGCGAGCCAGTTAAAGCTAAGGGAGTCGGTTGACCCTCTTTAAATTTAAAAGTTGTTAATTTTTGAACTTTTAAATTTTAAGAAAATAATATTCTTTTTACTAAAATTAGCAATTTATTTATTTAGATCCTCTTAATTTTCCGTAAAATGTGAACTAAATAATTTTTAACCCTCTTCTATGATAAATTTGGATCCCGTGTTTATAGTATTTATTTTTAAAACAAACTTGACCCCCTTCTTTATCAAAAAATAAAATAAAAAATTCACCCCCTTCTCAATTGTTTCTGGCTTCACCATTGTTTGTGGGTCATGTCACCGGCGGAGCTACCATGTGGGCAAAGGGGACAATTGCCCCATTGGTTTTAAAATGAAAAACTACTAGTGCAAAATTAACAAAACTTTTGGAGTTTATTGCAATTTGTTGAAATTTACCTTTTTCGGGATAAAAAAATACATCAGAATTTATCCCCATTAACGGAAATATATTTAAAAATTATTTACAACTTCCTACCCACTTTCTCAAATTCAAAAATACATCAGATTTTTAGTTGTTTTATTACTTAATAAAGAATATGAGACCCACTTGCCATTTTCAAAACAAAAACTTACTACCCACTTTCTCTCTCTCTTATTTAATTTTTCATATTTACAACATTTATTATTTCTTAATTTTCACGTTCAAATTAGTAACATTATTATGAAATATGGAACGAAGGGAATACTTTTTCTAGCTTGTTTACAACTTCCTGCCAAGAAAACATAAACATATAAGCCTAGGTTCTAGCTTGTTTACAACTTCCTGCCAAGAAAATTACATAAACATATAAGCCTAAGATTCTCTTTGCTTCACCTCACCATTTTTAAAAGAGATTTTAGCTTTGGTCACATGTGTTGGTCGTTCGGAGGTTTAGATTAGCTGATGATTGATAGATTAGTATAGTCTTAAGGTTGTATACATACTAGTAGGGTCTTATCCTCCAAATAAGCCTACTTATAAAAAGGATCAACTAATAAAATGTTAGGATAGCTTAAATTGTTTATTTTGTGGGATTCAAAACCCTTGGTGAGTATGTGGTTTGTTGTGAAGATTAAATTGTTTATTTTGTAAGTCCAAACATAAATTATTAAAAATTGATTAATGACTATCATTCGTAATTTTGTGATCAATATTTTATGAAAAAAAATTATCATTGCTTTCTTATAAATACTCAAAACTCCATTGTTTTAATAAATTAAATCAATTTAACTGCGTTAGATATTCTTCTTCAAGTATGTCGAGATAAACTGAGATATCTAGAAAGATTATATCAGGTTATCAAAAGACAACATGAAGAGAAAGTGCTCACACTCAAGTAACAAATCATGTCAAATATGTAAACAAACAAGTGACCACACTTAGATTGATCATGCTAATGCATGATATTTTTGAATTTTTTGATTTTTTTATTATTTTAAAGTTAGTAATTATACGAATGTGTAAATGAATGCCTGCGCATTTGTGCATACATCCTCAAATAGCACACAAGCCAAGAGACTTCATTAGGGAAGAAAATCTCTCATTATCTATTTCCTTGGTAAATATATCAGTCAATTTATTTTCAATACCAATAAATTTCAGACATGCAATTTTTTATTAAATAAGATCCCTAATGAAGTGATGTCCAATATCTATAAGTTTGATTATGGAATTGGAAAGAGATCTCAGATATGTCTAGGACACTCTTGTTATCATAGAAAGCAGTAAGAATTTTGCTATTTAACCCATAATTTTTCAGCATCTGATTTATCTAAAGTAATTGAGTGCAACAACTTTAAAGGACAATATATTTAGCCTCAGCTGTGTATAGGGAGACATAACTTTTTCTCCTACCATACCAAGAATCAAGGATGTTAATTATCAAGGTAGAAGCATTCACCAAAGATGTTTTTATATCAAAATTGTCTGCCCAATCTAAGTCATTATATCCCACTATGTTAGACACAAAGCCGTAATAACATACTTTGGAGTATAAGGATGTTTGGCTCCATAAACCAGCTAATTTCCTGTGATTTACATTCTCATTCCTTCTGATTTCATTTGATCATGCATTTCACCAACCACTTGTGAAGTGAGGTGATTTTTGTGAATTCTGGACAAAATGTCCTCTGATCTATCAACAGACCTAATCTAATTTGTTTCTGAAATAGCTTCTCCTCTGAATATGTAGAACTGTCTTCAGACTCAGTTCTTTGAGTGGATGTGTGTTCAGATGTGGGGACGATTGTGTTCACATCTGCAGACATATCCTTCTGCACATCTGGACTCACATCTATCTGATTTTCCTTTGCAGTGCTTTCTTATCTCTAGCTCCTGTATCAGCAGATTTTGACTTCAGGTAACCTAACATCATCCTCAGCAATTTTGAAGGTAAGCTCAATCGTATCATCAAATACAACATCAGAATAACTTAAACAAGACAATTTGTCACAAACCTATTAACAATTGTCAGATGATCTCGCATCGGTGAGGACACATGTGTTAGACTAATCAAACCCCTCACACCTCTGTTTATCAAAATTCTCATGTAGGTTATCATTACATAACTGACTTATATTAGTAACACCACCTCCTTCAATCCCTAAATGAAGTTCTAAATTAAAAAAAAATAAAATCCAAAATGAATGTATTTTTGTAAAAGAAGAAACTGTCACCGAAAGTTTTATTAAAAAAACCCACTATTCATTTTATTATTATAAAACTAAATGTTTAGTAAACGGGATAAAATAAAATAGGATAGGCCTAATGGGTCGAGCACAACCTTCGGTCCAAATATGGGCCATATGGCATGCCTCCGCGTAGCCTAACCGGACGACCAACATACCTAGTCGACTCAAGATATGGCTCAACTCGACAAATTCTCGACCTAACTCGATCTGACATACAACCTACAATTTATACACCTCAGCTTTTACAAATAGGCTCAAAATCATATCGATCCCAACCCAAGGTGACGACTTCGATCAGGTCGACATGCGTCGCCTGAACAAATAACTATGAAATGCTAGAATCATATAGACACGACCGAGATCAATTCCCAAAATCTCGCCTAATTTCTAGCCACATTCCTTATTCGATCGTATGGCTATACATACCTTCCTCATATCACTTTCAAAGGTAATTTATCTTCTACAATCATTCTGAATATCTATCAATACATTTATTTACGAAAGAGTACATACTTATTCTTACGTTGGATGGCTTTACGGAAACTTCCCCTGGCTAGTCATGTGTTCGTGATTTTAGGTCCGAAGTTGCTGAATCGTCTGAACCGCTGGACAAAGGGTTGATCTAAACCGTTTCTGACATCATCATTTAGAAAGTAAAAAACAATAATGGTTATTCATCTTTGCCATCAAAATCTTTGCCATCAAAATGTATGAAAAAAAATACTCATTTTCAGAGTTTCATGAAATGAATTTCGAATATTCATTTAGAGATGGAGGGAGTACATTTTTTTTATAGTATAAGCATTGTACATATATATATAAAATATACTAATTAAAAATAGTGACAATATATATTATTAGTTTGATCTCAATTATGGTATCATTATTTATCTCCTATCTCGATTTAATTTATTAGTCAATCCTCAATAGCAAGTCTGGCTCTCTTCTTTTAGTCTTCTTCTACCGCTCCCCTCTTTCAGTCTTCTTCTACAACCACCGATAATAATAGATATTGCATTTTTCTATACTTATTCTTTAAAAACTTATATCTTACAAATAAGAATAGTTCTGATACAATTTTTTTACTATAGTATGAACATTATACAAATAAATAGAATATAAACATTAAAAATAGTGACAATCAATTATGGTAACATTATTTATTTGTCGCTTTAGGTTTTGACTCCCATCTTGATTTTATTCATTAGTCAATTCTCAATAACAAGTCTGGCTCTTCTCTTCTTGTCTTATTCAAGGTTTTAAAAATCGCTCGGCGGTTGTCAGGAGACTGAATCGAGCCTAGCGCCTATAGCGCCCACGCGGGATCTAATCGGGGCCTAGAATTTTGACACATTCATAAATATATTCCATATTTTCATAAATACAATATATCAGTCAAAGGCATTTGTGATAATTAGTCTTTAAAATAATTATTTATTTAAAAAATAATAAAAAGAGATTTTTTTAAAAAAATAATTCATTTTAGCCTAAAGCCCTCCCTAACCTGACTTCCTAAAGCCCACCCAGTCCACCCCAAATCCCATTTCACCCCTTTCACCTCCCATAGGCCATATCATATAAATACGCCTCCTTTCACAAGCCCTAAGGGTCCGCTCCCGAGTTTTGCAGGGGGAGGACGGGAGGGGAAGGGAAGGGAGGGGAAGTGAAGGGAGGGGGAGGAAATGGCGGCAACATTTCCTTTCCTCCCAATCCGCCCACTCACGAGAGGATTGAAATGGAAGGAAATGAGGCCTCCATTTCCTTCCCTTTCCTCGCTCAAAAAAACTGAGGAGCACGCCATGGGAGGAAATGAGCTCCCATTTCCTCCCTTTTCCTTCCCTTCACCTCCATTTTTAGACTCGGGAGCGGACCCCAATTCTCTAAGATCTCTCAATGGTACCTTAATTCAGTCTGCCGCCACTATTTTACCCAAATTCTCTTTCTTCAACAATGGCGTGTCTCTCTTCATTTTACTCTCCCACTCCCATTCTTCCCCTCAATTTTGTCCGAGAATGGAGTTAGCTTTGACCGTGGTGCTGGGCTGATGTGGGGTGGTGGCGTTAGCTTTGACGGTGGTGGGTTAGGTGACTATTTTATCTTTAAGAGAAAAATGACATAACTGAATAAAAAATAAACATCAGTAGCTAAATTGAAAGAAAAAATGTTTAGTGATGAATATGATAAATGATCAATAGGAGAGAGACATATTTAAACGAAATTCAACCTTTTTAAAGGTTAATGGAGAATAAACTACCTAAAATATCCCTTGAAAATTGGTGACATGACCATTTATAGTTTAGTTGACAACTTAAAATTTACTGATAAATTTTTAGTTGTTTGGTCGCCGAATTAAAAAAAAAAGGTCATGGGAGTTGATGGTCGTTGGAGTTGGAGTTGGTGGTCGCAAAATTTGGTGATCGCCGTAGTTGGTGATTAACGGAGTTGATCGTGTTTTTATTAGTTTAGTTGACAACTAAAAACTTGTTGGAATTTTGGTTTGTAAAAGTGAGGTTTGACCGACTTTTGACCAAGAATTTCATTGGGTTCCATTTTAGAAAAATGGAAATTGATTGCATATTAATAATCTACATTTGGAGTAGATTAATTTGATATATTTACTTTCTCAAAACCAATTAGTGGTGAATGAGAAATTAATGCTCAAAGTATGCAAAATGAAATGGGTTTATGAAGAATTTATGGGATATGGAATAGTTATCCCACATTGCTTAAATATATAAAGCTATGATAGTTTATAAGTGGATCCATCCAAGGAAGGAGACATCAAGTTAATCTCCTTGGGCCATTTGGCCAACCATGCATCCAAGTGGGCTATTGAACTAGTTTTGTTCTAACTCAAAAGGGACCCAAAACCCGCGAAGGGCGGAATGGGCGGTTTAGGGCGCACTTTGCACGACCGCATCGTCGCTAGGAGCTAAGGAGCCTTAAACTTTTGACAAAAGTTGGATCGGTTCATGGTTCGATTCGGTCCAAGGCGGGTTCGGCTTAGGAGGTTCGGTTCTGGTTCATGGTAATTGGGCTAGGTCCGTTTGGGCGAGTGGGCCGCTTGGGGGTGGATTGGGCCGAGGCCCAGCCGGGTTCAAGCAAAGGGAGGGCCGGATTGGAGGAGTTTTGGGTTTTGACTATTCTTGAAAAGGTGGGTGTGACCCATGCCTTTTCAAATAGGCGGGTCAAGGCTGTTGGGTCGACCCAACAGATCTCCTCCCTCCATCTAGATCTGATCCAATGGTCCAGAATCCACCAGACACCAATTGTGCCTATTCCCAAGAAACACCCTAACTCTTCATCTACTATAAATAACCCCCACTAGTTTGTCAAATTAAGATATTCAATCATTCAATCACTTCTCTCTTTCATAAATTCACTCTCTCTTCTCACTAGAAGTAGAGAATCACATATCTAACGGAGTTAACTAACTCAGTTAGATAGTTAACTGAATTATGGAATTCAGTCACATAATTCAACGGAATTCTTAACATCATCTGTTAGAAGAAAAAGCATCTCGTTGCATAAGTGTTCTTCAAAATCTGGAAGTGTCAAACACGAATTTTGTTCGCCGAAGTCATTAATTTGGAGTGCTCCTATTAATGAATGTAAAGTCGTTTTATCTTGAGAGAAGATTGTCGCAGACCGTTAGCACCAGTGCGGGGCAATATCTTCTTGCGGAGATTGTGTCCAACACAAGACTCGACTACGTTATTTACTCGGTTTGCTTTAATTTTTGCATTCTAGATTATCTTTATTTTCTGCCCCGTTAATTATATTATGGTTCATTATGTTATTTGTCATTTCGTTAAATGCAAGAAAAGCCTTATTTATTGTTATATAGACAATTTTCCCAACAATCGCAAGAAGATATTAACGTTTTCTTGTTTCTATGACAAATATGAGCCAATGATGATGGACAACCGAAGGACATTATCGTTAGAGACTTAACGAGGAAAATGACGGTTTCCAAGGAAGGATAACTAGAAGATAACGAGAAGGTCAACAATAATCCCGGAAGTGATTCAAAGAATTATTGACAACATGGAGCGGACTTATAATCGTATAATCGAAAGAGGAAGAGGATGATGATCCAAATTCGCCAAGGCAAATAAACCAAAGAGAAAGAGGATGATGATCCAGATTTGCCAAAGATAACCGAAAAGGAGGATGATGATGATGATCCAAGATCCAAAAAGACAGATAGCCAATCCGCAAAGACAGATAGCCGCAGAAGAATGGAATCATGAAAAAAAATCTCATATGTAGGACGTACATACTGAGGAGACCAAATGATGCCCGTTCAAAGAACACTGTCTCATGGGGACAACCAAAGAGTTTTAGAACACTTTGGAACGGACTATAAGGTTCAAGGAACCAACTCCAAGATTTGTTACAAGATGTGGTAAGACCAATCACGTAGCAAAAAAATTGTCGTATTCCAAGAAGGGAAATGGACAACATGAATCAAAGCCAGCGTCAACGAAAGGTTGAATAGGCTTGATTGAGAATTAATGGGGTTTGAAGCCAACTTAGCAAGTTGAAGGTCAACCCATGAGAATGGTGGATAGACACTGGAGCTGAAACTACCCACCATATATATGCTGATAAAGAGAGCTTCTCATAATACACTCCTTTCAATGGAAGGAAGGTGTAAATGAGAAACTCTACTACTTCCAACGTCGTGGCACTTGGAAGGGTTGTAATGAAGATGACTTTAGACAGAGAACTGACTCTCGTGAATGTGCTGCATGTCCCAGACATTCGGAAGAACCTATTTTCTAGATCAATGTTGAGCAAGGCTGGATTTAGACAAATGTTTTGAGTCAGATAAAACTGTATTGACCAAGACAAATTTGTTTCTTGGTAAAGGATACCTTGCCTAGAGGCAAAGAGCATCGATGTTTCTTATGTTTACCTTTTAAAATGTTCTAATTTATGGCATGATAAATTAGGTTATGTGAATTTCAACATAATTAAGATGTCAGTGAATCAAGAATTAATTATCATGAATAAATTCGATTCAACTGACAAGTGTGAAATTTGCGTGGAAGATAAAATGACTAAGTTATCATTTTCTTCAGTAATAAGAAACACGACACCTCTTGAATTAGCTCACACAAATAATTGTGATCTAAAGTTAGTGCAAACTCGAGGTGTGAAAAAGTATTTAATTACTTTATAAATGGTTGCTCAAGACATTCTCTTGATAAGGAAGGATAAAGCCTTGGTGGCTTTCCAAACTTATAAGAATGAAGTTGACGAATCAACTTAATATAAAGAAGATTCGAAAAAGCTAGAATGAGGGGAATATGCGGCGCCGTTTGAGGATATTTGTGAGGTTTCCAGCAGTATTCATCAAACGATCGCAACATATTCAACTCAGTCTAATGCAGGAGCTAAATGAAAGAATCATACCCCTAAAGAGATGATAAATGCAATAATCTCTGGCTTAACCAAATTTGTGGGGGAGTCATTTTTAATGAGATACCCAAGAAAGGATTTGATAAAACTAATTACAGATTATAGCATAATCGTAAGACGTTTTATAAATACTTTAAGTGTGGGGTACACCTCAAGTGTGGGAATACACCTCAAGTGTGGGGGTACGAGCTAAGTAAAAGTACTTAAGCCAAAGACAAGAAATTTGGTATTCCTTGAAATCATATTTCCTTGAAGTAAAAAGGAAATAATATAAGTTTAAAGAGAGAACTTATAAAACTGTAAAAGATTTATCTTAATAGTAAGATGAACTAAGACACAGTTTGTGGACAAAAGAAGCTAGTCTTTTGGTCCTAATTTCTATGGTAGAAAATTAAACGAAAACTGTTAAATAATGTTGTTAACATTTAAATGGATAGTTCATCATACATTTGAAAGTTGGTTGATCTTCTTCCATAATGCGAACCGTTGGGTTGCAAATTGGTTCTTAAAAGGAAGTATTTGAAAGATGAATCTATAAACGGAAAACTCTTGAAAGATAAAGTCCTAAGGCAGACTTTCAAGAAGTGTAGTCAAGAGAGTTAGAATTTCACAAGATAGATTTCTAAAGGGAAAACAATCTTGAGAAATAAACTCTATTGAGACGGATTATTAATCTGAAAAGGCAGATTATTGATCTCGAAAGTGAGACTCTTGAGATATAGAATCTGAAGAGAAAAGATTCTTAAAGTAATACACTCTTTAATGGTAAAATCATAAGAGTTAGATAAATTCTCAAAGATAGACTCTCGAATAAGCTAAATTCTTGAGATGTAACAGATAGATTCTTGAGAGATGAAATCTATAAGGTAGAATCTTGAGAGGTAATCTTTGTAAGGTAGATTCCTGAGAGGTAGACTCTAAGGAGGTCAAACCACTTAGAGATACTGAATACTTGGAAAGTCGGACCGGTACAGAGATAATAACCACTCGAAGAAACTGACCGATAGAAGAATTTGATCACTCGAAAGGATTGACCATTCTAGAGAGACTAAAAGTCTAAATAAAATTTGTAATAAATCACTAAGTATAGTCAAAGTACTTGGAGTACTTAAAGATATTCTTGTGATTACAGATTACAATAAATGAGATATTCAATAGTATGAAAATGATATACTAATTGGATATCAGACACAAATAAACTTCAAGGTGAAAATGTGTTCACAATAAATGGAACAGCGGTGTCAAACTTCCAAGACAAACATGTACAACTCGATTCAGTAAGGAATCTGAGTCGATAGCATCAGATAAAGATAAAAGCTGAATGGTCTTGGAAGATATTCCTTTGTGGAATAAGTTTGTGTCTACATGACCTAAGACATTGTGACGACAATGAGAAATAGGAAAAGGTGTAGAACATCGTGGTAAGTCAAGACACAATGGTCATTGACATATTACCATAAGACAATTGATCTCAAATGAGACTGTCACAACTGGCCATGTGAAGTCAAAAACGGATCCGTATACCAAAGGATATGAATAGGAGATCAAATTGTCTGGTAAGGGGAATGAAGTTAAAATCCCACACAAACAAAAAAATCCATAGTGGACACTCAACCTTGAGAATTGGAGATCCTATGCCATTGGTTCAATGAGACAACTAAATTATGGAAATTCTAGTATGTGCGCTTAGAACTCATTATAACTCATTCTCAAAAGCCATCTAAGTGCTAAAACACCTGATGACGTGTGGTGAGGGTAAGCTTAAAGCGTTTAATGATTCCTATACCTAAGTGGTGGAGTATAGCAGGATACTCTTTATGGGAGATCACCTATATAAGTGAGAAGTAATAAGGCCACTTCTAAATTGAAACACTTATGAATCAAGAACGGTCCAGGACCAAAATGGACAAAACGTGAGAACAAAACGTGTTAGAGCTGTTATTGTGTGAGTACTATTGTCTTGGTATACACTATACAGTCACTGGTTCAAAGCGTCTCGCTACCAAATGGCTAGTATATCCGATAGTATTTCACTAGGGAAGGTTCAAGGCCATAAGCTACCTATCTCGATGCAATAATAGTTCGCCGAAACTTCCAGACGAGTCTGCATTCATGCATGCATTAATTTGTCATTCTTGTGGGGGATTGTTGGAATTTTGGTTTGTTAAAGTGAGGTTTGACCGACTTTTGACCAAGAATTCCATTGGGTTCCATTTTAGAAAAATGGAAATTGATTGCATATTAATAATCTACATTTGGAGTAGATTAATTTGATATATTTACTTTCTCAAAACCAATTAGTGGTGAATGAGAAATTAATGCTCAAAGTATGCAAAATGAAATGGGTTTATGAAGAGTTTATGGGATATGGAATAGTTATCCCACATTGCTTAAAGATATAAAGCAATGATAGTTTATAAGTGGATCCATCCAAGGAAGTAGACATCAAGTTAATCTCCTTGGGCCAACCTAGTTGGGCCATTGGGCCAACCATGCATCCAAGTGGGCTATTGAGCTAGTTTTGTTCTAACTCAAAAGGGACCCAAAACCCGCGAAGCGCGCGAAGGGCGGAATGGGAGGTTTAGGGCGCACTTTGCACTTCGCATCGTCTCTAGGAGATAAGGAGCCTTAAACTTTTGACAAAAGTTGGCTCGGTCCAAGGCGGGTTCGGCTTAGGAGGTTCGGTTCTGGTTCATGTCGTCGCTAGGAGCTAAGGAGCCTTAAACTTTTGACAAAAGTTGGCTCAGTCCAAGGCGGGTTCGGCTTAGGAGGTTCGGTTCTGGTTCATGGTAATTGGGCTAGGTCCGTTTGGGCGAGTGGGCCGCTTGGGGGTGGATTGGGCCGAGGCCCAGCCGGGTTCAAGCAAAGGGAGGGCCGGATTGGAGGAGTTTTGGGTTGTGACTATTCTTGAAAAGGTGGGTGTGACCCATGCCTTTTCAAATAGGCGGGTCAAGGCTGTTGGGTCGACCCAGCAGATCTCCTCCCTCCATCTAGATCTGATCCAATGGTCCAGAATCCACCAGACACCAATTGTGCCTATTCCCAAGAGACACCCTAACTCTTCATCTACTATAAATAACCCCCACTAGTTTGTCAAATTAAGATATTCAATCATTCAATCACTTCTCTCTTTCATAAATTCACTCTCTCTTCTCACTAGAAGTAGAGAATCACATATCTAACGGAGTTAACTAACTCAGTTAGATAGTTAACTGAATTATGAAATTCAGTCACAGAATTCAACGAAATTCTTAACATCATCTGTTAGAAGAAAAAGCATCTCGTTGCATAAGTCTTCTTCAAAATCTGGAAGTGTCAAACACGAATTTTGTTCGCCGAAGTCATTAATTTGGAGTGCTCCTGTTAATGACTGTAAAGTCGTTTTATCTTGAGAGAAGATTGTCGCAGACCGTTAGCACCAGTGCGGAGCAATATCTTCTTGCGGAGATTGTGTCCAACACAAGACTCGACTTCGTTATTTACTCGGTTTGCTTTAATTTTTGCATTCTAGATTATCTTTATTTCCTGCCCCGTTAATTATGTTATGGTTCATTATGTTATTTGTCATTTCGTTAAATGCAAGAAAAGCCTTATTTATTGTTATATAGACAATTTTCCCAACAAAACTTACTTATAAGTTCTCATTTATTTGATCGTCGGAGTTAAAAAAAAAGTCGTCGGAAGTAATGATCGCCAAAGTTGATCGCCGAAGTTGGTGGTTGTCGGAGTTGTTGATCGGAGAAGATGGGGTGGGGGGCATAAGGTGATGGTGGTTGGAGATAAAGTAAACAGATAACTAGAGTGAACTTAGTAAAATAATGGAAAGATGGACTTGATAAAATGAGGAGTAGAGTATACTCATTAAGACATGTACTATATATATATATATATGATTAAATGAAATATTTCTTATATTAACAGTTAAAATTGGGAAGTTTGAAAAATTATATGGTAAATATCTCATAAAATAAGTAATAAAATATAACAATTCACAATTTAAAAAAGTCAAAATGAAATTTACCTTTAACCTTAACCTTAAATCGACAATTATTTTAAACAAAATTTTGACCGAATAACGACACTTGTTTTGAATAAAGTGAATGCTAGATTAATCGCTACAGACATTTAAGTTTAAAAAAAAAAAACATTTAGTTTAAATAAAAATGACATAAGAAGATAATGGGATGAAACCAATTTAAAATTACGGCGAAATTTATCCCAAACTTCAGGGGTGTAAGTGGAATTAACTCAAGCATGATGTTTACTCTGTTTCAAAATAAACTAGTACTCTATCCGTGCGATGCACGGTGAATTATCAAATCACTACTCAAACATGTTAGAAAATATATTTAGAAGAAATTAAAGGGCAAAAAATTGAATAGAAGAAGCAACAACATTTATTTAATTAAGAAATTTAAAATACGCAATAACCAATATCAAAAGCATAGAATTTATACATTTTGAAAAACTTTCTTAAAACCTACATTAGTAATAATTACTTGAAAACGACATTAATAGTAGTACTAAAAAAATCTCTAACCAGTGGTATGCACAGACAATTCTGAAAAACAAACAAATGATCAATATTAATACGTATAAAAAAGGAACATATTCAAGAGAAAATCTATAGTATAAATGAGGGAAGTGGGATGAATAGTTGTATGAATAGTGTCAATGAGGGAAGTTCCCATTTTACCCTCACTAAGTTGTCCATTTCCCATTTTGCCCTTCTATAGTATAAATGAGAAAAGTGGGATGAATAGTTGTATGAATAGTGCCAATGAAGGAAGTTTTCATTTTACCCTCACTAAGTTGTCCCTTTCCCATTTTACCCTCACTTTTAATTAAAAAAATATCCCGTGTCCTCGGACACGAGCTTTTACTAGTGACATAATAAATAATAAGATTGTCAAAAAAAAAAAAGAATCAAAGTTATTTTCTTTAAATACAATATTATTAAAGTCTTTTTGACAATCACTTGCATTGCAGTTCACCATTTCTCAACAAAATACTTAATTCATTCAAATTTGTCAACCATAACATTGCGACATATAATTGGTCATAATAATAGAAAAAAAGTTTATTTTTTTATTTTTTTATCATAAGTCCAATTGTGCACAAAGATTTATCTTATACTTTTCTTATAGATTGATATACTAACCTCCGTCTCATAAAACCTTACCCACTTACAATTCTGACGGTCAATGTAAAAAAACTTTGATCAAGCATTAATGTCAAACTTAGCATTCTAATGAAATTTTAAAAATTGTTATTGATAAACCACTTAATGATTTATCAATAACAATTTTTAGATTTTCAATATGACGATTAAATTGACATTTTTGTTTGGTCAAAATTCATTAGGATTGACCGTCAAAAACAGGTAAAGTTTTATGAGACGGAGAAAGTATTATTTATATGATATCATTTGTTTAGTAAAACTGGAAACCCATTATGTCTAAACTTGAATAGAAAATATTACAACAATATTAATATTATACTATGTCTACACATAATAAATATAGTAATAACTTAAGTTTATGATTTATGTAGTACAGTCAATACTAAAACATAAATAATGTATCACAACATTAGTAATAAAAATAAAAACATTTGAAATAAATCTTATGAATGAATTGAGAGAAGTATAGACATTGAATTTTTTCGGTATATTAAATCGTATAACAACATTTTCTTCTGATTTGGGGGTCAATGTAATATTAAAGTAAGAAATTGAAAAGTTAAAATGAAATAAAATAAAGGGAAACCGCCGACTGTCATACATTATATTAGAGTTACTGATAAATAATCTAACGATTGAAATTAAAAATAAATAAAATCATTTAATAATTGACATTGGATAAGGGCGATTATTAATTAATCTGGATCCTTCTTTATATAAAGTCAGTAGGTAGTTATTTTTGAGCTTTATTATAATATATATAGATGCTATTCACTTTTTATTTAAAAGATATTTTAAAAAATGATTTTCTTTGTAAATTTTAGTAAAAAGATATGTATGAAAAATATCTTGATATCCATTTTTCCTTACTTTTTATTTTACAACTATATATATAAAGAATTGTGAAAATAATTAAAAACAAAATATTAATTTAAGACAATGTTTTATTGAAAATAAACATGAATAATTATTAGGGGCATAAAATAGTTACAAAAATGGGTTAATTACAATTTAGGGCCTGAAGTCTTGTATGAGGTCCCCAAAAGGGGTCTGACTTTTTTTTTTGGCGATTTAGGGCCTATACTTACAATTTCTTATCAAATAAGGGCTTATTGACGATTTTCGTTAACACTTAACGTCAATAAGCCCTTATTTGATAAGAAATTGTAAGTATAGGCCCCAAATCGCTAAAAAAAAGTCAGGCCCCATTTGAAAACCTCATACAAGACTTCAGGCCCTAAATTGTAATTAACCAATAAATTTAACTTTCTATCTTTTTTAAATTTTCATTAAATCCCTTAAAAGAAATATTAAATTCAATAAAATAAATAAAAACATAATATTATATATAACTTCAATATTTTATTTAAAAAAGGGTTCTAAATTGCAATTTGCCCTTTAAAAAATTAACACAATAGTCCTGCTTTTATATATATATATATATATATTTAATGGGCATAGATAAATTTGGGGCCCTTCAAAATTTGGGGCCCTGCGCAAAGGAACCTAATGTTCCATGTCTGAGCCGGCCCTGAAAGTCACCACCCCACCAACATATACCCACCACCAGATTTAACACATCACCAAAATCAATCAAAACAAAGAAGAAATGTGATTTCAATTTTGACCAAGATTTTGATAGCTACCGACGAGGAGTTTGTTTCGCCCGATTTTATCTATGCCCATTAAATATATATATATATATATATATATATATATATATATATATATATATATATATATATATATACATATATACATATACATATATACATATATGTGTATACATATATATATATACATATATGTGTATATACATATGTATATATACATATGTATATATACATACTGTATATACACATATATGTATATATACATATGTATATATATATATGTATATATATATATATACATATGTATATATACATATGTATATATATATATATATACATATATATATATATATATATATGTATATATATATATATATATAACATATTATTGTGTTAATTTTTTAAAGGGTAAATTGTAATTTAGAACCCTTTTTTAAATAAAATATTGAAGTTACATATAATTTTATGTTAATTTTCTAAATATTAAGGACCCCATATTCTCATTTCGTACAGGGCCTCTGTACTTAATAAGACGGGCCGGTGACTTTATGTTGACGGTGGTGTAGGGTGAGGTGTTGTTGTACATTAAATTCAAGGATAAAAATTGGGCATAATAATATTGTGCATTTAATTCATGTACCATATTTTTTTCATTTATATTAAAAAAAGGGAAAATAATACAATAATTTTAGTTGGGATGTTTGAAGATTAACAAAAAACTGTAAACTGCGATGAACAATAGTGTTTAATAAAAAAATTATTATATTTAGTTAAATTAGGTAAACAATAATTTACATATGCCTTTTTAAATATAGTTAAATTGGGATGTTAAATTTCTTTTTATTATTATTGAGTAAAAATATTTTTATTTATTTTATTGAATTTAATATTTTTTTAAGGGATTTAATGAAAATTTAAAAAGGTAGAAAGTTAAATTTATGGGTTAATTACAATTTAGGGCCTAAAGTCTTGTATGAGGTTCCCAAATGGGGCCTGATTTTTTTTTTTTAGCGATTTAGGGCCTATACTTACAATTTCTTATCAAATAAGGGCTTATTGACGTTAAGTGTTAACGGAAATCGTCAATAAGCCCTTATTTGATAAGAAATTGTAAGTATAGGCCCTAAATCGCCAAAAAAAAAAAGTCAGGCCCCTTTTGGGGACCTCATACAAGACTTCAGGCCCTAAATTGCAATTAACCCTACAAAAATTTGCTTACAAAAATCCTAGGTGTAATGATTTTATTAGTGTTTTTAATTATAGTGTAACGGATTCACCATCGATTCAACCAATAAAATATCTCAAACTCATTTTGTGATCAAATATTATGACTTTCTTTTGTGCTCATTCAATTTAAGAGTAAGGAAATGCATAATAATTTGAACGAGCAAATCTAGGGACACGAAATAAGTTTACAAAACTATGAACGCTAGAGGTGGCGACATTTTATTGATTGTATCGATTGTGAACTCACTAACCTCTAATTGAAAACATCTAACACAATTGTGACATATTATTTTGTAAACCAAATTTTGTGATTTTTTTGTAACTTTAGTATTACCCTTATTTGAACATGCTTTATCCGTGTCACCAAGTATATGTTAAAATAAAAATAAGAAAACTTCAGTAAAAAGAAAATTGACATCGCTGCTGCGAAATTAGTGCTCGTCGCTGCTGCCAACCGAAGATATTTAATTTAAGCATGTCTTTCGTGTTGGTGCGGGAACAATCAACATCTGTTTGAAATATACTAGAGTTATTAATCATCGATAAAAACAATAAATACAATATGACAAAAACTTCACACTTGTAAGAGAGCAACATCAAATTTACGCCAGAATGGTTTCGTGCAAAGTTGTTGTTGTTGATGCTTTCAATCATAATATAACACGTACCGTTTCCACAATCAATACTTAAATAACATCATTTTATTTTGTATTTATCCTTTTATAAACTAGTGAGTAACTCGTTAATTCCTGACGGAGAATAAAACATTGAGATAAAAGTTAAACGTAAATATAATTCAAAAAATTAATGAGATAATTTTATGTAATATATTGCAACTTGTCAAAAACATCTTTGTACACAACATTTGTAGTCGTGTCATCTGATTATTCATGACTATTACATATAAGCATTTTAAGTCATTTTCCTGTAGTTACTCTAGAAAAACAACATATAATTGTCCATGACTAAATACTGGTCTTGGAAGAAAAAGGTCAACATGAGCGAGCGACTGACCCTGACTTTTATTTATAGTCATTGCAAAAGAAACGGTCAGTGGAAATTGTCTCCGTTGAAACCTAATCGAAAATTTTGTTGTATTAGAAGGTAACATAATCATCCTCGATATCAATATTCTTTTCGGACAACATTACCATCTCGACAACGTGCTTAACTATATATATATATACTCCCTCCGTCCGCCTAGTAAGTTCACACTTACTGTTTACACGTTAATTAAGGAGGGAGTATTATATTGAAAGTGTTGTGAGTGTGAAAATAAAATAGGAGAGAGAATGAGTGGAGGGAATAGTAAATTATAATGGTTTGTGAGTATTAAAATAATGTAGGAGAGAGAATGAGTGGAGAGAATAGTGATTTAAGGTTTCCTTTTTAGGAAAGAAACAAAGTGTGAACTTTGTAAACGGACGCCCAAAATAGAAAGTGTGAACTTTGTAAGCGGACGGAGGGAGTATATATATATATATATATATATATATATATATATAGGGTTTTGTTAGGATACCCACCATAGGAGTATCCTAGCAAGTGACCCATTATTTTTAGGACAAAAATGTCCCTCGTTCCTCAAAGCAACCATATGTATGATGGGGGCAAAATTGTAATCATCAAAGAGAGAGAGAGAGAGAGAGAGTTAATATTAAATAAGCGAGAGAGAGAGAGAGAGAGAGAGAGAGAGAGAGAGAGAGAGAGAGAGAGAGAGAGAGAGAGTTAGTATTAAATAAGAGAGAGAGTTAGTATTAAATAAGAGAGAGAGTTAGTATATATCTCTCTCTCTTTGATGATTACAATTTTACCCCCATCATATATATGGTTGCTTTGAGAAATGAGGGACATTTTTGTTCAAAAATAATGAGTCACTTGTTAAGATACTCTTGAAGGGGGTATCCTAACAAAACCCATATATATATATATATATATATATATATATATATATATATATATATATATATTAAAATAACAGTATATTTTATGTCAAATAATCAAATAATTAATTGTATAAATGTATAATTATATACTTACAAAATTGATTTGCGTACCTATATTTGTAACGATCAATCTTGTACTGTTCAACAATTCTAAAGCTTGATCTATATTTTGTAACAATATGACGATACATCCAATCTTTAGCTTCAGTATGTGATTAGGTATTTTAGAGCACTTGACGGTGTTTAGGAATTCAGTTGAAAATATATCTTCGGCTGATTGGTTAAATTCCTCGTCTTTGCATATGTCGTTAGAACTCATGTATTCCACTTATTTTTCAGAAAATAGCGACATTATTATAAAAACTTTAAATTAATATCAAATATAGCTTGTTAAAAACTTTAAGAAATAAATTTGAAATATTTGACACTTACTTGCAGCAGGGCTACCGAACACTTTTCCGTCCTTAAAATCGCTGATCATTCATCAAGTTTCATTTTGAAAACCCACAATATTATGTTGGGCCTGTTCTCTGGTCTCCATCCATTTTTTCAACATATCTTTTTATTTCTAGCAACTTAGGGTTACATATAAAAGTAATAAACAGTGATCTATAACCTATCCATTTACATATTGCAAGGGAGTCCTGATAATTTTGGATGGTCCACCTTTTCCCCCTAGTGTACGATGAAGGCAGTATGATTCTTCTCCCCACATCTGAACCGCTAACTCCGCTGTTGGATGCAACTTTTAATATCGTGTATGATCCAGCTCGTAGTTTAGGTTGGTGGTGACGAATCCAATGAAGCCTCTGTGTATCCATCATAACATAAGAATCAACCATAAACTGCTGGAGCAAACACCCACTCCTCATAAGCTGGGTTCCTTCTTTGATCCTTTCCTGAAGATGGAATGATAGGAATTCTTTCAGTGATAGTGTTGGCCGAGACTTGGTTGGATCATCTCTTGGAATCTCCGTATAAAATCCATCCTCACCATATGAAAACAATAAAGGGTATTGTAGGGGAATGTAACATGGGTTAAACTCATGAATGTGTTGAAGACTACCATTCTTTTGTTCAACAACTATATCTCTAACATCAGGTGCAAGACCAATGTTATTCTCAATTAAAGCTACTACCTCATTTGATGTTGGCAAATTATATGTCCTTTCATCCCTATTCCTCTTTCCAATTAGTTGGAGCTTCAAGTTGGTAAATTTCTTCATTACAATTCTCGCTGCAGCCATCATGTACATCTGTGTATATGGGTTATTGTCATCAATCATCTCCGTCAAATCAGACACAATTGTTTTATCCAATTTTGAAGGCTTGGTTGGATCTTTGCTGCATACATGAAATAAAAAATGAATTAGTGCATTATAGACGAAATAAATTTTTTTGTAAAGAATATCTAACTATTAATATATTGATATAATATATAGACGCATACCTAAGGGCGTTGATTTTGTTCTCAACTTCATTCTCCGTGTCGTAGATATAAAGCTGTGAAAATTGTGAAGGTTGACTTTCTTTGGGTTGCATATGCCCTATCATATGATCATTCTTACCACTCATTCTATATGAATAAGGTCTTTGTCATTTATTTACCCTTCTTTTATCCGTCTTACCGCTCATTGAACAAAATGAGAACATGGTGTCACTACAAGAAAATAAGGATTTAGCTACAATTTTTTTAGCTACAAAAATATTTTGTAGCTAAAAAATTTGCATTAGCGATGAATTATTTATTCGTAGACAAATCTCTATGTTTTTGCGACAATATTAATTTTGTAGCTAAATGCTAAACTAAGAAAACAAAACAAAAATATTTGTCGTTAAATGAGCCAAATTTTTTGGCGCACAAATTTCCCGCACTAGTCAAAATTGTAAATAAGATTTGGCTACAAAAATATAAATTATTTGCTATGAAATTATTTTATAGCCAAAATTACCCTTAAAATCACCCATAATATTATGCTAAAATCACTCCTTAAATTTAAGTACATTTCATAATACATATGTTACAATCTATTTAATCAATATATGGGGTTAGCTTATAAATATATAATGTGTAATTAGCATCCCTCGATTTAAAACCTACAGAGGATTCCTTTACCTTCGTTGATTCTCTAATTATCGCTCACCTCTTTTAAAATTGAACTGCGGCCAACAGCCAAAACAGAGCAACGACGGCGAACGGCGATTGAGGGAGGCGATTGAGAGAGACGATCCGGACGGCTTGAGAGTAGACAAAGACGTGCTCTCAACCGGCCGCAACCCACATCAGCAACAGCAATCGGCCGCAACCTATTCCCAGGTACTCTCTCAATCTCAATCGATTCAACGGGTATTATGATAAATCTCAATTCTATCTTCAATTTCAAATTTTCGATTTGTTTTCGAGATTTTCTTGTACGAAAAGTTGATTTTACGTACTTGGTGAATTTATTTGCTTGCTCTGATGGTTGCTGTATAATTTGTCACTTGTGGACAACCTTTTGCTTAATGCATACAAGGTGTTTGTTTTTTTGCCTGACCCAAGTTTATGCATCATTGCATAAACTTGCTCTCTTTGGCATTCCGATTATTGCTGTACTAACAATTAGGAAATTGGTTATAGTAATATCAGTTTCAAGTTTGGTTTTGTTATCCTTTGTTGAACTATGTTCTATGTTAGTACAAGCACAACTTGGACTTGTTTTTTATATGGAATGTTATTCTGTGGTTTATACATGAGATTCTTTGTTGCATTTTGGGATGATAGTGGTTACACTAGTAACATATGCTAGGTTAACATTCTGAGGTCTGTAATATGGTTGTTAGTGACGTGAATGAAAATAGGTTGTTAAAATGTTTGAATAGTCGAATGAGACTACAATTATGGGACGGAGGCAGTATATTCCAAGACAGTAATTTTATGTTAGTACAAGCACAAATTGGACTTGTTTTTTATATGGAATGTTATTCTGTGGTTTATACATTGGATTCTTTGTTGCATTTTGGGATGATAGTGGTTACACTAGTAACATATGCTAGGTTAACATTAGAGTGTCTGTAATATGGTTGTTAGTGACGTGAATGAAAATAGGTTGTTAAAATGTTTGAATAGTCGAATGAGACTATAATTATGGGACGGAGGCAGTATATTCCAAGACAGTAATTTTTTTTGAAGTGGGCTAGTTGGTTACTGAATCTTGGGATTCCAAGACAGTATATTCCACTTCAAAAAAAAATTACTGTCTTGGAATATACTGCCTCCGTCCCATAATTGTAGTCTCATTCGACTATTCAAACATTTTAACAACCTATTTTCATTCACGTCACTAACAACCATATTACGCACTTTAATGTTAACCTAGCATATGTTACTAGTGTAACCACTATCATCCCAAAATGCAACAAAGAATCTAATGTATAAACCACAGAATAATATTCCATATAAAAAACAAGTCCAAGTTGTGCTTGTACTAACATAGAACATAGTTCAACAAAGGATAACAAAACCAAACTTGAAACTGATATTACCATAACCAATTTCCTAATTGTTAGTACAGCAATAATCGGAATGCCAAAGAGAGCAAGTTTATGCAATGATGCATAAACTTGGGTCAGGCAAAAAAACAAACACCTTGTATGCATTAAGCAAATGGTTGTCCACAAGTGACAAATTATACAGCAACCAACAGAGCAAGCAAATAAATTCACCAAGTACGTAAAATCAACTTTTCGTACAAGAAAATCTCGAAAACAAATCGAAAATTTGAAATTGAAGATAGAATTGAGATTTATCATAATACCCGTTGAATCGATTGAGATTGAGAGAGTACCTGGGAATAGGTTGCGGCCGATTGCTGTTGCTGATGTGGGTTGCGGCCGGTTGAGAGCACGTCTTTGTCTACTCTCAAGCCGTCCGGATCGTCTCTCTCAATCGCCTCCCTCAATCGCCGTTTGCCGTCGTTGCTCTGTTTTGGCTGTTGGCCGCAGTTCAATTTTAAAAGAGGTGAGCGATAATTAGAGAATCAACGAAGGTAAAGGAATCCTCTGTAGGTTTTAAATCGAGGGATGCTAATTACACATTATATATTTATAAGCTAACCCCATATATTGATTAAATAGATTGTAACATATGTATTATGAAATGTATTTAAATTTAAGGAGTGATTTTAGCATAATATTATGGGTGATTTTAAGGATAATTTTGGCTATAAAATAATTTCATAGCAAATAATTTATATTTTTGTAGCCAAATCTTATTTACAATTTTGACTAGTGCGGGAAATTTGTGCGCCAAAAAATTTGGCTCATTTAACGACAAATATTTTTGTTTTGTTTTCTTAGTTTAGCATTTAGCTACAAAATTAATATTGTCGCAAAAACATAGAGATTTGTCTATGAATAAATAATTCATCGCTAATGCAAATTTTTTAGCTACAAAATATTTTTGTAGCTAAAAAAATT
This sequence comes from Adenophora triphylla var. japonica, assembly GCA_022495995.1. Taxonomy (NCBI): domain Eukaryota; kingdom Viridiplantae; phylum Streptophyta; class Magnoliopsida; order Asterales; family Campanulaceae; genus Adenophora; species Adenophora triphylla. The sequence continues at coordinate 457,898 of JAFEMH010001063.1, forward strand.
GTAGCTAAATCCTTATTTTCTTGTAGTGATGTTGTATTCCCGAATATTATCTTTAAAATTTCTGCTCTTTTTGTGTCTTCCCTCTATAAGATCTAGCAAAAGAGGAGGCGGTTCTTTTAATATTGAAATTTTTACTTGACTATTTTTATAGCATAACGAAAATTTCGGTCTTCTATATAGAGGAGAGCTCTTCACCCTCTCATTGAACAAAAAAATAGCACTACAATGTTCACATTCATTTTTCGGGTTTCCAATATCATCATAAGCTGCAATGTATAATGAGCGTCTCAAATAAACATAATTTAAACTAATATCTAAACTTATCAAACAATATTGAAAGTCATAGAATGAGACATTTTTAACATTTACTCAACATATGTAATTATTTCGTAACAGATGGAATACTTATAAACTTCGGCTTTCTTCAATTTTTTTGTCTTCTATTTAATCGTGCTACCTCAGATTTAGACGTCACGTTTATTTCGACACAGCCGACAAACGAATCAAAATTAAGACGAATCTTAGCAAAAATTGATAAATTTTGACTTTCGTCTACTAAACAAATATTAACAAACGTTGATAAAATTTAACTTGTGTAAAAAAGCAAATTAAACAGATCACGTACCTGAATTTGAGACTAATGGTTGTTTCTGTTGTTTCCGCTTATTAATTGCAGACTGACTATAATTTATATCGATTGCAGAATTTAAGAGTTCGACATTCAAATTGGTTTTAAGAGACTGTATCATAGAAGAATTTCTCCTACATGATCTAGACGATTTTCTTATATGACGATCTACGTTCTTAGAATCAAGGGGTCTACCAATTTTTTTTAATGACAAGCTCCTATTATCTTCATTTACCAAATTTTCATTTGTAACTGTTGCATATAAACATTAAATTGTAAAAGAGTGTATGCGGTAGTATTAAATGTCAATTATATTTTTAAATTATGTTAAGATTAATCGAAAGTTATGAATCATATGCACTGACATCTTTTTACACATTTACTGACATTTTAGTTGATGATACTTACTGTTTTCAAAAGTGTTTAAAAATGCAATTATCAAATTGAACGAAATATAAAACTGGCTTGCTGGCTACCATCCAAAAGATGGTGGGATCTAAATTATTAAACTGAACGAATACCTACTTTCCACTAAAAAAACGAAATAATCTTAAATATACCAAAATTGTTTATACCTATAAAATTAAATTTAAAAAACATAAACAATGATATCCTCTTACAATAAATGTAATATTGGCATTTGTTTAATATATTTCTTGCAATGAAGATACGAAATGTAAAATCATGTTATTTGTATAAGAAATGATTAGTGAAAAAAAAATGTCATCCATTTCTATTACTATTAATTAGTCCAATATCAATATATGGCTCAAACGAAAGTAAAAAAAAATAATGTTCATTTTTTTCATTAATTATATTCACATAAACACAAATGTAAGATCAATCATATCAATATTATGGAAATTAACTATTACCAAAAAAAAATGAAAATAACACAGGGTAGCTTTCATATTTGACCCATCTTTCCCTCATATTATTACCCTAGTTTACATTCTCCGAAAATTGTTCAATTATTTCCCAAAATAAAATTTAGTCATGGTTTCCAAACAAGTATACTAATGAGAAATAAATAGTTTCAAAATAATAAAAATATAAATTATTAACTAATCAAAGATTAATTATCGCATCACGAAAAGTTGAATTATAAACAACTTTAAAATGTTTCTTCATTTATTTTTTTATTAATATTATTTCTTCATTATCTAAATCCCTATTTTTCTAACAACAATAATCCTTTTTCTTTTTTTAACATCAAACATGGGGTGAGAAATGATAGGATGGAGAGTAAAACGTGGGATTGGGAGGTAGGAGAAAGTCATATTCAAATTTATTTGCATGCGTAATTATATCTTGAGCTAATTTTTTTTATTTTTTTTAAGAAACAACAAACATTTATTACACATATGACTATTCATAATAGATAGAAGAATTTATTATCATTTTTTTCAAAATTAAAATTACTTATAGCTACAAATTATGCCAAGTTGATGATTTTTTTCTCAAATGATACTATTCAAAAATTATATTTTCCAAAATGACTTACTGTTCAAACTTTTGTTCAAACCGTCCCACTTTTTGAAACTCGCTACACCGTGTAGCGAGTTTGACTTGGACATGTCAAACTCGCTACACGGTGTAGCGAGTTCTATGTAATTAAGTTTATCAACTTGGTCATTAATTAGGGCAATTAATTAAGCAAAACTCGCTACACCGTGCAGCGAGTTTGACCTGTCTAAGTCAAACTCGCTACACCGTGTAGGGAGTTTATCTTTAATAAATTGCCCAGCTAAGTTTTCTCAGATTCATTTATCTTTCTCTCCTCCTCTCCCTCGTTCATTCATTCTCTCTCTCTCTCTCTCTCTCTCTTTCTCTCTCTCTCTCTCTCTCTCTCTCTCTCTCTCTCTCTCTCTCTCTCTCGTATACTCCTCGCAATCCTCAATCTTCTCAATCAAAATTCTATTAAACAAAAAAAAAAAAATGAATCCTAGAGAGCAGCGTTTTTTTTTTTCGCGGTGAATCCTCCTCTTCGTCGCGTGTTATTCCTAGTCCCACCGGTGCCATAGAGTCCGCCATGCACCAGAGAAATCTCGACCGTGAGAACTTATCTTCACAATAAACACCGATCGCAACCCAAGAGTATATACAGAGAGCGATTGAAGATCCGGTGAAGGATGAAGCTTTTCAAGACGGTCCTTTGCTCTCTGCGATGGAATTTCTCACTGAAGTCGGTACATATTATCCGTTGAGCTCTATCAAGAAGAAATGCCATACTATTGGCAGGGTGAATCAGGTATAATATCAAGATTAATTATAGTTAAATGTGTGTACACTTTGTTTGTTTTTTTTACATTTATGTATGTTCTATTAGGTTGTTGCTGTTATCAAGTCCTGCACACCAAATGGTCTTGGTGATCTCTGGGTGACTTTAAAGGTTAGGTATGAGCATAGTATGCTTTCTATCATGGGTGAAATGTATTTTGAGTTACTAAATGGGATTAAATTATTAGGATCCTACGGATACCATAGATGCTTCCATTCATCATAAAGTGACTGAGAGTGAATTTGGAAAAGATATATCTATCGGTTCTGTTCTGATACTTCAGAAGGTATGATACATTAATTAGTGGAAGTCAGTACACTTTGAAATCATCATTAATGCTTCAATCTAATTGTTTGTTTTGAAATATTTAGGTTGTTGTTTGGGCCCCCAACCCATCACGATCAGCACGATATCTTAACATCACACTCCTTAATGTCTTCAAGGTACATATTTTCTTATTTTTTCTGAATTGTTGGAATTATATAGTAAATAATGTTAAACTAATTTATTTTGCATATATTTTCTAAGAATGATGAAGTTAATCTGGCTGAATTCTAAGCCCATTTTATTTACTTGAATTTCCTAAATGTTTAAATTAATTAATGTAAGATTTCCTACGTGACCGGGATGTGGTCACTAACTTGATTATATTTATTTTGATGTTATTTTAGTTTTTAAAAATTATTTGGTACATCTTATGCTTGGTTTTGTTGCAATTTTTTCTGTCATCATTATTTTTAACACATGTAATTTTTTTTTTGATGTTAGTACGAAGGTATTTTGAGCAATAATTTGAAGTTAATTTAATTATCCAAATTAAAATTTAAAAGTTGTTATTGATACACATTTATATGTACTACAAGTAACAATTTTTAGATATTCATTATGATAACTAAATTAACCTATATTTATTGGTCTCTATTTTGTTGTTGGTCTTCATTTTGATAGCAAATAATATTGTGCATCATGGGGACATTCTTGCGATCTCTAATTTTAATATGTTTGTCCCTATTTAGCTACAAACCTTGGTCATTCCCATTTGCCCCAAGTTGTGTGTCTTTATTTTAATTTATTCTAGTAGTGTTGCTCAAAATACTTTCGCGAACGAAAAAAAAAATGGAAATAAGAAATGTTGAAACGGAGGAAATTATTGGAGTGAACAAACTCTGACATAATTCAGCAACATGTCATAGTCGCTCGCATTGAAGCTTGTCTGGGATGCTCCTCCATCTCATTGTCGACATGCAAGAGCTGAAGGGTCTGCACCTGTTTTTATATCAAAAATATATATAAGTACGAGCGACATAAGTTAATAATTGATGTTTTGTTAAAAAAAAACTAGAAATAATAACTTGAAAAATGTAAAAACTTACCATAAGCTCTAAGGCAAGGGCAGCCGACCGGTATCCAGCCTCCTCTATATGAATGAGGTTCTGCACAAACATACATGTTATGCTCCGATACCATATCATATATGAATCGGTGTAACGCATATCGTGAATGCCGTAGACCCCGGAAACCAGATATTGATGCCGCTGTTCCCAATGTGCATTATGTTGTTGATGGAGGACGCTCCAAATCACGGTATTGTTTTCCCGCCGATCACAACTGTGCAATTCCAGGCTAGTGTTGCACGGTTCTGGGACCCCCTGCATCAGGCCAAACTGTCTCATAACGCGATCAAGCAGATGCCACTCGATCCTCCAAAGCATACTAGAGGGACCCTCGCCAATCCTCACCCTGAGTGCAGTAGGGCGAAGCGTATCTCCCTGCATAAGGCTGCCACACAACCTGATCCTCGGTTAGCTGGGCCAGCTGATCCCGATACCCTCGCAGGTTATGTGCAGTAACCTCCGTCAGATTCAGTGATGCCTGGGTCCAGGTGAAGTTTCATAAACAGAATAATTATAAGAAAAAGTTGAAAAAAAACCCGATAACGACTAGAAAATAACGTATGATATATGTATACCTGCATCCGAGGGGCATGAGCATGTAGTCCGGATCTCTGAATCGACTACGGATATGCGGTCGCACACATCTCAACCGTTCCCAAGCCCAAATCTATATCAATTAAATATATATAAAATACTATAAATAATGCCGCTAATTTGAAATCAAACTTAAAAAAATAACATAATGAACATTAAGATAAACATACCTGTAGAACGTTGAGAAATCCTCCGCACTGTCTCATCTGAGGGATAGTCGCACTACACAACTCTCGATATAGGAAAGCGAGCGACGCACTCCCCCAACTGTACTGACTGACCCTGGAAACATTCGCAAGCAGAGGGAGATAACACATCTTAACCTTGTTGTTCGTACGATCAGGCATGACTGTAGAACCCAAGGCGAGCATGATATATGCCCGTACGTACCTATCCACAATCTCTAGATCAGTATCATCCGCGAGGTCATTGAAGTGTGGGAAATGGGTCGTAATCTATCTGAGATTCAGACTACTCCCAATCATATCTCCGGGATCAGGGAGAGCCCCTAAAAACTCCTGATAGACAGCTCACCAGTCTACACGTGCTGGGAGGTGAAATGTATGGGTCTTCGGACGCCATCTCTCGATCAAAGTCTCCGGCAACCCATAATCGTACAGTACTCTCCCTATATAGTGAACTCCACTAAAGCCGCACTCCGCCAGTCTCGACAATATCCTAGGAGCTAATACGGCCGGCAAGGAGGCTCCACGACGAAAACACAGGGGACTAGCAACCTCCAGCTCGGCCCAAATAAACCGAGCTCTAAAGTTCTCATGCTGGGTCAGAACAGAGGCATCGATAGGCCCGAGATCAATGAAGGCATCCATCTATTTATTTCAATATCAAGGTTGGTAATTAATAATCATTTTTTTATAAACTGTGTTTCTTCTATATTAATTATTTCCTACATAGTACGAGTATTGTAATCCAAAGTATAATTACTAGTACGTGACATTGTAATCCAAAGTTATCCCACACTTTCAAGAAGTGCCTGTGGGAAAGGTCTTGGTTTCCAGCCTATATACTAAGTAATACTTCAAAGGCTCGTTTGATAGCCTGATAGGATTAACCCGTATTAATAGTGAGAGATTATTAATCCAGGGATTAATAATGCCACCTTTTTTTGGGGATAAATATGAAGGGAATAAGCGATGATAAGAGACCTTATTCGGGTTGTTAGGATTATTACTCCGATTGCATTTAATCTACAAAACATCAAACTTATTGGACTAATAATCATATCCGATCCTAAGAAGGGCTACCAAACGGCCCCCAAGAGTAATCCTCATGCGATTTTGAAAAGCCATTTTATCTCAATTAATTAATCAAGTTTAGGAATATTTTAATCATAAGATCTTAATTTGTATTATCCTTTTTTTATTTGAATAATATATAATGTAAGAATCATTTTATCAACTCATGTTAATCCAGATAAAATTTATTAATGGGTTCGAATTGTATTATCTTTGTATCTAATTAAACTATTATAAATAAAATTTAATATATTCAAAATTATTATAGTCGATCTCAATGCATAAAAATGATTTACAATCATCTCAACAATAAAAACATTAATTATATTCACTTTGATTAAACAATGATAATATGATGAATTTTAATTAATATTCTAAAAACTAATGTCATTACATTTTATAATTTGTTATTGATAGCATTTTTATTGTGTATCAATTAATATTTCTAGAAATTTATGTGTACAAAAACATATTTTCAAAATTTTAATTTAAGTTTTCATAAATTCATGCATATAAACAAAAAAACAATCTCCATTCACCTAAAATTGGATGTCTATATATTTTTATTCAATAGACATTTTGAAAAGGGAGATAATTTTATCCTTGATGTGGCTATCAAGCCCTAATGTCCAACTCCAAATCAATTTTCCAACAAAACCCACAAACAAACTCCAAATCATTATATTTACAAAACTAAATTTATCGAAAAAAATAAAAAAATAGCAAGCAAACAAATAATCTAATCAAAACTAAATTAAACACAAAATAAAGTAAAATATAGGAATGCAAACTTAGACTTACAAAAATTTGATGATAAAAATGTTGAATTTGAATGACAAAATGACTGTGTTTTTTCTTCTCTTCCGGCGGCTGACTTAGGTTTTTTAGGTTTTTTTTGTTTGTTGATTGAAGACTGTAAACTGAAAGGGGAAAATGGATTTTAAATAACTCGCTACACGGTGTAGCGAGTTTGACTTGGACAGGTCAAACTTGCTACACGGTGTAGCGAGTTTTGCTTAATTAATTACCCTAATTAATGACCAAACTGGCAAACTTAATTATATGGAACTCGCTACACCGTGTAGCGAGTTTGACCTGTCCAAGTCAAACTCGCTACACGGTGTAGCGAGTTTCAAAAAGTGCGACATTTTGGGCAAAAGTTTGAACAGTAAGTCATTTTGAAAAATAAGTTTTCTAAACAGTATTATTTGATAAAAAAAATTCCAAGTTGATAGTTTGTGTATTCTCTCTTCAACTTACAGCTATCAAATTTCAAAATTAAGAGTTACTAATTGAATTTTAAATGGATGATTGTGATTGGTGGATGATGAAAAGATTGACTAATGATATTGTGCTACTTGGAGTTTTCTAGGAGCTTGAAAAACTTTTGCTATTATATACTACTCCCTACGTCCCGTTTATAGGTTCACCATTTTGAACATGACACGCAAATTAAGAAAAAAAGTTAGTGGAGAAAGTGTTATTAGCATAAAAGTAAAATAGAAGAGAGAATGAGTGAATGAAATAGTAAAGTTGATTGGTGTTGTGATTATAAAAGTAAAGTAGGAGAGATAATTAATGGATAGAATAGTAAAAATTCTTTGTCATTTTAGAAAAGGTAAATCTTTTAACGGGACATTAATTTTGACAGAAGGTAAAGCTTCCAATGAAACATAGTAAATATTAGATTTTGTTGTTTCCTAGCGACCGTGATTAGGTTTACCATTTAGGCTAGTGGTTCGACCTTCATCAGAGGCACGCCAATTCTATCTCGAGGAATCAGAGATTCTGTGTGTCTTATGTTGGGCATTGGACACATCACTATTTTGGTAATTTTGAAAATGAAATTTCTCTGCAATTTTTGTCTCTCCTCGAATAATGAATGAATTATTCACCACAGCCCTCCTCTTCTCCTCCCGTGAAAAATGCCAAAAACTCTTACAGACGGACAATATTAACACTACTCTCTCTCTATTTATTTCCCCCATATCTTAAGCAAGACTCGTCCTTTCCTTAAACTCAATATTCGCTACACTTTAAAAACACATGGGGTTTCTTCATTACCCATACCAAATCTCAGTCCCAATCCCAAAATCCCTTCTTTCAACTTGATTTTCAAGTAATGGTTTTCTTGAATTTTGCCTGTTTTACTTTGATCTTGCCTCCATTTTCTTCAATTTCTTGCTAAATTTGACAAACCCCAGATGCATAATTGTTGCTTGGTATCCTAATTTTGATTTGCTCAACCAATCTTGACCAAAAAAATGAGGGATTTCCCATCTTGTTTTGGGGAGAATGGTGTTCAAGTTGCAGATGCTTCTTGTTCAAGTGTAACTGTAAGTAAAGCTTCACAAAATTTGGTCACTTGCATATACCAGTGTAGATTACTTGGCAAATCTTGTTTAATTACTCTTACTTGGAGCAAGAATTTGATGGGTCAATGCTTTAGTATTGAAATTACAGATTTATCACATCAATGTCTTTGTAGAGTTGATATTAAGCCTTCTTTGTTCTCAAAACGAAAAGGGTCAAAGTGTTTGGAGGTCAATTCTTGCAAAATTGATATTTATTGGGACCTCACCTTGGCCAAATTCGGATCCGGGCCGGAGCCTTTAGAAGGGTTTTACTTGGGTGTAGTTTGTAAGGGGGAGATGGTTCTGTTAATTGGGGATCTGAGGAAAGAATTGCTCAAAAAAACTAATGCAATTCCTTCTTTATTCAATGCCTCCCACATTTCAAAAAGGGAACATATTTTTGGAAAAAGGGTTTATCATACCAAAGCTCAATTCTCTGATAATGGACTTATTCATGACCTTAGGATTGAATGTGATATGGTTGGGGTTAATGATCCAACGCTTGTTGTTCGTTTGGATACCAAGGCTGTTATGCAGGTGAAGCATTTACGATGGAAGTTTCGAGGGAATTATACTATCTTGATCGATGGACTTCCGGTAGAAGTTTATTGGGATGTTCATAATTGGTTGTTTGGAACAACAATTGGGAATGCCGTCTTTATGTTTCAGACTTGTTTATCTGCTGAGAAAATGTGGACTAGTCAGACATTCTCGGATACATCTATACCGTCTTGGCCTTCTTCACAGAGTTTCAGAGAGTCAAAGTCGCCTGGTCAAGGTTTTACTTTGACTTTGTATGCTTGGAAGAATGAGTAGAAAGGATTGTTTCCGTAATGCTACTAACATTTATATTAGTTAGGTGATTTTGTGAAGAACTTGATTGATTTATATCCGATGTGCTATTTTTCTCGGTATTATGGTGATCTTTATTCCTTTTCCCGATTGTTTTACTAGAACTACTTAATACAATGAATTTATATGAATGCAAATATCTAGTTATTTATTCATGAATTAATACCATACTAGTTGCAGTTTTTTTTTTCTGTTAATGATCCTTGATGAATAATAGTAAGCAAATCCCGCCTAGAGTAGAGGTTTACATATTGAGCATTATCAACCAGTCCTGGATTGTGTCTTTGTGATGGCGCGAATCGCAGGAAATGGCTATTCATTTTCTCAAGTTAAGTTCATATTTCTTTTGTTAGCGTAAATCTATGATGTTTTCATTAGATTGTTGCCATATATATACTCCTTGAAGTGGTTTAAAGGTTTGTTTTCATGGCAGGGTTATATGCCAATATATGAAGTTGGCTAGGGTTGGAACTGCAAAACGGGATCATACCATGGTGAATTTATTTCTTCTAAACAGTGAGTTCTAGATTATATAATATTCTGTTTTATCAAATTTCCCCGCTTGATAAAATATTTTTTGTCTTGTTGGTTGTATCTTTTTTCTTGGATCTCTGTTTTCAAATTGGCTGCAAATCATATCTTTATGTCAGACATATCATGTGTAATCCAAAGCCATTGTAGTTTCACCTTTTGAATTAGATGTCCTGCTCCCTTTGAATTGTCTGGATAGAAGTTATCTGGTATTGTACTAAGTTACAGATTCTATTAGCAATTTTATACGCCCCTGTTTTTGTTTGGATATAGCTGTTGCAAATTTCATTACGGACAATGTGCTTAGGTAGAACAAAGCTTCACATTCGCCCCACCAATAAAATAAAATACTCCCTCCGTCCCAAAATGTTTGTCCCATTTGACTTTTTTGTTGAACTTTGACCACAAATTTTTGAGAGATTAATCATGTTCATGAAATTCTAAAAGTTGTTGTTGATAATATTATTAATGGTGAATAAATAGGATTTTTAGAATTTCATGAACATAATTAAATTATCATATATTTGTGGTTAAAGTTCAACAAAAAAGTCAAATGGGACAAACATTTTGGGACGGAGGGAGTATTTAAGAAACAGAAAACTAAAATATAAATGTCTACATTATCCCCGATGGAAGTAGGATTAGAAATCTCAATTCTGTTTTCCATATTTGCTATTGTGCTTCAAATGAAGAAAGACTTGCCCAAAAGTTTTGCATTTTATTGAACATTTGACCCTTTTACAAGGAAATGGTTCCCATGATAGGGTCCATAGGACTTGTTGGTAATATACATTAATGTTTATGCTGTGATGTGATATACTGACATTGACCAAGTATTGTGTCAAGAGTCAAGAGTACACAATATTGTGAATTAGTACATGCATTTCGAAGTATGATGTCGTGAGTAACAAAGTCATGTTCGACGTGAATGATGCTTGTTCAACAAAATTATACTCCCTCCATATCAAAATGAATGACCCTTTTTCATTTAAGGGTCATTTTGAAAACGTTGATTTTTAGTAAGAAAACTTCATAAATATTCTTGCTATTCACTTTCAAACTTCTAGTTTTGCAAATATATGAAGAAAAAAAATGGTAAAAAATCATTAAGGACAGTTTTTTTAAGAAAAAGTTTCAAAAGGTAATTTATTTTGGACAAAAAAGGTTATTCAATTTGGGACAGAGGGAGTAGAATAAAAATAAGATTAGAGTTTGGGTCAAGGTCAATGGCATGCGAAACCCGCCCCCCTTTTTTTGTTAATGAATACAAGTGCATTTCGCTTTCACATTTGACCTTAGTAATTCATGTTATGGTGCAAGAAAAGAGAGAATTTGATAATTCTTGCTTAAGCTTGTGTATTTTCAGATGGTTATGGGGAATGCTTCAGGTCCATGGTAATTTGTGTTTTGGTGCAAGAAAAGAGAGAATTTGATAACTATAAAGCTCATTCCATGCCTCTTCAACCGTGAATGTAAGCTCAGGTACATAACGCTGCTTTCTAGCTTCTCTATTAAGAGCTTTGTTGCAAGTCAAGACTATTTGTTACGTAACTCACTCGGTCCAACCCTTGGACGTTGTCATCTTCTTCTATCAACATTAGTGTTCCGCTCCATTATCAAGAGCAGCCATACACCATGGACTGAGGAGCTTTGTGAATTGGTCCACTTTGGAGGCTAATAAACATTGCTGGTCCTGCTAAAACAGGACCAATTGGTAATTGTAGAGTTTAGACTTTAGAGTTATTTATGCATGTCAATAAAGTCAAAGACAGGTCCAATTTCAATGACTCAATCATGCCTTTTCTCTTTTCATTAAAAACAAATAAGTTAAATTTCAATGACCCACAAATATAAACCACCATACCCTTAGTCCTCCTAGTCCTAACTACAAACAGAAATAGCTTCATATTCATCTTATTCAAAAGAGATTAATAAATAAGTAAATAATAATGATAATAAGATGAAAAACTAGCTACTCCAAATGATGTAATATATATTAATTATTTTTGTATTTTAATTAGTATTTTAGGATTTAATTTGTTTTAGTTTATATTTTATTTATTATTTTCGTCATTTATTTTAATAGGATGATTAGAGGTGATTTTAGAGTAGATTTTGAAGAGATTTACTAGTTTTTGAGTCCTATTTAGTTACCATATAGGTTAGGAGTAATTCTAGAAGGTTTAGGATTGTTTTTCCTTTTTCTTTTACTGTTTATTTTAGGTTTCCTTTTTATTTTAGGATTCTTGTTTATGGTAGAAACTATAAATACTTTTTAGGATTATTATTTTAGTCAATTTTTGAAGAATAAACAACTTATTTTCTTCAAGGGTTCTTTCTTCTTTTTCTAAGAAGACGAAGTCATTCCTTGGCTTGAAACGTAATCTTATTCGTTTGATTACGAGGGTTACGTCCTTTTGCGAGGAGTAATTCATATCCCTTTTGTTCGTTGTTCGATTGTATTAAATTCTTTTGCGAGGGTTTAATAATAATCGCTTGAATCATCTAATCTTCGTGTGAGGATTAGTTCTTGATTCAAGGTTTTGTTTTTAATAATTCCGCTGCGTTTTCTCTATTTGTAGATTCGTTCTACATCAGTTGGTAATGATGTAATATATATTAATTATTTTTGTATTTTAATTAGTATTTTAGGATTTAATTTGTTTTAGTTTATATTTTATTTATTATTTTCGTCATTTATTTTAATAGGATGATTAGAGGTGATTTTAGAGTAGATTTTGAAGAGATTTACTAGTTTTTGAGTCCTATTTAGTTACCATATAGGTTAGGAGTAATTCTAGAAGGTTTAGGATTGTTTTTCCTTTTTCTTTTACTGTTTATTTTAGGTTTCCTTTTTATTTTAGGATTCTTGTTTATGGTAGAAACTATAAATACTTTTTAGGATTATTATTTTAGTCAATTTTTGAAGAATAAACAACTTATTTTCTTCAAGGGTTCTTTCTTCTTTTTCTAAGAAGACGAAGTCATTCCTTGGCTTGAAACGTAATCTTATTCGTTTGATTACGAGGGTTACGTCCTTTTGCGAGGAGTAATTCATATCCCTTTTGTTCGTTGTTCGATTGTATTAAATTCTTTTGCGAGGGTTTAATAATAATCGCTTGAATCATCTAATCTTCGTGTGAGGATTAGTTCTTGATTCAAGGTTTTGTTTTTAATAATTTCGCTGCGTTTTCTCTGTCTGTAGATCCGTTCTACATCAGTTGGTATCAGAAATCGGACGATCCTAGGGTTCTCCGACGAGAAGATGACTAACAATGGAGAAAATAACAAATACGTTGTTATTGATGAGATCAATGATCGTTTGATTCATGCTAATCAAAAGGCGAAATATTTTTTTGCAAAGGAGGAGGAACTTTCAAAGGAGGCCAACTTCCACCATGAATTCTTTCTTCATTATGAATGCCTTCTTGTAAGCTGCCGAATTCCGCTAAGAAAACAGTTTCTAGTGGATGTGCATAGAGAGTATAGGGATAAAGCTTTGGAAAAAGCTGAATCTTTTTGGCACAAAGCTTGTTCTTATTTGAAACAAGTTCGGCGTTTGAAAGCACAAAAAGCTATTGAATTGAAGCGTCTTGAGGAGGAAGAACATCGCCTTGTTATTGAAGAATTTCCTACTCAAGAAGAAGCTTTTGATGAGGAGGTTACTTGTGAATCCAAAGAAGATTTGAGCATTGTTCAGGTTTGTGATGATATTATTACTTCAAATATTATAGCACCTGATAATGTCCTAGTTGAATTCAAGGAGAAAGTAGAGGTTGGTATTGATTGTTCAAAAACGCCAATTTTTGATGAAAATTTGGGTGTTGTTCACAACAAGGAAGAAGTTATTTTTGAAGATTTATTGATCATTGTTGATCAAGGGGAGGAAGATCAACACAAGGAGGAGGGGATGGATGGAATAATTTTATATATGGAAGAGATCATCTTTCGTCAATGTGTGCTTAAAAAGAAGATTTATTCGAAATATATTTTTAAGTGGGACGGCACTTTTCAAACATCGAATGAGAACTCGGGGACGAGTTCTTTTGAAGAAGGGGTGAATGATGTAATATATATTAATTATTTTTGTATTTTAATTAGTATTTTAGGATTTAATTTGTTTTAGTTTATATTTTATTTATTATTTTCGTCATTTATTTTAATAGGATGATTAGAGGTGATTTTAGAGTAGATTTTGAAGAGATTTACTAGTTTTTGAGTCCTATTTAGTTACCATATAGGTTAGGAGTAATTCTAGAAGGTTTAGGATTGTTTTTCCTTTTTCTTTTCTTTTGTTTATTTTAGGTTTCCTTTTTATTTTAGGATTCTTGTTTATGGTAGAAACTATAAATACTTTTTAGGATTATTATTTTAGTCAATTTTTGAAGAATAAACAACTTATTTTCTTCAAGGGTTCTTTCTTCTTTTTCTAAGAAGACGAAGTCATTCCTTGGCTTGAAACGTAATCTTATTCGTTTGATTACGAGGGTTACGTCCTTTTGCGAGGAGTAATTCATATCCCTTTTGTTCGTTGTTCGATTGTATTAAATTCTTTTGCGAGGGTTTAATAATAATCGCTTGAATCATCTAATCTTCGTGTGAGGATTAGTTCTTGATTCAAGGTTTTGTTTTTAATAATTCCGCTGCGTTTTCTCAATTTGTAGATTCGTTCTACATCACCAAATGTATGTTCACTTCCCAAAGTTGACTATTATCAATCCCGTAGGTCTCAGGTGTAGTCCGATCGTGTGACGAATTTGGTGAACAAATAACTTGTGTTATTGTCTTGTTTATTGCTTTCATATGGATTATGCATGTACTCCCTATGCTCCACTTCACTTGGTACCAAAGTGACTAAATTGTCAACCTAGGGTCGGTGTGATCAAAACTTTATAGAAAATTTGATGATCTTAATAAATATTTAAAAATTGTTATGGCGAGTATTTTAAATGGTGAATCATGTTATAATTTCTAAATTTTCATCAGGATCATTTTATTTTCTATAAAATATTGGTCAAACTGATTCTAAGTTGACCATTTTAGTAAATTTGGTATCGATTGAAATGGAACAAAGGAAGTATGTTATTTTTTTCCCCATGTGTACCTGATATGGGAAAAGTACTGCTCGAAATGACCAAAATTACATAACAATTGATATTAAGGGAGATCATGATTGGACTTGAAATTGATTGGACGAGGAATGCAGCTATTGAGGATCAGTATTTACGTAGATTCAGATGGTTCATAGATCTAAATAAGATTAGAATTGCATAGATCCAGATGAAATTTGATTGCATCGATCAGACTATTAATTTAAATTGAAAATATTTAAGGCCTCCTGGTCTTGTGGTATGCTAATCGGCATTCCTTTTGGGAGGTCATAGGTTCGATTCCCCCTGGGAATCTTATATGTGGATATATATACCATGAGTTTCAGGATTCTTTGAGTCTCCCAACCTCAGCGTGGGGAGTTCGAATCTTGGCAGGAGCAGCTGGAGCCTATTAATTTGTGATGTAAGAGTAATGTAAATGCCATGTAGGTGGGCCAGGAATATAAGGGGTGCTGCCACCCTCTGACTAACCTGGGTATCAAAAAAAAAAAAAAATAAATAAATTGAAAATGAATGTCATAACAAAGCAAAAGAGGCAAAGATAAAGAAAGAGAATGAATTCTAATTCACTAACAACACTTAAAACTTACTTTTCATTTAAATTATTTCTAAATTTCTCTCCAAGTAAGTTTATCATAATATCATAAAATTCTAAAAATGGTTGGACATTATTTTTAATGGAGTATCAATAATAATTTTTTGAATTTCATAAAAATAATTTCATTTTTTTATCAAAGGACAAACCAGTTGACCAAAACTATAAAGATGAAATTTTGATTAAATTGGGAAATATGATGCTTGCTATTATCAAATAAATAAAGTTTTTTACAGTTCTTAAAATTCGATAATTCAATAAGTTTAATTTTATTTATATATAAATTACCGGGACTCAACTTTATTCGGTACTAGTAAAAGCCCGTGTCCAAGGACACGTGTTGTTTTTTTTTTTAAAATTAATTAATTTTTTTTAATTGATTTTTTTAAGGGCAAAATGGGAAAGGGACAACTTAGTGAGGGCAAAATGGGAAATTCGGCACTTGGTACTGTTCGTTGTATTGTAGCACCCGTTCCCATTTATAGTATAGAATATTTTTATATATACTGACTAAAGTTTATAATATTCCCTCCGCCCCACCACAAATTATAAAACTTACCCCATTTTATTTCATTAGAAATTGCAAAGTTCAAAAGTGGATTTTTAATACTTATAAATAATGGACCACACTTGTTATAATCGCAACAATTAACTCATTACTATTCCTCCACTATTCACACTCACCACATCTTATTATTATATACTCCCTCTTAATTCTCGTGCCATGACGATTTTTTTCAAGTTGATGTGGGACGGATAGAGTACTTATTAATTCAATAGGAGCCGCTTGTAATTCTCATTTTCATTATCCCGTTACTATTCACTAGTCACTTTCTCTCACTTACCTCGCTTTTCATTATCATAAATCTTTATTTTTTTTTCTTTAATTTCTGTGTTCCAAAATTTGATAAACTCTCTTTAAATAAGGTAAAGATAAACTTATTAAACTCTAATATTTACAATTATAAGTCTACCAAAACTGTTTTAAGGAGTATTATTTACAAGCAGGACATGAAAATCACGGAAAAATAATAAGCCAATAAGTAAAAATTGTACCCTCTTCCTCCTCAGAGCTCTGAAAAGAAAGATCAGGTTAAGAATTTAGAGAGAAATAGTTTGACATTCATATATATTTTTACTTCCCTGATTTGGGGTTACAGTCCTTATCATATGTACGGATTATGTTATGACCCTATTAAAGATGACTATTAAGAACTTGGTATGAGATTATGTTAAGAAACTATTGGATATATGGAGAAAACTCAGGGTCTGTATGCAATGGGCGTCTGCATCGGCTGGTGACTAGAACTGGTACTAGTAGGAATGATCATAAGCTATTATATTTTGATCCGATGAAAGAGGAGGAGGGGTTCACAGAGTTGGATCTCCCCGATTACAGGGACCCATGGTTTTTTATCAGAAGTTGTGGGGTTTCGGTGCTTTGTTTAACTGTAAAGGACAGAGAGGAGAAACGGCATGTAAAAGTGATGGCAATGTGGGAGAGTTCTAGTTGGTCAACTATGTTTGTCATTAGTTGTGAATTGGTTCTTCAACATTTTAATAAGGCGATTACGCCTTTGTGTTTTTCAAAGGAAGGTGAGCTTATCATGTTGATTGGTGAATCGAAACTAGTGGCATATTGTCCTAGGAAAAAGTTGAGAGTCGGATTGTATGTCAGGCCGCGGAGGCAATGACATTTATGGAAAGGGTTGCTAATTCACCAGCTTTATTTGCAGACAGCGATCGGTTCATTGGCACAGAGATACAGAAGTATGTATCTCTGCTTTCTGAATTCCAGTTCTAATACTCGTTACTAATTCACTACACTCATGGAAACCATAATTGAGACAAGTATTAGTAGCTAGACATATATTTCAAGTATTCTTTTCTTGTTCTTTGACATAGGAGTATCTTTTTATGATTGCCTATGAAGGAGGTGTTGGACAAATGCTATGGCTTCTTTAAGACTTAACAGAAAAACTGACAGCAAAAGTAACGGAGATTGAAAAACAAACTAATTCAAGTCGAGTCTTGTATTTAATACAATCTCCGTAAGAGTTATTTGTCCCATATGGTGCTTACGGTTGTATGACAAAACTCTAGTAAGATAAAACGACTTACTATTAGTTATAAGGAGCACTCCAATATAACTAATCTAACGAACAACACAAGGTTTTAGAACTTTGGACTTGAAAGATTGAATGCAACAATATGCAATGATTTGGGTATGTTAATCTATCTCTCTAGAGGGTAAAAGGCTCGGAATGATTTGTGTATGTAAATTGAAATTCGGAGGGGAGTATATAAAAGAGGGAGTCAAAGGGTTTGGTGGCTTTTCCCTTGAAAAGTCACAACTTTTCGGGTATAACAGCACTTGCACGGCCGTGTCCAATGAACTGCACGGTCGAGTGGCAAGGCAAGGCACGGTGCACGGCCGTGTCCTAGACACTTGCACGGCCGTGCAGAAGCTTCTTCAGCCTGCTCGTCAGCCCTTTAGCCTGACAAATCCACACCAATTTTGGGACCAACCCAAAACACACTTTGACCCAATATTTAAGTTACAAATCATTTGTCATTAATTTCTCATTCACACGGAAATGGTTTTGAGACATTAAATGAGTTATATATAATCTACAACAAATGTAGATTACCATTTGTAACTAGTTCCGTTAACACATAACGAACTTCCGTTAGAAACTAGATCAACGTTAAGTTAAACTTAACTTTCCGTTATCCATTTCCAACAATCCCCCACATGAATGACAATTAATGCATGTATGCAATTTCGTCCAAAGTTCTGGCGAACTATTATTACATCGGGATAGATAGCTTGTGGCCTTGAATCTTCCCTAGTGAAATATTATCGGATATACTAGCCATTTGGTAGCGAATCGCTTTGAACCGGTATTTGTCGGGTGTATACCAAGACAATAATACTCACATAATAACAGCTCTAACAATTGTTGTTCTCACGTTTTGTCCATTTTGGCCCTGGACCGTATCTCATTCATAAGCGTTTCTTTAGAGGCGACCTAATTACCTCTCGCTTATATAGGTGATTCTTACTATAAAGAGTATCATGCACTACTCTACCCGTAGGTATAGAAATCATTAAAAGTTTTCTCAACTTCTCCTTACATTTCTTTGCGTGTGCTTGTACTTGGATGTTACGGGAATGAGTATTGAGCATCTCGAGGTTAATAAACCGAGTTGTTGTTTCAGTAACTCTACTAGAACTTATAACTTGGTTGTCTCATTGAACCGGGCACGGGATCTCCATTTCTCAAGGTTGAGTGTCCGCTATAAGTTCTTTTGTTGTGGGTTTTAAACCCATTCCCTTAACGGTTTATACGGTTGATCTCTATTTATACCTTTGGTAAATGGATCCGCTAAGTTATCACATGATTTTACATAATCAATGGTGATAACGCCATTCTTGATCAACTGTCTAATGGTATTGTGTCTACGACGAATATGTCTAGACTTACCATTGTACATACTATTCTGTGCCCTTCCGGTGTCTTTGATTGACTATCACATGATGGATTAGTACGACCCGCACGGGTTTGCTCCAACAAGGAACATCCTCGGGAAGTTTTAAGCCATTCTGCTTCTTCCCCGGCTTTATCTAACGCGATAAACTCGGATTCCATCGTGGATACGGCTATACACGTTTGTTTGGAGGATTTCCATGACACTGCTCCTCCACTTTATAGTGAATACATATCCACTTGTGGATTTAGAGTCTTTCGTGTCCAGATATCCGATTGACATCACGGTATCCTTCTAATGCTTTGGATATTTATTGTAAAGTATCCACATGGTTTAATGTATACTTTAAATATCTTAGTACTCTCATTAGTGCTTTCCAATGATCGGTACTAGGATTGCTTGTGAACCTACTTAGTTTGCTTTCATTTGAATATGCAATGTACGGGACGAGTACAATTTGTTAAGTACATCGGTGTCAATTATTCTTGCATATTCCGGTTGAGAAAGCTGGTTCCCCTTTGTTCTTGGCTAAATGTAGAGCCGAGTCTACGGAGTGTCTTAGCTGGAGGGTCATCAAAGACATTGAATTTCCGAAGAACATTCTCTAGGTAATGGGATTGTGAAAGAACTAATCCTTCGGATGTTCTAGAGATCTTTATCCCTAATATTACATCGATAATCCCATGTCTTTCATGTCAAAGTTCTTCTTTAACATGCCTTTGGTATTCATGATTAAATCATGATTACTTCCCATTATGAGCATGTCGTCTACATAAAGACAAACGATAACGAATGATTCAGATGTTCCTTTAATGTAGACACATTTGTCACATTCATTGATCTTGAATCCATTTGATAACATGGTTCTATCGAACTTCTCATGCCATTGTTTAGGGGCTTGTTTTAGTCCATACAAGGACTTTACAAGTTTACACACCTTTCGTTCTTTACCAGGAACCACGAACCCTTCGGGTTGTTCCATGTAAATTTCTTCATCAAGTTCTCCATTTAGGAAAGCAGTCTTCACATCCATTTGGTGTATCTCAAGATTATCTTATTTCTTTGCAATAGCTATGAGAACACGAATAGATGTGATCCTTGTGACGGGGAGTATGTATCGAAGAAATCATATCCCTCTTTCTGTCTAAAGCCTTTGTGCAACTAGCCTAGCTTTGTACTTTTCGATAGATCCATCCGCCTTATACTTCCGTTTAAGGATCCATTTGCAACCTAATGGTTTGCAACCTGGAGGAGATCGATTAATTCCCAGTATTGTTGAGCATTATGGATTCTATTTCACTTTGTTAATAGCTTCCTTCCCGTAACGAACTATCCGGACCGGACAAGCTTCTTTAACGGTTGATGGTTCGTTTTCTAACATGTAAGATAGAAAATCGGGACCAAAAGTCTTTTTCACTCTTGCCCTTTTGCTACGTCTCGGTTCTTCATCTTCTATTTGAGAAGGACCAGGATGTAGACTCATGTGTTCTCTTATTAGAACCTACATCTTTCTGTCCTTAACCGGAAAAATGTTTTCAAAGAATACCGCATTCCTTGATTCTATAGTAGTTCCTACGTGCATATCCAGGAATGTCCGATTTATGCACTATAAACCGATAGGCACTACTATTATTGGCATATCCAATAAAAACACGATCGATGGTCTTTGGGCCAATCTTGACTTGTTTAGGCTTAGGTACTTGACCTTGGCCAAACACCCCACACTTTAAGGTATTTAAAACATGGCCTACGATTATGCCATAATTCATAGGGCGTTTTATCAATACCTTTCTTGGGTATTTTATTAAGAACATAATTAGAAGTGAGTATTGCTTCCCCCCACAAGTTGTCGGGTAAGCCTGAACTGATCAAAAGCGTGTTCATCATCTCTTTGAGAGTGCGGTTTTTGCGTTCAGCAACTCCATTAGATTGAGGGGTATATGGAGCCGTTGTTTGATGAATTATGCCGGATTCCCAACATAGTCCTTCAAACGGTGCTTCATATTCTCCACCTCTATCGCTTCTAATTTTCTTAATTTTCAAGTTAAGTTGATTCTCAACTTCTTTCTTATAAGTCTCAAAAGCCCCTAAGGCTTCATCCTTACTTCTTAAGAGATAGACATAGCAATACTTGGTGCAATCATCTATAAATGTAATGAAGTACTTTTTGCCTCCTCGAGTTTGCACTAGTTTTAAATCACATATGTCGGTGTGAATTAACTCGAGAGGAGTCGTGTCTCTTTGTATGGCATTAAATGGTGACTTAGTCATTTTTGCCTCAACACAAACTTCGCACCTATTAGTCGAGTCGGATTTAGTCATTTGGATTAAATCTTGTCTTGCTAATTTCTTAATGGTGTCGAGGTTTACATGTCCTAATCTATCATGCCATAAATTAGAACTTTCCGACAAGTAAACATAAGGAACACAACTTTTATTCATCGCACCTTGGCGGATTACAGTCATTACATTCATTTTAAAAAGGCCCTCCTCGAGGTAACCTTTTCCAAGAAACAACCCATTCTTGGTTAGTACAAATTTGTCGGATTCGAATACTAGTCTAAAACCTGCCTTACTAAGCAAAGCGCCGGACACTAAATTTTTACGGATGTCCGGAACATGCGGCACATCCAACAAGGTTACTTCTTTTCGGAAGTCATCTTCAAAATCACGTTTCCAATGCCTTGAACATCGGAGGTCGCAGAATTTCCCATGTAAAGCTTTCTTAGGAGATGGGAGTATAGGAGGAGAAACTTTCCTTGTTACCACACAAATATGGCGGGTAGCACTTAGGTATCTATCCACCATGCTTTAGGGTTCTCCTCCAAATTTGCAACGTTGGCTTCAAACACAACCGCCGCAAAGTCTAGGTCCATGTGGTCAACATTGTTCGCCTCTTTCTTCGGGAGACGACAATCCCTTGACGGTGGCCCGGTTTGCCACAATTATAGCACGACCCCTTGAACCTTTTAGAGGTCTTCTTCTTCCCTTTCTTAGCATTCCCGGTATTTTCGGAATGCTTTCTCTTTGTGCCACTCGTGCTAGCCTCGGCGAGATTGACCTTTGCCTCCATCTTGCCTTTAGCAACTTTGGCCTCATTCATTCTATTGTTCTCTTCTATTTGAAGACGAACAACAATGTCTTCTAAGGACATCTCCTTGCGTTTATGCTTGAGATAGTTCTTGAAGTCCTTCCACGAAGGAGGCAACTTTTCAATGATAGAAGCCACCTTAAATGGATCATTCATGATCATCCCCTCGACATCAAGCCCGTGTAGAATGATTTGGAATTCATCTACTTGAGTTGTTACCGATTTGGAATCGACCATCATAAAGTCAAGATACTTACCGACGACAAATTTCTTTGACCCGGCATCCTCGATCTTGTACTTCCTTTCCAAGGTGTCCCACAACGCCTTGGCTAACTCGATTGTACTATACACATTGTATAGTGCATCGTCAAGTCCATTCAAGATATAGTTCTTACAAAGAAAATTACCGTGAGCCCAAGCCTCCTTTGCCATTTGCCTTTGGGGGTCCGGATCACCTTTTTCTACCGCCGGAGGATCTTCCTTTAAGAAGCGGTGCAAGCTTAGGGTGGTCAAGTAGAAGAGCATCTTCTGTTGCCATCTCTTGAAATCCACACCGGTGAATTTCGCGGGTTTCTCACCATGACTGATGTGATGAGTTGTAGGAGCGGGAGCAACATTGTTGAATGTAGTATCTCCTTGCGGTGGAGGCGTCACATTCCCTTGACTAGATGAAGTGGTGTCTTTCTCGTTTGCCATCTCTTGAAGAAGCGTAAAATAACTCTTACGATTGTTGGACAAATGCTATGGCTTCTTTAAGACTTAACAGAAAAACTGACAGCAAAAGTAACGGAGATTGAAAAACAAACTAATTCAAGTCGAGTCTTGTATTTAATACAATCTCCGTAAGAGTTATTTGTCCCGCACTGGTGCTTACGGTTGTATGACAAAACTCTAGTAAGATAAAACGACTTACTATTAGTTATAAGGAGCACTCCAATATAACTAATCTAACGAACAACACAAGGTTTTAGAACTTTGGACTTGAAAGATTGAATGCAACAATATGCAATGATTTGGGTATGTTAATCTATCTCTCTAGAGGGTAAAAGGCTCAGAATGACTGTGTATGTAAATTGAAATTCGGAGGGGGAGTATATAAAGAGAGTCAAAGGGTTTTGTGGCTTTTCCCTTTAAAAGTCACAACTTTTCGGGTATAACAGCACTTGCACGGCCGTGTCTAATGAACTGCACGGTCGAGTGGCAAGGCAAGGCACGGTGCACGGCCGTGTCCTAGACACTTGCACGGCCGTGCAGAAGCTTCTTCAGCCTGCTCATCAGCCCTTTAGCCACAACAAATCCACACCAATTTTGGGACCAACCCAAAACACACTTTGACCCAATATTTAAGTTACAAATCATTTGTCATTAATTTCTCATTCACACGGAAATGGTTTTGAGACATTAAATGAGTTATATATAATCTACAACAAATGTAGATTACCATTTGTAACTAGTTCCGTTAACACATAACGAACTTCCGTTAGAAACTAGATCAACGTTAAGTTAAACTTAACTTTCCGTTATCCATTTCCAACAGGAGGGTCTTGGCGCAACCATTAGAGTTGTTGCAAGCCGCGAAAGAAGCCTCTTGCATGTGGGACCCCATACATAGCGGAAGTTGTTGTAGCACTAGGTTCCCCTTATTTTTGTTTGTCAGTATACAAAGAGACTCGATGATTGTATATGGTGTTTTATTATGGATTTCTAATTTGATTCAGAGTATATTTGACAAATTGCTCTCCCAATTCCAAGTTCAAATCTAGCAACTGGATTGTGTTGCCAAACAAAAATTAAGATCTCTGTTCAATAATTGTACTGAAGAAAAACCAAGTCTAAAGAGGAACCATCATTCTGAAGAATCTGTTCCGACTGAGCCAAAGCATACAGGATTACAGGGGTCTGTTTTTCTAAGGCCAGGATAACTTTTCTGCACCAGCAGTTGTACTCTAGTAAATATAAGGATTCCGTACCCAGCCAATAACATCTTTAAACTATGTAATGAATCCATTTTGCTGTCAAGTTCACAATTCATTAGGATAATTAAATCAACTTAAAATAATTGCTTAAACAAAAAAAAGTGGGAAGATCATTTTGAGAAGGAGGAAGTATTGTTTTTCGGTTCATATCTAACAAATGCCAGATAACTATGAGAAATATTAGTTTTATCATGATCTAACAAATGCCAGATAGCTATGTTATAATAGTCTTATTAGTCAGCCAATAGTGGCCTTCATTTGCAATCTGAAACACGTCAATTGGTCAAACTTCCAACTTTATTAGTCTGATTCCCTTCATTTGCAAAAAAACAACCAACTTTAACTTTGAGTTTTTGCAATATTTGAATAATTTCTTTATAAAAACTTTGATAAATTCGTACTCTTGCTTTTCCTATTTGGGCTTGTATTACTTGTGAATGATAATTTAACTCAATGCTTTGGCCGTGGGCAATGTATTGCCTTTATTAGTTTGTAAGCCGCGTTTATCAGTTAGTAACTCCTTAAAACCCTTTAAATTTTAATCACGTGAGTTAACCTTTTTCACTATAATCATAGTTATTTGTGGCCTATTGTAGACTTTGAGGTTTCAACCTCGGTCTGTTTTGTGGGCTCTAACTGCACAATACTCTCGTCCATTAACTTTTAGTGATTTACGCGGTCTGGAAGAATTATTGTTTTTTTGTGTTTTCTTAGAATTAATTCCTTATTTCTATTGCTTGAACCCATAATTGATAATGTTAAAGACTAAAATAGCCCTGATATGACATGCACATGACCTATTATGTTAACTTTTCTAATGTTTGTTAGTATCAGGATGCAAAGTAACACGATTTGGAAGTTTAGATACCAAACAAACCGAATTTTCAAACGGGATGAAAAATGAAAATCGGTGAATACTTTGAGAGAGGTTAAACGTATTTTGGCCACACAAATGTTTCCTAACTCAATGATGACTTTCATGTTACTGTCAGATATTATATATTAAGATGTTAAGGCAAATGTCTATTGCCATTAATGTGTAGTTTGTGTATATATAGTTAGTACTCAATTTCCAAAATAATGACGTGTCATTACACACACGCACTAATTTCAAATTCTCTCTAGGGCGGAATTAGGGTTTCGCCTGTTTTGGCCGTTGGGCCATTGCTCGCCATTGCTGCTGCCTCCGGCAGCCTGCTCCCTTCGCCATGGGGGACTCCATGGCTCAATCTGCGTTTTTCTTTGATGTTGCTCCTCCTGCTGATGCGGCGGCGGCTTCAATCCAAAACCCTAGCGCCGTTCTTCAGAATCCCAAGTCTGTTGGTGGCGCTGAATCTTTGATGGCGGCGGTCAATGCTAATCCTGTTCCGCCTTCATGTCCCCCTCCACTATCAAAATCTTTTGCTGGTCTTTTCTCGAAGGCACCATCTCCGGCGCCTCCTCTTGATTCTGCTCCATTATCAGCACTTCCTCCCATTATATCTTCGATTCATAAGGGTACTCCTTCCATCAAACTCTCTAAAGAACATATTGATGCATTTTCTAAGCCTTTTATGTGGACTCTTGTTGGGAAATTCCAGCATGGGCGCCCCTCTATGGAAGAATCACGGCTGGCATTTGCGAAGTTCCAACTGAAAGGACAATTCAAACTTGGAAATCTTGATGCTCGGCACATGCTCATTCAATTATCCTCGGCTGAGGATTATCAAAGGTTGTGGATGAAAGAAGTTTGGTATGTATCCCGTTTTCCCATGAGAACTCTTGCTTGGTCTCCGGCATGGTCGGCTGCACATGAATCCCCAATTCTTTGCTGTTTGGGTTGGCCTTCCAGGGCTGCCCATTCATTTGTTCAATAAACCGTGTCTCTTTGCTATTGCAAAACTTATTGGATCTCCTTTATCAATTGATAAAGCCACTTTGGAACTTACCAGACCTAGCATTGCTAAGATCCTTATTCAATTGGATGTCTCACGGAAATTGCCTAATGAAGTGTTTGTAGATTGTGGTGATGTTCTTCCTAGTTTCTATCAAAAAGTGGAGTATGATAATCTTCCCAAGTATTGCAAGCATTGTTCTATGCTTGGACATGACATTATATCTTGCAAGCGGGCTAATGGTTCAAAAGACCGGAAATTGGCTGATGATGATTCTCAAAAGGAGGGAAAGGCTAGAAAGAATGGCAATATATCTAATGACAGGCCGCTTGATACTGATGGAACTGAGGTTATTCCACCAAATATTGAAAATGGTGAAGTCCAGGTGGGCGGCAATATGGGGAAGAAAATGGTCTATATTGAAAAAACTAAAGTGAATGATCCTACTTCATCAATGGGAAATGTTTTGCCAATCAAGGGGGTGCATCTTGCTGATAAAGCGCATGATCAGAATATTGAGGCGGCAACTACTAGCAAGGTGAGTGAAAAGGTTATTATTCCCACTAAGGATCTTACTAAGGAGAGCAATGAGGTGATTCATTTGGATGATAATAGTGTTCTGAATGAGGTTAATGTTGTTGTTAATACTCTTTCCGAGGATAATGGAGATGCCGAAAAATGCGGGAAGAAGTTCAAAATCTTGGAGATTCTTTGGTATCTATTATTTCCGAAAATGAAGCTCATAAAGATAATGGAGAAGATTTGGCTGAAAAAGAAGGAAATGTGGTGGGATTTTCATCCCTTGACCTAATTCAGGAAAAGGTTCGACAATATCAAGCCTCTTCATCAGCTCCTAACCTTCGTCCCTCTACTGCTCGTATGCCAAATCCTAAATATTTTAATCCTGAATTTATAAACCCAAAAAACCTAAAAGAAGCTCATTCTCTCTCCTACTTTACTTTTACACTCACAACATTCTCTCTCCTAACTATTCATCCCACTCATTCTCTCACAATTCATTAGGATAATTAAATCAACTTAAAATAATTGCTTAAACAAAAAAAAGTGGGAAGATATTTTGAGAAGGAGGAAGTATTGTTTTTCGGTTCATATCTAACAAATGCCAGATAACTATGAGAAATATTAGTTTTATCATGATCTAACAAATGCCAGATAGCTATGTTATAATAGTCTTATTAGTCAGCCAATAGTGGCCTTCATTTGCAATCTGAAACACGTCAATTGGTCAAACTTCCAACTTTATTAGTCTAATTCCCTTCATTTGCAAAAAAACAACCAACTTTGAGTTTTTGCAATATTTAAATAATTTCTTTATAAAAACTTTGATAAATTCGTACTCTTGCTTTTCCTATTTGGGCTTGTATTACTTGTGAATGATAATTTAACTCAATGCTTTGGCCGTGGGCAATGTATTACCTTTATTAGTTTGTAAGTCGCGTTTATCAGTTAGTAACTCCTTAAAACCCTTTAAATTTTAATCACGTGAGTTAACCTTTTTCACTATAATCATAGTTATTTGTGGCCTATTGTAGACTTTGAGGTTTTAACCTCGGTCTGTTTTGTGGGCTCTAACTGCACAATACTCTCGTCCATTAACTTTTAGTGATTTACGCGGTCTTGAAAGAATTATTGCTCTTTTGTGTTGTCTTAGAATTAATTCCTTATTTCTATTGCCTAAACTCATAATTGATAATGTTAAAGTCTAAACTAGCCCTGATATGACATGCGCATGACCTATTATGTTAACTTTTCTAATATTTGTTAGTATCAGAGTGCAAAGTGACACGATTTGGAAGTTTAGATGCCAAACAAATATATGACATGCGCATGACCTATTATATTAACTTTTCTAATGTTTGTTAGTATCAGGGTGGAAAGTGACATGATTTGGAAGTTTAGATACCAAACAAATCGAATTTTCAAACGGGGTGAAAAATGAAAATCGATGATACTTTGAGAGGTTAAACGTATTTTGGCCACACAAATGTTTCCTACCTCAGGCTCCGTTTGTTTAGCATAAAACATTTTCGGAAAATGATTTCCGACAAAATGTTTTCCGGAAAATGAAAATGTTTTTCGTAAAATAAGATAAACATGTTTTCGACTGTTTGGTAAGGAAAATATTTTTCGAAAAATGTTCGATTCAGTTGACTACAAATTTACCCACCCCAATCACCACCACCACCCCACCCTACTCATCACTACCACCCCCTCCCCTACCCCCTACCCCCCAATCCACTCAACACTCCCTGCCAACCCACCCCACCCCACCCACCACCCATGTGGGCGCCTCCCAACTCCCGGACCTATAAACCGTGTCCCAGGATGGAGGGTCCCAAAATATACCATTTCCAAAAAACTTTTCTTTACTTTAACTTGAAAAGTAAACAACACGTTTTGAAAACCATTTCAAAATAACCTCTCTACACGGAGGCGATATATAAACCTGTTTCAAACCAAACTCAACCTGTTTTAACAAACTATACAACAGACAAGGCTATACGCAAGCCAACCAACCACAACCAAGTTTAAGTTACTTACAACACGATACAAATGAAACATGTTGTAAAACTTTATATACAATACATTTCCCAAAAAATAACAACCAAAGTACAGCCCCAACTCCCAAAAGAACTCATACCCTGACAACCCAAAAGGAGTCCAAACTCTTTCCCCGGCCTCACTGGTCCGGTCCACCTGTCTCAGCGGGATCTAAAACAATAAAGGGAGAAGGGGTGAGATAAAATCTCAGCAAGTTATTATGTATGCAACAATATGCCATACAATATGCAACACATAAACAGGTTGCTCACATTGGAAAACAGTAAACACATTACGTTACCTTTTCCTTCTGACCAATAAGTCATATACAATGCAACACACAATCAGGTTGCCAATAACACATTGGGAAACAGTAAACACATTCCGTTACCTTTCCCTTACCTTTCCATCTGAATCATATGTAGTACAACGGTGGGAGGGATACTCCGCTCTCGTGAAATGCTAGTGCTTATTCACGTCTTATATGACCCCGAACAGAGATCCATATAAGTTATCAGCTATCTGTGCCTGACTGCACATATACACAGAAGCTGCGCACCCCCAGACCGTGGCCACAGACGGGGGAGAGGTCACAGGTATAAGGCAATCTAAACACTTTATGAAATATCTTCTCATAAGTGTTAAGATCCCATATACCCCCACAATGATCAGCTGATACCATCATAGTCAAGCACATAATAGATACTTGAACATAAGTCCACCCTATGGGACATCAATATATATAACATGGAACTATAACTCATGTTAAATCAATAACAATAGTGCACATGTATTTCAACACTATTGAATAACAACAATGCAATGACATGGTATTCATTACTCATGCTCAACCCAAGAAACTGTGCAACAAGTATTTGAACACTCTGTACACAATCAACTATGAAGTATGTAAACACTTATGCACAATATATACCACATAAGTCTTACAATATCATCTCATACTATAGAAACCATAAACAGGGTAATATCCCTCCTGTTCAAACCAAGGAAGTAATGCCCTACTCATTTTTAGGCATTATAGAGCAATTAACCCTACAATGGTCATCACGTAGGGGTACAATAACACAGAAGTAGCCCTACGCCATCACAATACAACATTAAACAACTTCCCTTTAGGGTTCAAGTTCAAAAACCAAGTTTTATAACATTTGGTTCAAGTTTTCACAATCGCCTCTCAAGCAATTTTGAGACATTATTTAAGGACCTTATCAATATCTTTTTGGCCCAATTCAAACTCCATGATATAGTACTAAAGTTGTACTAGATGTAGGATTAAAAAGTGTTCCAATCCGAGTTGTTTAGCCTAGGTTTCCAATGCCTCAAACATGGACCAAGGCTGCAGTGTAAACGGTTCAGCTTCAAACTTGCCTTTCAAGCAACTTTGGATCAATATTTAAAGCTCTTGCCAAAACCTTTTTGGCCTATTCCAAGTTCTACAATGTTGTACTAAAGTTGTAATACAAGTATAGTTAAATTTTGGTTCAATCCCTTCCATTTACCTAGGTCTACAAGGCCCCAAAGTTGACCCCAGACCCTTGTTCTGGTCATGAGTCGTGCATGCATGCACGAGTCGTGAATCTCCCCTGCACGACTGATCCAGGGCTCACGACCAGTGACCACGACTCCCTCAGCATGGTCACGACTCGTGCTCATAAGCACGAGTCGTGCCCCTCACCTGAAGTCACGGTTTTGCAGCAACTACAGCAAGAACAGCAACAACAACAACCTCAGCTTTCCTGAACTACTTCAGCTACTGCAAGGCTATTTTATACAGTCCATACACCTGGGTTTGGACTCTATTATACTCCCTTCCTACCCTATAACACATATATAACATATAACATAGATGCAACCACTATCAATCCATAACACCACCCTAGGCCACGGTTTTGCGACACCAACAACGTAACACTTAGCAAAGCGAACAACAATTTTCCGAACTTACTTCTCAAAGAATCGCAAGGTTTTCTAAACTGCCTTCAAACCTCACTATACCTCAGGTTTAAAGCATATTCATACTCTCTCCATGCTCTATAACATATACACAACATGGATACAACAATTTCTAACCCATGGTACCACCTTTTTCCAAGGTAATCACACCAACTAAGCTTGTTACCATTTTCAAACCCCAGCTGAAGTTTCATCATTTCACAACTTGTTAATAACATCATATTAACCACTATAATCATGTTATGAACAATTATAACAAAAGGACATAACAACTTACCTCAAGTTATCTAAATAAAAGAGAAAGAAAATCACTTCTTCTTGCTCAACACACTTCCTTTTGCAAACTTTCCAAGTTGGAATCAACAACTTCACTAAGGCTGAATTTCTACAATTTTTATAAGCTAAACAAGGGTTTTGGGAAGCTTCAAGAACGTAGGAACTGTGAGAGAGCTGAGGAGGTGAGTTTTTAGCTTCTTGGAGAAGCTTTAAAGAGATATATATAACACTTTTACACAAAAGCTCCTCCAAGATCAAAATGCAACACATCACTACCTTAAACTTGCAATTATACTTAAGCACCTTGATTAAATTTTTTTTACCCAACCGCGGGGAGTGGATTGGGGGAGGAGTTTTTAAAAATAAATTTAAAATGATTTTTTTTTTACTCGGGGTGGGGTGGGTGGCAGGGGGTGGTGATGGGGTAGGGGTGGTTGATGTGGGGTGGGTAACGTGGGTGTGTGTGTATGTGAGGGTGTTACCAACAACAACAACAACAAAGCCTTAGTCCCAAAATAATTTGGGGTCGGCTAACATGAATCCTCATATGTTATCGTGAAAAAATAATAATAATAAAATAAAAAAAAATAAAATAAAAAAAAAATAAAATAAAAAAATAAAAAAAAAATAAAAAATAAAAAAATAAAAAATAAAAAAATCAACCCCCACATGGATTTTTGCCCTCCACTCCGGCCTCTTCAACACCATCACTACAAGAAAAATGGCAGTTACCGACGGAAAAATTCGTCACTAAATGCCAAAAATCCGTCACTAAATCAATTTAGTGACGGATTTTAAACGTAAAAAATCCGATGTTAAAACGTGCGTCGCTAAATTTTTTGACGGATTACTGACGGTTCTCAATCAGATTTAGCGACGAAAATTTCCGTCGCTAACATAAAAT
The DNA here is from genome assembly GCA_022495995.1 of Adenophora triphylla var. japonica. NCBI lineage: Eukaryota > Viridiplantae > Streptophyta > Magnoliopsida > Asterales > Campanulaceae > Adenophora > Adenophora triphylla. The sequence goes on from JAFEMH010001063.1 coordinate 489,643, forward strand.
ATATATTTAATAATTATTTTAAATAATTTACCGACGGATTAAAATTCGTCGGTAATTAATTCCGTCACTAATCCGTCACTAACCTAAAATATAAATTTAATGATTATTTTAAATAATTTAGCAACGACTCAAATCCGTCGGTAATAATATGTAATTAATTTACCGACGGATTTTAATCCGTCGGTAATTAAATCCGTCACTAATCCGTCGCTAACCTAAAATATAAATTTAACATTTGTTTTAAATAATTTAGCAACGACTCAAATCCGTCAGTAAAAATATCCGTCGCCATTCAGTCACAAATTCGTCGGTAAAAAAGTGCGCAAATTTTTGGCGCCAAAATGGTGATGGATTAGAGACGAAATGAAATCCGTCGGCATATCCGTCACTAAATCCGTCGGTAATCTCGTCCTAATTTCGTTTTTTGTTTTTCACCCCAGGTCGTTGCTATTTCGTCACTAATCCGTCGCTATTAGTGACGGATTTATTTCCGTCACTAATTTCCGTCGGTATCTGTCAGTTTTCTTGTAGTGCATACTTTCATCCACTCCAAGTAAATTCATATCATTTTCAATTACTCTAATTCAAGTTTGTTTGGGTCTTCCCCTACCCCTCGCCATTTTATCATTTCTCCACTGTCCCGGCCTCCTAACTGGTGCATCACTCGGTCTCCTTCTCACATGTCCAAACCACCGTAGACGATTTTCATGTGAGGGTGTTACCATTTTTCGAAAAATGTTTTACTTAGAAAAAAATCCGTAAAGCAATTTATACTTAGAAAGGTGGGGAAAATATTTTCTGGAAAACATTTTCCGGTGCGAAACAAATACCGAAAAATGGGAAAAATGTTTTCCGAAAAATATTTTCCCCCAAACAAACGGAGCCGAAAAATATTTTCCCCCAAACAAACGGAGCCTCAGTGATAACTTTCATGTTACTGTCATATTATATATTAAGATGTTAAGGCAAATGTCTGTTGCCATTAATGTGTAGTTTGTGTATATATAGTTAGGTATAACGGTTACTACCCTGATTTGCTGTGATTCAGATTCATACGGCACTGTTCCGTGGCCTTCATTTGCAAAAAAACAACAACCAAATTGAAAGCTGGCAAAAACAATGATCCATCTGCATCATGCCAAACCATAATAATAATTTATCAATTGCTAAAAATTGAATATATAGTAAAATAGAGCTTCATTACCTTGCAACAATCATGTCAATACTACCTTCAGCCTCTATGATCTTCCTCTTCTTCTCTTTCTCTCTCTTCTCCATCTTCACTGCAACCCATCAGTATCACCCACTGGACCCTCTAACTCCATCCGAGCTCGACCAAATCCGCACCATCGTCAAATTAACCTGCACAAGTCCACAATATCACAACCTAACATTCCAATATGTAGGCTTAGATGAACCAGAAAAGCCATTAGTCCAATCATGGGTATCATCAAATCAGTCCACAAATAAACCACCTCGTCGTGCCTCCGTTGTCGCCCTAATAAATCACCACATACATGAAATAATTGTTGACTTGTCCGTAAACTCAATTATATCTGATAATATTTATACTGGCTATGGATACCCTTTACTCACATTTGAAGAACAAAATGCTGCTAATCAGTTACCAAAATCATATCCTCCATTTATTGCCTCAATGGTTAAGAGAGGACTTAAGTTGGAAGAAGTGGTATGTGGGAGCTTTGTTGTTGGTTGGTATGGAGAGAAGGAGAGGGGTTATAGAATGGTCAAAGTTCAGTGTTATTATCTAGATGGTACTGTTAATTTGTACATGAGACCTATAGAGGGAGTCACGGTGAACGTTGATCTTGATGAGATGAAGATCACTGGATTTCTCGACCGTTTGATGGTGCCTGTGCCAAAAGCTTATGGGACGGATTACAGAGAAGCAATGCAGAAGCCTCCATTTAGTCAACGGTTAAATGGGATTAAAATGCTGCAACCTGAGGGACCTAGTTTCACCATTGATGGGCATACTGTGAGGTGAGTTCTAATAACTTCCTCAAACATGGATACTCATTTAATGACAGACAGGGTAAATCAATTCTTTTACCTTAATCAACCTTATTAGTGAAAAACTTAATTCTCATTTGCTCGTTAACCAGGTGGGCGAATTGGGAGTTTCATCTTGCTTTTGACATGCGAGCAGGTCCAACCATATCGTTAGCATCAATTTTTGATCCTGAAAAGGATGAATATCGCAGTGTTATGTATAGAGGATTCATATCAGAGCTTTTTGTGCCATATATGGACTTAACTGAAGAATGGTACTATAGAACCTATCTTGATTCCGGTGAATATGGGTTCGGCTTATGTGCAGTGTCACTTGAACCATTAAGGGACTGTCCAGAAAATGCAGTATACAAGGATGGATACTTCACGGGACAAGATGGGCAAACTGGCAAAATATCAAATGTCTTTTGCATTTTTGAGCGGTACACTGGAGATGTCATGTGGCGCCACACTGAAAATTCGATCCCGGGAGAAATGGTAAGTTAAGTTTATGAAAATTTTATAATGAAAATGTGGTCCAAAAATGCAATATTAACTCTTCAAATAGAAGAAACAACAATGTTCATTTTTAGTTTTCGATGTCGTTAAATATGATTCGAGTTAGTTTCGCATTTTTGAAGGTAAGAGAGGTTAGGCAAGAGGTGACCTTGGTGGTGAGGATGGTATCAACTGTGGGCAATTACGACTACATTGTTGATTGGGAATTCAAGCAAAGCGGATCAATCAAATTTACTGTAACTATTCTTGCTTTATGCTCCCTTCGTCCCAAAATGAACGCCTATTTTGGTTATTGATCTTGAACTAAAAGGGACGTACATTTTTGGACGAAAGGAGTAACTATTATTCACAGTAAATTTGTAGTCTAGAAATGATCATGTACCTGAACCTGTCTTGATAGGTTGGGTTAACTGGCTTACTAGAAGTGAGAGGATCAATTTACACCCACAAAGACCAGATACACGAAGAAGTCTACGGTACACTGCTATCAGAGAACACATTGGGTGTATATCACGATCACTTCCTTACGTACCATCTTGATCTTGATGTGGACGGTGATGCCAACTCCTTTCTCAAGACTAATCTGCAGACAGTCAAAGTGACTGATCAAAAATCACCAAGGAAGAGTTACTGGACTGTTGTCAGTGAAACAGCTAGAAATGAAGAGGATGCACAAATTCAACTAGGAGGGAAGGCAATTGAGTTACTAGTTGTAAATCCTAACAAGAAAACCAAAATTGGAAATCCCATTGGTTACCGACTGATCCCGGGCCCTGGAGTGGGCCCACTTTTATCCGAGGATGATTACCCTCAAGTCCGTGCTGCTTTCACCAAGTACAATGTGCGGGTAACACCTCATAACAAGTCGGAGAAATGGGCAGGAGGATTATACGTTGATCAGAGCAGAGGAGATGACAATTTAGCTGTATGGAGTCTCAGGTAACAAAATTGCAATCACATTACATATAAAAGTAGCAAAGTAGAAGTACTAATTGATATAGTTTGACCAATGATACAGGAATAGGGATATTGAGAACAAGGACATTGTGTTATGGTACACAATGGGGTTTCATCATGTACCTTACCAAGAAGATTTCCCTATAATGCCTACCCTCGCTGGAGGATTTGAGCTCAGGCCAGCTAATTTCTTTCAGCATAATCCAGTACTTAAAAGTATCCCCCCCAGAGATATGAAGTGGCCTAATTGCTCCATATCCATTGTAGCTTGAATTTATGGTGACAGCTAAATTAGTCAGGGTTTAGCAGTGCCAGTCTCCACCAAGCTAGGGTGAGTTCAAGCGATCACTAGAGGCAGTTGAGATGAGTCCCGTGAGCCTAGTTGTCAGACCATACACAGTCTCTCTCTCTCTCTCTCAAACATGTCTACGTGTGCATTATTAGTTGCCCGATATGGATACAACCTGGTTTCCCAACTTAACACAAATGGGCCAAAATACGTTTAACCCCCCCCCCCCTCCTAAAGTATCCACCGATTCCCGCTTTGCCACCCCTGTTTTGAAAAGTCGGTATGTTTGGTAGCTAAACTATCAAACCGTCCCACGTTGCACCCCGACACTAACGAACGTTAGAAAAGTTAACAAAGTAGGCCATGTGCTTGTCATGCGAGGGCTATTTTAGTCTTTAATTTTATCTATTATCATTTCAGGCAATAGAAATAAGGAATTAATCCTAAGTCAACACATATCGACTGATTGAAAGAATTATTGCTTTTTTGTGTTGCCTTAGGATTAATTCCTTATTTCTATTGCCTGAACTCATAATGGATAAAGTTAAAGACTAAAATAGCCCTCATATGACATTCACATAACCTATTCTGTAAACTTTTCTAATGTTTGTTATTGTCAGGATGCAAAGTGAGACGATTTGAAAGTTTAGATACCAAACAAACCGAATTTTCAAACGGGGGTGCAAAGTGGGAATCGGTGGATACTTTGGGGGGTTAAACGTATTTTGGCAACACAAATGTGCCCTAACTCAGTGATGACTTTCATGTTACTGTCAGATATTATATATTAAGATGTTAAGCCAAATGTCTGTTGCCATTAATGTGTAATTTGGGTATATATAGTTATTATAACTGTTACTACCCTGATTTGCTGTGATTCAGATTCATACGGCACTGTTCCGTGGCCTTCATTTGCAAAACTAGTTAACAGGTCAATTTTCCAACTATCTATTTTCCTGTTTGGGCAGTGCCATGAGACAACTAATACATAGTTAATATGAAGCTTCAGGCAATTGACCCAACTTCTGTTGTGAAATTGGGGGGATCACCACATCCACTAGCCCATACTAGCAGTCATCAACATGGAGAAAATAAATCAACACATGATAATATGAAAGAACAAGAACAATAACACCGATAATTTGTTAACCCGGTTCATTCACCAACTCGTGAACTACATCCGAGGCAGCCAGACATCACTATAATAATATATGAAGGATTACAACTTTACATATGCACTTACACAGATCTAGCATAGTAACTCTCCATGAGCAATCTCTCATATACATTATCTCACCTCCCCAAGAACGCACAAAATAACACAGTCATAGCCGGGTTGTAGGATCGCCCCCATGGCTCTCCTAGGCCCCCGGCCCCCTCCTAGATACTATTTTGTGGCTCTCCTTGATATCCTAACTTTTCCCCTCTTTTGGTACAAATATTATGGTGGTAGTCACAATGTATTTATAGGGATACAAAACCTATTCCTAATCAAAACCTGATTCACCCGGAGTCCTTGACATGGAAGGAGTATCACACAAATAGGAATACTAATTTGTTACCAAATTAACTTCTTTTCCAAAACTCCTTTCACGCCACAGCAGAAAACCCGGCCCTGACTTCTGTCCCCTTGGGCGGTCGCCCACCTCCTCTATGGGCGGTCGCCCACCACAGCAGTCCCTCCGATTTTCAGCTCCTCCATGGTTTTGATCCTCTCCTTGGTTTTGGCTCCAATCCCAACAACTTCTAGCCTAGCCTTAAAAGTTACAAATAGGCTGTGTCATTGAATAAACTATAACTGTGTCAAAAGATTTATAAGATCGTGAATAAGAAGCCACAATTCCACGCATTATTGAAGAAGCAACAATTCCACGTATTACCTTAACTTGCATAGTTAAGGTAAAGACTAAAAGACCCCGCCTAAGGGCGTCTAGGCCCCGTCTGGTGGCCTCTCTCTCGCGTGCAGTTACAGCCGCCATCCCGACTAATCTCGACTAGTCCCCCAGTTAGCCTGTAGGCCGGCTCCGCCGCCTAGCATCCACCTAGCGCTTTTTAGAACCTTGGTTAAGGTAAGACTAGAGACTTAAATTTGCCAAATTCCATGTATCATTGAAGAAGCTATAATTGTGTCAAAAGATTTATGAGATTGTGAATAAGAAGCCACAATTTCACGCATTATTGAAGAAGCCACATTTCCACGCATTATCTTAACTTGCATAGTTAAGTTAAAGATCGAAGATTTAAATTAGCCAAATTCCACGAGTTATTGAAGAACCTTTAATTGTGACGAAAGATTTGATAGGCCGTGAATGAGAAGCCACAAAATCACGATTCAGGCCAAACTCACCACTTAGATGTAGGACCAATAGCTTTAACTTTGCACCTAGTTAAGGTAAAGACTTGAGACTTAAATTTGCCAAATTCATCGCATAAGCTTTTTTGTGCAATTTCGACGCATTAATGAAGAAGCTATAATTGTCGAAAGATTTGATAGATCGTGAAAGAGAAGCCACAAAAACATGATTTGGGCCAAACTCACCACTTAGATGTTGGATCAGTAGCTTTAACTTGCACCTAGTTAAGGTAAAGACTGAAGACTTATTTTTTTCAAATTTCACGCATTATTGAAGAAGCTATAAAAGCTCGTTTGTTTCGGCTTATTTTGGATGGCTTGTGGCTTTTGGCTTTAATTAAGTTAAAATTGAAGTGTTTGTTTTCACTTATAAGCTATAAGCTTATAATTAAGGTACAACCTAGTTATAAAACATAAAACGAATAAGCAAAAGCCAAAAAGTAATAAAAATGTTGCTTTCCATCACTTATATTACAATAGGTCACGAGTTCAAATATTACTACCTACACATTTGTTTATTTTCTTTCTTCCTTTCATACTTCTTCAATCAATTTAATTATTTAAGTTTCTTTTATTTTCTTATTATCATTTAATATTACAAAAACAAATTATTTATTTTGAGCTCATTTTTATTTTTTATTTTTTACTTTTATAAATATAAATAAAATTAACAAAAGAGAAAAAATATACAATACATAAATAAAAATTAATTTGTGAATTCAAATTGTATCCTTTATTATATTTCGATAAAGTAAATTTTCATTTTTGCTTAATATTTAATTTTAATTAATAAATATAAATTTATAATTATAATGATTTTGAATTATTTCTTTTAGCTTTAGCGCATACATTCATATTTATCTATTTGCAAATAATATTTTTTTTTCTTGAAAAAAAATCAAAACGAGTATTATATATTAAATCCCTAATTATCAATCAATAAGTCATCATCAGCTATCGGTCATCGATTATCAGATGTAAGAAACAAGTTATCAATCAATCATCTATAAGTCATTAATCAACCATTCATTAGCTATCAACGGTAAATAAGTTATCAGCTAACAGATGCGACAAACGAGCCTTGATTGTGTCGAAAGATTTGGGGTGTAGGCATTCCAAATGCAGAGCAATCGGATGGAGAGGCTGAGATCAAATCCCCAAACAAATGCAAATGATAGTCCCAATATGTGGGGTTGGGGAGGGAGAGACGAGTAAAATGTCCAAAATAACTCAGCGAAGGAAATGTGAATCCCCGAGGTTAAAAGCAATGGATTAGATAGGAAAATGCGGATAACTAAACAATTTGACAGTGTCGGGCCTAGATCCTTATGCCATCACTGCTCAAAAGATATGACCTCCCTCCATCAGCAAACTCTTTCTTCAACGGACGAAACAGGAGAATAGTGATGCACATTATTAGGTTAAGTTATTCTTCAAAGTCCGTTGATAGTAATGTCATTACCAGTTGCAAAGAATAGTCTTCTTCTATGATGACTTTGACTTTTCAAAGTAAGTTAGACAACAAGACTATATAACATAAATTTCCTCCTCCAATAGAATCAACCCAAAGAAAAATGATAATATATATCTTCAATAATGATACGTCCCCACACCAATAAATTTGGACCAGCAATAGCATAGTCCATGATAACATTCAAGGCGAAACACTTGTGGCCATTTAAGTCTTTTTGACAATTAAAACCATGTAGGAAGTGCGTTTCGTTTTCTCCTTCGTGTTTACTTTTCTTATTTTCAGATTAGGCTCACAGTTTTTAGAAAAACGTCTATAGGTAAAAGACCCCTTTGCTTAAGTTATAGGAGTTGATGATGACATGACTTTTGGGGTTTAAATGTATAGGAATATCTGGCTTGGCTTGTATATAAAGTTTGTACCTATAACACAACAAATACAAGAATCATCGTTAGAGATCAAGTCGGGGTTTAATCCATATCAGGCCCTTGGGTGTGAGAGTAAGATCTCTGAGGATTTATAACTGAGAGTAAGACTTGAAATGTGTTAGTGAGTTGTATGCTAGGGTTTAGATAATTTGACTTACAATGGCTATTTTTTACTTGCCTTTTCCATTTAAGTTATAGGAGTTGATGACGCCACGACTTTTGGGGTCTAAATGTATAGGGATATCTGGCTTGTATATAAAGTTTGTACCTATAACACAACAAATAAAAAAATCACCGTTAGAGACCAAGTCGGGGTTTAATCCATATCAGGCCCTCGGTTGTGAGAGTAAGATTTCTGAGGATTTATAACTGAGAGTAAGACTTGGAATATTTTAGTGAGTTGTATGCTAGGGTGAAATTACCCGGATAGCGCGGATGCGGCGAGGGGTTTTTTGATTTCACGGAAAAGAGAGTCGCCACACCGTTTTGTATTATGAGCCAAAACTTTGAAAAGGGCTATTTTTAAAAGGAGGTCGTTTTGATTGGGAGTCAAAACTTAGGAAAAGGCTGTTTTGAAAAGGAGGTCATTTTGATTGGGAGCCAAAACTCTGAAAAAGACTATTTTGAACAGAGATTGTTAGGTTCGGAGGTCACGTTATGTTTTGGGAAGAGTATATTAAGATCACCCGAAACGCCTCGTATGACGAGTCTTACTACCTTTTCGAAAAGCGTGTGTGTGTGTGTGTTCGTGTTACTTTTGAAAATGAGTTAGAATGACAAACTTGATTTCGAGTTTGAAAAGGAGTTCGAATGACAAACTTGAGTTTTGAGTTTGAAAAGGAGTTTTGCGTGGCAAACCTTGATTTTGAATCGGGCATTATAACGTTACCCCCTTTTGATGAAAACGACGATATTGAAATGACGATCGACAAGTCAGTTTGTGACTCGGACGTTTAAAGTAAATGCGATCAACAAACCAAACGGTTTGGACGGTAAATGACAATATTGAATTGACAGTATCAACGGATCGAATGATCCGGACGGTAAAAGGTGCGATCAACGAACCTAATGGTTTGGACGGTAAAAGTGCGAATCAACGAACCTAACGGTTCGGACTGTAAAGAGCGGTATTGAAATGACAATATCAACGGATCAAACGATCCGGACGGTAAATAACAATCAACGAACCAAACAGTTCGGATGATGGAAATGACGATCAACGAACCAAACGGTTTGAACGGTAAATGACATAATAAGTAAAAATGGGTCAAGATCTCCGTTTTAACCCTAAATCACTTTTCTCGAAGGAGAAAAGTGATAGAGAGAGGATCACTTTGAGACCCGTAGACAACGTTTTGTCTACATTTTAGAAACTTTGATCGAATCAGAATTAGCGTATGACGCATAAAAAGAGGTGAAACAGAAGGTTTAGAGTAAGAGTGTTACCAATGGCTCTATCTTCTTAGGGTACGAGTTTGGAAAGTGTTTAAAGAGGAGAGAAATTTTGTCCTCACGAATGGCAGAACCTCCCCTATTTAACTCTCATTCTACTTGAGTTTCCGTCGATTCGGCGGCATTTCTGCAGCGTTTCAGAAGGGCCTAGATCCTTATGCCATCACTGCTCAAAAGATATGACCTCCCTCCATCAGCAAACTCTTTCTTCAACGGATGAAACAGGAGAATAGTGATGCACATTATTAGGTTAAGTTATTCTTCAAAGTCCGTTGATAGTAATGTCATTACCAGTTGCAAAGAATAGTCTTCTTCTATGATGACTTTAACTTTTCAAAGTAAGTTAGGCAACAAGACTATATAACATAAATTTCCTCATCCAATAGAACCAACCCAAAGAGAAATGATAATATTTATCTTCAATAATGATATGTCCCCACACCAATAAATTTGGACCAACAATAGCATAGTCCATGATAACATTCAAGGCAAAACACTTGTGGCCATTTAAGTCTTTTTGACAATTAAGACCATGTAGGAAGTGCGTTTCGTTTTCTCCTTCGTGATTACTTTTCTTATTTTCAGATTAGGCTCACATTTTTGAGAAAAATGTCTATAGGTAAAAGACCCCTTTGCTTAGGTTATAGGAGTTGATGACGCCACAACTTTTGGGGTCTAAATGTATAGGGATATCTGGCTTGTATATAAAGTTTGTATCTATAACACAACAAATACAAAAATCACCGTTAGAGACCAAGCCGGGGTTTAATCCATATCAGGCCCTCGGGTGTGAGAGTAAGATCTCTGAGAATTTATAACTGAGAGTAAGACTTGGAATGTGTTAGTGAGTTGTATGCTAGGGTTTAGATAATTTGGCTTACAATGGCTATTTTTTACTTGCCTTTTCCATGGGGACAAGGGTTGATATTTATATTAAGTGAGAGTTGTTGATAATGTCAGCTCTGTAGGATATATTTGCCTTTTGATCTATGACACATGTTCGCACCTGGTGGACTTGTACAATAAAGTAAGATTTACTGCACATGGATGTCTTTAATTGGACAGGTACAAAGAGGGCGGGCGCTAGTTGGTGTGGCGCCTTACGCGCATTGAAGGCGCCTGAGCTACCCTTTAATGTGATGAAAACAAGCAGGCTCTTGGCATCAGTTTAGGTACAGACATTTGCCCCACTAGCTTTGACTTTAACCGGGAGTATGATGGAATAACTGGGAGTCTGGTAAGAAACCGCGGTCAACATAGTTAGCGCAGTCTTGAATATCACGATTACGGCTAACGCGGTCATCTTGTTGACGGTCCTTATGATCGCGGTCTCGACTCTTGCGGTCATGATGCCTGCTGTCTTGGATATGCCACGTCATATTTGGCATTTGAACCAGATCGAGCCTTTGGGCCCGATCTGAAAAATCCGGGCTCATCAGTGGCACCTAGATTTGAGCGAGGATTCATTCATGGTCTGAGCAAGGAGGTATATATGCAAAGCTCGGTCTGCGGTCAGATTGCCTTTGCGATCACAAGTGTTGTGTTTTTTCGCTGGTCTTGCCTAGACTCCATTGATGTGCCGCATGTGAGGAGCACATGAGGGAAGTTTGGTAGAAGTTGGTAGAAGCTGGTAGAAGCTTTGGGCTGCTTCCTGGATAAGCTTCGTGTGGGCCCCTTGACTGTTGAGGCGCCAGCCCGTGTCAGGTATGGAAATGACGTTTCCCGAATTCTAACGGGCACCAAGCACCAATAATTCAAAAATTAAAACCCTTTCCATCGGTTCATGATTCGAGAGAAACAGTTTGTGGGCTTATTAATACGGGTCGACCCGTAGAGTTTGGCCTATAAATATCAAACCCCTCTCCCTTCTCATTCTCTTATCATCTTCAAGCTTTGAAACTGTGTCTAGAGAGAGAAAAAAACTTTGCTCAGCTTTCTTAAGCGTTCCTTCGTGCTAATTCATTTTCGTAAGTTGATTCATCCTTCTTTCCTTCTTCTTATCTTTGTCTCTTCTGTTTTTTATAATGACTTATAGGATGCAGCGTCTTGAATAGTTAGGCGATGACACCACTCCTGATACATTTGCTATTAACAAGAAGTCCGTTGGTATCTATAGGAAGGTTGCTACCTCTTGGGTTAAGTTATCCCTTGAGGCTTTTAAATACATCTCGATAAAGGGTCACACCCAAGTTGTGGGAGGCCAAGAAAAGAATTTTTTTGTTCGGTGACATGCTGGTCTTGGGTGACCATAATCGTATAACGAACTTTGTGATGGGGGTTTTGAACATGTTTCAACGTGAGCGTGACCCCGCAGATCGAGCTGTTGAGTTGGTGAGGAGAGCTAGCGTAGATCCTACCGGTATAGTGATAACTGATTGGGAGAAAATTCCTTTAATGGATGAGAATGAGATGTCTGTGGCCCCTGATGCCACTGTGTGCCCGCGGTGGAGCTAAACTTGCCTTTGGCGGTGGAACCTTTGACCGCAGTTGAACCTACTCCTCAAATAGAAGCCCAACCTAGAATGGTGGTAAACTTGAGGATCAGTGATGATGAACCCACTGATATGGACGTGGTGGAAGCTGGAAGGGTAGTGGAGTCATCATCGGAATCATCCTCTGGCCTCTTTGGCTCTGATAGCTCGGAGAAGGAGTTTGATAATCGCGACCGCATGGCGGTGAGCAAGGCACATCAGGCAGTTAAGATAGTCAATGCCTTTGCTGAAGGACCGAAGGATATTGCCGCTGCTCGCGGGAAAAGCCATGTTGGTGCCTCCACTTCTGGTCGCGGCCAGAAGAAGAAGAAGAAAGGAGTGCCCTGCCCAAACTGGGAGATGTATTTGTCTACCACCTTTAGTGTTGACCCCAATTCCTTCATGTCCGCGAGCTGCAGGAGGTGGAGGTTAAGGGAAAACTATGGCCAGAGACTGTGGCCGATGTCCGCGGGGACAATAAAGCCTAAATTTTTTACGGGTTTCTGTTTGAGAATGGACTTTAGCTTCCCTTGACCCATTAATTACCCAATTCTTATCATTCAATAGATGCCTCCCTAAGCACCTGACCCCAAACACTGTTCGAGCCCTTGTCTTTTTCATTGCGGTATGTAGGGTTCTTGGCTATAAACCCTCCTTATCTGGGCTTTACGCCTATTATTCCAACCAGATAACCAATGGCAACCTCGGCCTGAAAACCAAGAATAACTCTGCCCACACCTTTTCTTCTCCCTCAAACAAATTTGACCAATGGAATCAAAAGAATATTCTGGTCATTGAGAGTAGATTTGGGTGGAACTATCCAAGACCGCAGGGTGCCGTCCAAATTAGGGTTTCTTCCAGTTCTTACCCTAGTCCATCTGAATCCAAGGACATTCAAGTTTCCATAGCTAGATATTTGGACGGGTTCGTGGCCGAGGGAGTTCAGCCCGTCTTCGACGTGAGCGCGATCATAGACAATGAGCCTTTGCTGATATTCGTAGGGGTGGCACCTCAAAGAGAAGGTTGTGAATGTGCGCTCGCCCGAAAAATATATATATATATATATATATATATAAATATATAAGGAGTCGCCACGCCGTTTTAAGAGGAAACATTGAAAACCTTTGTTTTAGAGAGAAAACATGAGTTCGGGGGTCAGGTTACGTGTTGGGAAGAATCGAGAGTTCACCCAACACACCTCGTCCATAGACGAGTCTTTCAATCAAACACATCCAAGTAAATCCAAAGTGTGTGCAAATATCGATAATAAACGAAATGTGATAAAATGCATCTTATTAATTATGAAATGAGAAATTACATATTGTGAGCCCATTATTTAGGGAGGCCACATCCCTGATACAAACAAACTAGAACAGATTACAAAGGAAAAGAGTCACTGCAGATGGGTCATGTGTGTCGCATGACACATCGTACCAGTGACCACATGTGTCGCGTGACACAGGATCACTTGGGGACGAAGGTGTCGCGTGACACATATGAGCCTTCTGCGTAAACCTCACAATATGAACTCGTAAATTAACAAGCTATACGAGATCTAATTAACAAGCCGAATTATGAACGAAAAACATAAACAACATCAAATCGACCCAGGGAGTGTGGATATGGGTAGATCCACACCCCCTTGGGGGCTCAAACACCAAATTCAACCAAATCAATCAATATGAGCTCAATTACACAATCTATGCAAGTTAAACAGAGAGATTGCGATTGGGATTGATAATTCGGATGGCTAGGATATGATTACCTGAATCCAAACAAAATAGAACTATAAAATTGCAAGGAATTAAATGAGAGAGAGAGAGAGAGGGTTAGGGAATTGTTACCCTTGTTGATTCCACGAATTCTATATCTAGTCAGATATAGAATCCTTCAATTCTTCGTTGTAGATCTCACAGCTCTGATCCAAGGGTTCCAATTGGTGTAGATAGGGAATTGGGTTTGTATGAGAGGGATTAGTGGGTTGGAAGGTAGGAGAGAGAGGTTTTGTGCTTGGGACGCTCGTTATACTGCTATTTTGGCAGAGTAACAGTAGGCTAGAATTGGGATCCATTTCAATGAGGGGGAGGGTCTTATTTATAGGCTGCAGTTGGCTGCCTTAGTATGTCGCACGACCTTACGCGTCCACTTTCCATGCCTCAAGTTGTCGCGTGACACAAGGTGGCTCAACCGCTTTTGGCGCCAAAAACCAGTTTCTGGAACATTCCGAGAAAATACCCAAAAGGTCCAACAGTTTTATTCCCGAGGGTCCATTGGCATGAATGATGTACCAAAAGGTACTTCCTTCGCGGGAAACTCATGGAACGTTTCCGGAAGTCTCGGGATAGGCCGGGAATTTACCAAAACGCCCCTTAATGCAGTTTTATTATATTAAAATGCATCGAAAAGGTTGCGAATTGGATTGGCGTACTTACAGAGCCCCTCGGCAACGTCACTTTTGGAAAAAGTGGGGTTGTCGATAAAATAAGACCCAATCTCAATGAGCGGCTGGGGTTAAGGTGAAGGGCTAGAAGGGTGAGAAGGGGAAAATTATGGCTGGACCTTTCTGAGAAAGGATTCCTACGTATCCCTTTAAGAAGGGAATCAAGCCAAATCGTAGTTCGGAATTACCAATGCGACTACAAGCAAGAAAGGGGTAGAGATGTGTCTTCATACCTTTCTTTGTGCTTACTGTGATTCTGTTGTGCTCCGCTTGAGAGGCTTTTCTTGGGTTTGGCTCTGCTTGAGAGGCTTTTCTTCTTGGTGGGCTCCGCTAGAGAGGCTTTTCTTCTTTGGTTTGGCTCTGCTTGAGAGGCTTTTCTTCTTTGTGGGCTCCGCTAGAGAGGCTTTTCTTCTTTGTGGGCTCCGCTAGAGAGGCTTTTCTTTTTTGGTTTGGCTCTGCTTGAGAGGCTTTTCTTCTTGGTTTGGCTCTGCTTGAGAGGCTTTTCTTCTTGGTGGGCTCCGCTAGAGAGGCTTTTCTTCTTGGTTTGGCTCTGCTTGAGAGGCTTTTCTTCTTGGTGGGCTCCGCTAGAGAGGCTTTTCCTGGGTTTGGCTCTGCTTGAGAGGCTTTTCTTGGGTTTGGCTCTGCTTGAGAGGCTTTTCTTGGGGCTGTCACAGATACGCATGCCTTTTTTGTTTTGTTTTGTTCTTTCTTCTCCAGTTTGGTCGGAGGTCCAGTCGTCGAGACTCAATTGATTATTGTACCTGCGGGGGTAAAACAACAACTCCACGCGGGGTCAAAATTTGTACATCATTAGAGTGCAGGGGTATTTTGGGAATTTTGGCTTTGAGGGAACGATGTGTCGCACGACCATTTAAAGCCAGTGATCAGTCTTTTAAAAGGGTGAACAGTCCTCATTTCGAACAACATTGTTTGGAGGGAGGTGGACGGTCTTGGCGAGAAAAGCACGCCATTTCACTCATTTTCAATTGCCGACTGATTCTAGGGTTTGATTCCAATCTTGATTCGTCAAAAATGCCTCCTAGGCGCCGACCCACCAAGAATGCCCCGACTCAGGCCCAATTAGCCGCACGGCGGAAGAATGCTCTGAGGAATCAGAGACCATTTGTTCCTCAAACTGTTAGGGGAGATTTCTACCCTCATTTGAAAGAACATTCCTCGGGCCCGGAGAAGAAGGTAATAATTGTAACCCTAGCTTTTGGTGCACTGAGGAAATTAAATTTTTTCGAAAAAAGATTGATTTTTCTTTCTTTTCCTTTCTTTGTTCGGACTCGAAGTTTATTGCATGCTCTGATTTTACTTTAGCAATTGTGAAATGTATGCACAAAACCTAGTTTTGCTTGAAATTGAAATTGATTTGACGAGTAAATTTGAGATATTCATACCTGCGCTGTGTTTACACAGTAGGATTTGCGTACCGGGGCTCTCCAGAGGTCGTTGGCGGATTGTGGGATTTCTTTGCCGGGTAGTCGGGAGCTTGCCCACTCGCCAAAAGGTCGGTATATCTTTGCCGGGTTGGGGCGGTTCTTTGAGATGGCCAAAGGCATTGGCGGCACACGAGAGGAGCATTGGCTTGGTAAAGGCTTTGAGAGTTACGGTGGGAGACTACTCACTCTTTTCACTTCTCTTGGGGCGAGGCGACCGTCACGCCATATGATTTTGCCGTCATTGCGGTCTGCCTTTCACCGACGAGCCTTTGTATGCGGAGGAGCCTGTTCGATTGATGACCCACGGCCTCCTACGATGCTTACTTTATGGAGCTGATCGGCTTTGTTCCCCAGGACAAGAAGGGGAATGGGTATGAGTTGGGAGATCTTCATGGCCAGATGGTTGATCAGAGCACCGGTTTTCCCGCTGAGATGGCAGATACTGATGAGGACGGGTTGAGGGCGAGAGATTGGCCAGGGCGTTTGTTTGGGTTGGCTTCTCGGATATGTTGTTTATCAATGCCACGTCCACGGCTTTGCTTTCTTTATTGGAGATTCTGAGAGATTGGGCCACCGTTGGATCATTGTCTTGGGGGGAGGCAGGTTTAGCTGAGTTGTTTTTGGCTTTTGATGATGTTAGTCGGGGGAAAGCTAAGTCCTTCAACTGCTACCACTTTGCATTTGAGGTATTTCTTGGTTTGCCTCCTTTATTTGAATACGCTTTTGTCTCTTTGACTCTGCTCTGTCCTTCTTTTCGGGCTTGGGCTTATGAGGTCATTGGGTGTTATGCTTGGAGAGTAGGGAGACATTTCCGGTTACCACATTTCCTGCCATGAGACGCTGGGTGAAGGATGCTAGGCAAAAGATTCGTGCAGTGATTCTAAGGGACGGATGGCTTGCTTCTCGGGCGATACCATGGTTTGTTTGCGAGTCCCACAGGAGTTTGACTTTGTTTCCTTGGGCTGATAGATATCTTTGGGGTCCATCTAGATCATGCCCTTCATCTTGCGAGTGCCGCAAGCTGTTGGTGGGTTTGTGCAGGGATGCATTATATTTGGGTGAGAGGGTTTGTAGGCGGCACGGTCCGGGTAGTATGGCCGGGGTTCCCTATGATCCTCCTGCGAGATGTGGTTTCCTCGGAAGTTGGAGAATGTGGTCACTTTGATCCGGGGAGAGCACGCCTTCAATTATACGGAAGATGATGCGGATTATGACACTTACGTGGCTACGAGGTTGAGATCGCCGCGAGTTGCTCTGAGACATGATATTCCTAATGCTCCCGATACTTCGATGCTCAAGCTGCCGGGCCTTCTCCTGGACATGTGACGGATGCACCTCTCGCCACCTCCTTTCGTTGATTTTCGGGATGGAGATGCGTGAGGCGGGCCACTCTTGACACCCGGCGGGGTTTTTCCATATTTTCATCTTAGGAGGACTCAATCTGTAAGTGACTTTGAACTGTGAATATCCTTCCATTCCCTTGTTTTGATCTGATTTCGATTCTTTTTCATTTGCTTGTATCAGGTATCGGTGACGTATCTTGGGGCTTTGCTCGTCGCTATACCGGGGCCATGGACATGGTTGATCAGTTGATGAGGAGCAATCAATATCTGAGGGAGAAACTTGCAGCTCAAGGTTCCAGTAGTTCTGATGACAGTGATTCCACAGTTAGCTTGCCCGGTAGGAAGAGGGCTCGTACTGATTTGTCTGCTGAGGATACTCATTGGCCTAGGACCAAGACTGTTCGTCGTCCTCCTAATCCTCCCATCTCTGATAGTGAGTCTTCCCGAGATCCTCATGAGCTTGAGACTTTCCCCGTTCCTGTTATGCATGAGCTCTTCCGGGATGATCCTGTTGTTTATCATGAGCCTGCTGCTGGCCCGGACCAAGAGGAAGGTGATGCTGATGGGGAAGACAGTGAGGAGACTGCAGATGACGATAGTAGCTCTGCCGATGGTGATACTTACATTTCTGATGATTCGGAGTAGTCCCTGGACTGATTTATGATCCTCTTTTGGTTTATGTACCCTGTTTTTGGGGAAAGAAACAAATACTCTCTTTTTTTCTTTTCTTTCTTTAATTTGCACCTAAAACATTATTAGTTGTTTATTTGTTTGTGCGAGCTCTTATATTTTGGGAAAGGAAAAAAGAGGTGCATGGAATGAATGGCTTTTGAATGGTTTATGTGACTTTGGGGTTTGTATATGAGGGTAATGGTTCATGTGTATGTTGCTTTTGAATGAAACTTCCTCCCCCGTGATTGTTTGCAGGAGCCTTGTTGTTTGCAGCTTGGGACAAGTCGGGAGTGCCACAGTACATATCGATTTGCGGCTTGCCTGATGTCGATGCTTTGGATTTATCATGTCGCACGACTCTAAGTGACACAGGTATGTTACGTCGCGTGACATTGCAGGCCAGGTTGACAAACCTTCAGTCATGGACTTCTTCATTGTTTCCCATAGTCAATCTTCTTATTCAGGATGTGGAATCCAGTAGGTTCATCGAAGAGTGAGCCTCTTTGCTAGGGAATCCATTTTCAAGCATTGCTATCATGATAACAGCCCCGGAAATCACACACAAAATGTTCATCGTCTTCTGGCCAAAGCCCCAGCTTCATACACATCCTTATGCAGCCCCAGTCCGAGATTGATCCTTTGATTTCGGTCGATCGGTCGGGCAACGAGACAAGACTCAAGAAATTTGCATGCAGGGACATATCTTTTGGATGGTGGGAAATGAATCCTGAACTTCTGTTTATGACACTCTCGTTTTTAGGTTTGACTCTTTTGAGAGAGTATAAGCATCACAAGGTGTGGAAAGTGTATGGAAGCCCCTGCTGACCGAAACGGTGTTTAGCTCTATCTTCCTATGATGTAGAAATAGAAGACTTTTCGAGACACTTGAAAACCTGTCTTATTCGTGATGATCACAAAGCTGCTTAAAACCCTTTATTGATGTTCGGGTTAGTCAACCGCCAAAGCTGATATGAGCAAATATTTTATATCAATCCTGAGGAGAAAGCCCACTGATATCGAGATCACATTCGGAAGGATGGAAGGTGTATGGGCATGGACCTTGAGGAGACCAGATTTTCTGAGATTTGTCTGTGATTTCGACCGAACCAGTTATGGTTGCCTACGTTCCCCTCCGTAGGAGGAGCTCAAGTCGTCGTAGTTCGGGCTCATCTCGAATGAAAAGGATGAACGGTGAAGTTCGGGGATGTGAGGACCTTCGATAATTTTTGAGAATTGAAAAAAACGTGTCCTCTTGGAGTGTCGATGGGAGACACAGATGCGAAGCCCCAGTGGGACGTTCACGGCAGGTGTTTGCGGAGGAGAAATGAAGTATGCTCACATGCAACGTCAAATGAACGGACAGAATTTGCACAATCTTCAATTGATGGTCCTTTGGGCCGGGATGGACTTGGCTCCGCTTTAAGAGATAATTTGTTTTAGATCTCAACGATAATGGAATGAAACTGCCATCCGGTCGGAACTGCGACTGGGTTTCGGGGTTTCGATCGGTCTTCGGGTGATTTGGGATATCATGACCTCTTAAAATGAGAGGTCGGCTGGGCCCTTTGCTGGCTGAACCTCTAAAGATGAGAGGTTGGCTCTTGGGTAGTGTTTGGGATTTCTAAGGTGAAGGACATCTGTGGTTGCATCTTTGCTGCCTCTAAGAATGAGAGGTCGATCTTTTGGCTTTTGGTCAAGGTTGAAGGTAAGGGTAATGTCCTCTAAAATTGAGAGGACGGCTTGGGATCGGTTTGAGGTAGTGGTGAGGAAACATCCGTGCTGTCTTTGTTCACTCTGAGACTCCTTTTGAGTAACGACCGAATCTTCTGACTTTCGCTTCTGAGAGGATCACTGGGGACTAGGCTCTCTTTCTTTTCTTTTCTTTTTTTTTTATCTTTCTTTTTTTTATATTTTTATCTCCCTCTTTTTTCTTTTGAGAGGAGGATTTCAGCTAGTCCCCAGGATGGATCATTGCTTTCTGCCATTCTTGAATTCGGAGACGGTCGATCTTCTTTTGAATTACAGGAGCCTCAAGGATGGTCCCTCTTCTTCGGGCGACGGCCAGACGGGTTTCAAATATGCCGATCTTGAAATGAAGGGATATTATTTGGTGAGGGTGAGGTGATGGTTTTCCTAAGGGTGGAGGTTTCAACCGCAGTTCCCACCGGATGATCCAAACGAGATTGGGTCTTCGCTGCTTTGCTTAAGCTCATTTTGGGGAAAAAACCCGTGCAAATTCCTCGAACAACGAGATAGAGAGGACGAAATGAAAATATGTGAGCACGAGAAAATGCAAGCGGGGGCTTGATCGGCCCGGTTTAGAGAATGATATCGAGATTTTCTTGTTCCGATTAATTCAAACATTAGTCGTTTCAAAGCATTAGTCGGTGAAGCGGCACAAATGATCATGTAAAATAAGACCATTTCAATTTAAGCGAATGTAAGTGAACAAGTAATATCTCGAGTCTAGCAAGAATAGAAATAAAGACTTTCATTAATATAATAAAAGATTCATATCATGGACTTGACGGACTCACGACCGCATAAAAGACACTCTAGAACCTACGATGCCGGCGGCGATTTCTGCAGGGAAGATATCTTCGACCTCCGTTAATATTGCGAGGAGGGCCGGTAATCACATTGGGGTGAGCTTTCTCAATTCTGCCTTTATTAATAAGCCTTTGGATGAGCCGCTTTAAAGAGACGGTCGTTCGTGACATGCCCGGGATGCGATGGTAATAGCAATACTTGCTACGATCCAAATTAAGCGAGAGGTTTCTTGGGTTGATAATTCTCCGGTGGCTTTATCATTCCTTTACGCCTTAATCCGTTGAAAGCTTCTTCGGTCGACATCCCTAGATCATCGTATTCTCGTTTCTTGCGAGGGGATACGGGCGGAGATCTCGGACATTGCCATTATCGGGAGAACCCAATTCAATCTTCCCTTCATCAATGAGATCTTGGATGATTACCCTCAATTGTAAGCACCCATGGGTAACATGTCACGAGTATTGGTGATAATCGCAATACTTGCTTGGGTCCGGACTTTCATCATGACGGAGAGGAGTATAATTCACCAACGGGTACACCAATCCTCCGCTTGTCGGCAATTTAAGAAAGCTGGTTCATGGGCATTCCCACTTTTCCCCAATAAGCTCTCTTTCTTCTTTTGGACCTTCTCGAAGGAGGCTCGAATATTGTCGTCTCTTGCGGGGTAGGGTTCGAGTTGGCATGAAAGACATCGATTAACGATCACGTGCGGAGTTGATCCACGAAGGCTGCTCATGAGAGGGTGACAAGTTGAACCCGTACGCACTCATTGGTGATTGTGGGAAACATTCTTGTGGGAGAGCTTGGTCGGGGTGGAGTTTCGGTGAACCGTTACGATTGAAGAAATGGTACACCACACAGGAATACTGGTTGGTGCGGCTTTTCAAATCGGGTTGCTTATGGATATTGAAATTCTCGGGGTTTGATTGTTTATACTCGATGCGAGTTTGAGCCATGCAGGATGTTGGAAAAAGAATTTCACCACACTTTGTCTCCATTCATCTCTTTCATTGCATTTCTATCCCCGCAATCAATACTCTTGGTCTTGATAATCTCCTCATATGATCCATCTTCGTGACGAACTACGTAATTCCCCGGAGGCGCATTGCTTCAACAAATGCGGAATGAGTCTCTTCCTCTCGAGCTTTGGAAACTGGGCAAGCAATTGGGCTTTGCATTCCCGAATCATGGCGGCTTCAAGGGCGGCTCGCAATTACATTTATTGACAAATCATCCATATCCCACTTGACTCGAAGCGAAGGGATTCCAAACTGAGCGGGTGACACATCTTTTGCACCAGACATCTTTGAGCAGTAGAATGAACCGGAACTTTGGAGGAAAACCTTGCAAATATTTGGAAATACGTACTGGTTAATCGCCCTTCTTGTAACAGAGCACCCCCCCCCTCAAACTTCTCTCTTCCCCTTGCTTCAGAAGGATTGGTTATAAGGTATCGAAGGGATAGTTTAAGGAACGGGAGAGGGAAGGAAAATGGGACAGACTCGCACAAACACAAAATCATTTATGTTCAAGTATAAATCAGTATTTTAAATCCTAAATACAATTGGGAAAGGATAAGCCTTTATTCATGCTAACCATGCCTCGGGGGAACCTAGTGACGCGACGTTCGAATTACATCGAATGTCTTGTTTTGAAACATATAATAGGTAATGATACCTAATCAAACCCTAACATCTTTATGGAACGAAGAGGTTCGTCCAAATTTCTAAGGAAATTTGGGCAGCATAACGGGTCTTTTCGAAGAATTTCGAAGAAAAATCCGGCATGACCTCTCGTCGGTACATGTTGGCAATGCGGTATGATCTCTCGTTTAGGACACGCCACGAGAGTGACATGTTCCCACGTGAAATCATGTTGCATTTGGCAACGCCCACAAGGTATGAGGTTTTGGGAGAAGGTATAAGAATCTATGATATTTTTCAAAAACAATTCATTTTTGTTGTAATGAAAACATCGTATCAAAAACCAACCGTGGGTAAGGTTTAGTGTGGTGCCACCTATAACGCACTAGGGGTTTAGGTTTGATTTCAGGCGCTCAAGCGTAGGCGAATTTTATGGCCGTCCGCGATGCCGTCAATCGCACCCGAGGGTTCTAAATCTAAGTGATGTAGTGTGCGGATGACTAATTCGTTTATTTGCAAAAAAAACAAGGTTTTTTTTTTATTTATATTTTTGTTTTTTTTTTTTGTTTTTTTTTGAAGAAAACACACACCCTCACACAAGGTAAACAGGGAACAATAACCAAATGAGTCACGCTTTGGTCCAAGGGATGCCCTCAAACCCGGTCTTCGATGATGCATTCGGTGGCCACCTTTTGTCGCGTGACACGAGGACAACCGAGAGACAAAGGTGTCGCACGACTTGGGTGGTCAGCTGAACCGGCGGCTCCTCAAATCATCAAATCAGCCCCTACTTTACCATATCAAGAGCAACACAGAGATACCAATGCACAACAAATGACCACAAGCACAAAGGGCTCACAAGTTCCATAATCAACAAAATGTAGGCATCACAAATGATTATCGAATAATGTACACAACATGGATGCATTGGATGTTTTGACTAAACGAAAGCTTGACCCACTTAACACTTGAAAAACAGGTTTTCAAGTGAAGTCCCCAGCGGAGTCGCCACTGAATGTGCGCTCGCCCGAAAAGTATATATATATAAATATATAAGGAGTCGCCACGCCGTTTTAAGAGAAAACATTGAAAACCTTTGTTTTAGAGAGAAAACATGAGTTCGGGGTCGGGTTACGTGTTGGGAAGAACCGAGAGTTCACCCAACACGCCTCGTCCATAGACGAGTCTTTCAATCAAACACATCCAAGTAAATCCAAAGTGTGTGCAAATATCGATAATAAACGAAATGTGATAAAATGCATCTTATTAATTATGAAACGAGAAATTACATATTGTGAGCCCATTATTTAGGGAGGCCACATCCCTGATACAAACAAACTAGAACAAATTACAAAGGAAAAGAGTCACTGCAGATGGGTCATGTGTGTCGCATGACACATCGTACCAGTGACCACATGTGTCGCGTGACACGGGATCACTTGGGGACGAAGGTGTCGCGTGACACATATGAGCCTTCTGCGAAACCTCACAATATGAACTCGAAATTAACGTAAGCTATACAGATCTAATTAACAAGCTGAATTATGAACGAAAAACATAAACAACATCAAATCGACCCAGGGAGTGTGGATATGGGTAGATCCACACCCCCTTGGGGGCTCAAACACCAAATTCAACCAAATCAATCAATATGAGCTCAATTACACAATCTATGCAAGTTAAACAGAGAGATTGCGATTGGGATTCAGTAATTCAGATGGCTAGGATATGATTACTGAATCCAAACAAAATAGAACTATAAAATTGCAAGGAATTAAATGAGAGAGAGAGAGAGGGTTAGGGAATTGTTACCCTTGTTGATTCCACGAATTCTATATCTAGTCAGATATAGAATCCTTCAATTCTTCGTTGTAGATCTCACAACTCTGATCCAAGGGTTCCAATTGGTGTAGATAGGGAATTGGGTTTGGATGAAAGGGATTAGTGGGTTGGAAGGTAGGAGAGAGAGGTTTTGTGCTTGGGACGCTCGTTATACTGCTATTTTGGCAGAGTAACAGTAGGCTAGAATTGGGATCCATTTCAATGAGGGGGAGGGTCTTATTTATAGGCTGCAGTTGGCTGCCTTAGTATGTCGCACGACCTTACGCGTCCACTTTCCATGCCTCAAGCTGTCGCGTGACACAAGGTGGCTCAACCGCTTTTGGCGCCAAAACCGGTTACGGAACATTCCGGGAAAATACCCAAAAGGTCCAACAGGTTTTATTCCCAAGGGGTCCATTGGCATGAATGATGTACCAAAAGGTACTTCCTTCGCGGGAAACTCATGGAACGTTTCCGGAAGTCTCGGGATAGGCCGGGAATTTACCAAAACGCCCCTTAATGCAGTTTTATTATATTAAAATGCATCGAAAAGGTTGCGAATTGGATTGGTGTACTTACAGGTTGCTACTATGCCCCTATGGTTGCTATTGAGCCCCTACTCCGTGATCCTGACTAGAGGGTTCATGATTTTTTTTATTCTGAGTCCAAGTGTGGGACGTGTATGATGGGCGCGATTTGCGAGCCTCCAACTTGGATTGGTCTCTTTTTTGTCCTTGTTTAAACACTTTTATTTTTTCTTTTGATTTTCACGAACATCGGTCTGACCGGTTACTTCTTTTTTCTTTACGCAGATCCAGCAAATCTATCCATGGCCCCCAAACTGTCACAATTAAAACTTAAGGCGGTCAGAACGCACCAACTTGCAAAGGACACTAAGGCAAGGCAAGATGCCTTGAAGAAGACTCCTGCCCCCGGGGTTACTCTGCCCGTGGTGGACAAGATTACTGGAGGTCTGCTATCCGGAGTGCGTGGGGTGCCCATAACCATGGATCTACCCCCTAGACCGCAGTCTAGTTGCGCCCTCAGCCCGCTTCTTAACCGCAGTTTTTCTACCGCTCCATCTGATCGGTCAAGGAAGCATTTCGGCTCAGAAATTGAAGACGCTGGAAAGGACAAACAACAAAGGGTCCAAGGGCCTGAATTGGTTACCATCCCTACCCTTATCTCATCGGCCAGAATGGGGTCAATCTGTGTTACCTCTTATCCGATTCTTTCGATTGATACCCACAAAGATGCGTGGGGCCTGAGCAACAAGATAGGGGAGGTGCCCCCAATACAATGCGTGGACCTATACTCTTTAGAGGGTATAATTCGGTGGTAGGGCTTGGACTTCCAAACATGCTCTATTCTCCTGACTTCTATAGGAACGTAGGGTCCAAAATCAATGCCTCTGCCCTGGCGGGAAACATTGGCTTCATGGCCACAGAGGTAATTCCTTATTTCTTTTTTTTCTCTTACTTTTTCTATCTTTTATGATCGCTGCTCGCTGACCGAGTTTTTTCTTTTTTACAGATGGCCAACGATGCCATGAGACTCCAGGAGATTTTCGACAAGCAGGCTGCCTCCCTTACTGATAAGAATAAGGCCTTGGGGAAGGCACTGGAGGAGAAGGGGAAAGCGCTGGAGGAGAACAAGGCTCTGGCCTTCTCCCTTAAGGAGAAAGAGAGTGACCTCAAACATTTCTATGGGAAGCATGATGAGGCGCTCAAAGCTCTGAAGCGGGCCAAGGGCCTAAGGGATGAGTATCACAGACATAAAGAGGTGCTGGAAAAGGGTGGAGGAGTATGTGAGCAGGTTGGAGGCCTCCAAGAAACAAGTCTTGGACTTGGACATAATTGGCTCTTTGATCGACACTGATCTGGAATGTCTGCCCGGGCATACACTGGTCCCTCTGGCTCAGGAAGACATTGATAACTTGGATGCAACAGCAGAATCAACCTTGCCTCCTATTTCCGTGGTCACCACCCCATCCTAATGGATGATCTTGATACACTTAGGTGGGGTGAGGAAATGCTATCATTGGAAGCCGCCGTTGCTCGCCTATTTCCCAATGGGCCTGCGGTTATCGAGTTATTCATGCTGAGGTCAGCACCTTCTACTTAAGACTCTGTTCCCAGCGATTCTCTCCCAACTCCTACTCCTACTCCTACTCCATCTCCAGCCCCCGAAGTTCAAGCCGATCAGGAGTTTGTTCAACAGTAGGTTTAGAAGTAGGTTTTGCCTTTTCATGTAATAGCTATTTAGGACTTTGTAATTTTTTATCCATTAATGAAAAAACATCCTTGATCCTTTTATCCTTGTCTTTAGGTTTTGAGTTTTTGCAATATTTGAATACTTTCTTTATAAAAACTTTGATAAATTTGTACTCTTCCTTTTCCTATTTAGGCTTGTATAACTTGTGAATAATCATTTAACTCAATGCTTTGGCGTGGGCAACATAATGTCTTTATTAGTTTATAGGCCCCTTTTATAAGTTAGTAACTCCTTAAAACCCTTTAAGTTTTAATCACGTGAGTTAACCTTTTCCACTATGATCACAGTTATTTGTGGCCTATTGTAGACTTTGAGGTTTAAACCTCGATCTGTTTTGTGGGCTCTAACTGCACATCACTCTCATCCATTTACTTTTAGTGATTTAAACGATCTAGACTTTTAGGTCTGTGGCGTATTTCGAAAGAGCCAAGGTAAGATGCTTTCATATGGGCATGCAGAATGTGGCCGTGAGGCTGGTCCGTGCATTAGCAGGCGTAGCCGGTGCTGGCTTTCGTATCCGCGTTTGGCGATTGCGCATTTTTGGACTCTTTGTAGTCTAGTGGCACTGGTAAGGGATCAATTTTGGCCTTATTACATAGGAGGGTGCGGTCATCGGCCAATGAGGCCTCCGCGTATCAGCAGGTTTTAGGCCGTACTGGCTTCCATATCCATATTTGGATGGTTCACGCGGTTGGACTCATTGAGTCTTGTGGCGATCGAGTACGGGCTTAATTTTGGCCTTTTGAGACCGTTTGCTGGCATTCTTGCGGGCATGCAGTATGCGATCAAGGAGATCACCGCGTATCAGCAGGCTTGTGATCGTTTGCTGTCATCCGCCTTTTTTTGCGGGCATTAACTCTGTTTCTTCAGTAGTGAGGACCTTTATTTTTGTGCTCATTCTCAGTTACAACAGTATGCCAAAATGCCTTGCTATTTGATACATTGTTACCTCTATCACTATTTTTACAGTAAAAAAGATTAAAAATAATACTTTCTAAGGTGATCGCTGTTCCAAGCATTTTTGATGTCTTTTCCCTCTTCTGTCCGTAGCTTGTAAGTTCCCTATTTGATGATTTGGGTAACTTGATATGTACCTTCCCATTTTGGGGAGAGTTTATGGAAACCGGGTTGGGTTCCTTGGATCTCTACATTCCATAATACCCAATCTCCAACTGAGAAGCCTCTTTTGCTGACTCTTTTGGCATGATGCTTTTTGGCTTTCTGCTTGTAGTTAATCATTTTTTCTATTGTCCACATCCTTTTTTCTTCGAGTTCGTCTAGATCGCACCTTTTAGTGACCTCATTTTGGGTTCCCTCGAAGTAAGTGACTCTGTAGGAGGGGAGGGATACTTCTACCGGAGCTACAACCTCTGACCCATAGGTGAGCGAGAAAGGGGTTTCTCCAGTTAAGCTTGTTATGGTGGTGCGGACTACCCATAATGCGGTTTGGAGCTCGTCTAGCCAGCGTCCTCCTCGTCCTTATAAATTTTTATTTAGGGCTAAGTGAACTAACTTGTTCGCTGCATCAGCTTGACCATTTCCTTGAGGACAGGCTACTATGGACTGGCGGTGTTGGATTTTCATTCTTTCACATTCAGCCGTAAATTTTGATGCGAATTGAGTGCCATTGTCTAAGACTATTACTCTTGGTATCCCAAATCGACACCAGATGTGATCGTGGACGAAATTGATAACATTTTCCTCGGAGATAGTGGCCAAGGCTTTGGCCTCAGTTCATTTTGTGAAATAATCAACGACCACTATTACGTACTTGATGCTTTGTCTAGTGGTTGGGAACAACCCTATTAAATCAATGACCCATGTATTAAACGGCCACGATGGTATAACCAAAGTTTTCTCTATTGATGGGAGTCTAGGGATGTTCGTAAATCGCTGGCATTTGTCACATTTTCTTACGTATTCCTTTGCTTCCCTCCTCATGGTTGACCAATAGAATCCTTGGACTTTAATCTTGTCCGAGAGGGTGCGGGCTCCGAGATGACTTCCACAAACTCCTTCATGGACTTCATAGAGTAAATTGGTGACCATGTGAGTTTTCACACATCTAAGCATAGGTTTGGTGAATGACCGCTGATACAGCACCCTGTCTATGATCGTGTACTTTGCGGCCACTTTTTGATGAGTATAGCCTTTATTTGATTCTCGGGGAGTGTTTATTTATTGATATAATCTCTTGGATTTCATCTACCCAGTCCCTTTCTTGGTCCTCAATGTTGTTAATCTGAATATGATATATGGCATGTGTTTTTACGAATTCGATTTGGCAGCCCGTATTTAGATCCTCAATCTCTTGCTCGGTGATTCTGGAGAGAAGGTCTACCTCAATATTGCCTTCTCTTATTATTTGGTTTAGCTCATAGTATTCGAAGCTTTTGAGAAGGGTTTTTGATAGATCGCAATACTTGGCTAGGACTGGGTTATTTGTGTCATATTCCCCCTTTATCTGATTTACTATGAGTTAAGAGTCGCTATTTATTTCAATATTTGGGACCCCCATGTCTCTGGCTAATTCCATTCCCACTATGATAGCTTCGTATTCGGCCTGATTGTTTGATGCTTCAAACTTAAATCTCAAGGCTCATTCAAATTTCTTCCCAGAAGGTGCGATCAGGAGTATGCCTGCACCACTTAATAGCGTGCTCGCAGATCCATCAACGAATACGTTTTTGGTGGTCGCTCTTTGGGTGGATCTACTTCTGATTCTTATCTTTCTTGGGTTTCTTGGGGTTCCACCCACTTTTTTTTTCCCAAATCGTTGTTCGCCATTTTGAATGATGTTTTTGCCACAAAATCTGCTAAGCCCTGCGCTTTGATGGCCCTTCTGGGGAGTAGGTGATCTGGAACTCAGTGAGTTCTATATACCACGCTAACATCCTCCCTGAAACTCTGATTTATGCAAAACCTTTTTAACGGTGCTTCGGTGAATACGGTTATAGGGTGTGCAGAAAAATAAGCTCGTAATTTTCGAGCAGATACAAGAAGGGCATAATCTAACTTCTCTATATTAAGATAGCGACTTTATATGGCGGACAACGCCTTTGATACATAGCACACTGGTTTTTGGGAGTTATTTTCCTCCTTTACAAGAACATCGGCTACTGCTAGGTTAGTGACCGCTAAAAACAGAAAAAACTCTTCCCCGGGCACCGGGATTTTGAGGAGAGGGGGCTGCCCGAGTTATTTCTTGACTTTTTCAAAATCAAGATCACATTCCTCATTCCATGCGAACTCGTTGGCCTTCTTCCCCCCTTTTAGAGTTTTGAAGAAGGGGAGGCCTTATTGTGAGTACCCCAATCCAACTCGCGACCCAATAAAGGTGCCTTTTACTCAATAAAAGTGCGTAGGGAGCGTTTTGGTAAATTTCCGTTCATTCTGAGACTTTCGGGAGCTTTTTATAAGTTTCTCGCTAAGGAAGGACCTATAGGGAATTATACATTTTGGACCTTTAAGGAATTATTCAAGGAAGGGTCCAGAACCGCCACCTGGCATGTTTTTAGAAAATAAGTGGTTGTGGCTTGGTGGGTCGTGCGACACCACAAGCCAATTCCAAGAAATGTTAAATAAAGCATTTTCTCATTTTAACAAGGAGGAAGAAAAGAAGGGGGCTCTCTCACTACTCTCTCTCTCTAAACGGTTTTGAGAGAACTCTCTCTCTAATCGTCTTCTCCCTCACCTCTCTCTCTCGACCCAAATGCCCATCTCTCTCTCTCCAACTAGAATCGTCTTCCTCACCGTTCCCCTTCTCTGGTGACAACCTTGCTCCCTCTCTAAACCCGTTCACCGGCAATCCTCTTCCTCTGAGCTCTCTATTTCTCTACCCTAAAACAATGCCCTCTCTCTACTCTCCCCAAATTTGCGTTCCCTATCTCTCCGTTCACTGTCGCCGCTTCGCCGAATCTAACATCGCCCGTCAAGTTTCAATCCACCAAGATTCCGTCTCCCACCCTTTTCAGTTCGTGAATTCCATTATTTCTGGCCGAGCTTCCATCATCTCCGGACGTTCTCACAACCTCAGTCTGGTCTATTTTCGATAGTCTTCACCAAAATCAGCCTTGAAGCTTCACAGCCATTGTTTCTGAGCTCGAACTCTCTCTCTCTCTGAAGCTATTTTGAAGGCCCTCTATACCGACGTGGTATAGAGAGTGTGGATCTACAAAGGTAATTGACATCTTCTTTGTATACCTCTCTTATCCATCCATTCTATATGTTCAATTCATGACTTGGGACGATCTCTGTATACCTGTTTAAATCTGATTCTTAGATTTGATCTGAAGTAATTGCTTGGTTCTGATTATAATACGTCTGTTCTAATCCTTGGTTCTGTGAATTAGCCATGATTTACATTGCTTTTGTTCGTCATTGAATCACTTTGATGTGTTTGGCTTAGTCACTCGAGATGAGTATGGATCAATCATATTCATACCCTCTTGAGTGTCAAACCCTGACTTCTGTGAACTATTAGGTCCATTTGTGATGTAATTGGATGTTGTTATTATGTTGTTGCCTTTGTAATTCAGCTTCGTTAAGTCTCTGCAGAATGGTTGTGATTTGTGCGGTAAATGCTAAGGTGAGTGTGGATCATTCCATATCCACACTCATCTGAGTATAGATGTCTCTTTGAGGTCGTGGTAACTTGTTTTACATCTCTGTTAACCTCGTTGTTTCCATTCATTGTTTCTGTAATCAATTCAGTTGTAAACCTCTGCGGATGGCAAGGTATGTCACGCGACACAACTGGCCATCACTGGTCCTGGGTCGAGCGACATACTAAGCCACACTACAGCTGGTCTGTTTCAGTTGTAATCTGTCTAACCTCGTTGTAATCGGGACGTGGCCCTCCAAAATAAGTGGCTCACAAGATGTAATTCCATCTGTTCATCAATAAAGCAAAGCATTAATATGCATTTTATACATATTTTGTCTCACACATTTGTACACACTCATTGAATGATCATGGATGTTGAACATAGAAAGACTCATTTACGGACGAGGCGTGTTGGGTGAACCCTCAAGTTCTTCCCAACACGTAACCTGACCCCCGAACCCATTTTCTTTTTTCAAAGGTTTTCAATGTTTCCTTTAAAACGGCGTGGCGACTCTCAAAACTCATTTTTCGGCGAGCGTACATTCAGTGGTGACTCCGCTGGGGATATTGAAACTTGTTTTTCAAAAGTGGGTCAAACTTTCGTTCTTCTTCAACGTCCATTTCATTCATTTGTTGTGTGCTTTGTAGTGTGACATTCTATGTGCCTAAAATGCATTTTATGTGCTTTATTGTCTTTGTACTCCATGTTGTCTGTCTTGCTGTGCTGGGGCTTGATGTTGAGTTGTGGCATTTGCTTGGAGGCTGGGGCTGGTTCTATTTCCTTTGTTCAGATTCTGGAAATTTGGCTCCTTCTGTCACGCGACAGAACTTTCCATTTCAGTCCTGTGTAGTGCGACAGAAGTGGCCATTTTGCAGGTGTTTGACTCTGGTGCAGATTGTGATTGTGGGCAGTCCCCATGGTCAAAATTCATGATCATTTGATTATTTTACTCTGTGGGGTTTGGTGTGTGTGTGGTTTTCCTTTTATCACCCCTTTTTCAAAAAATAATAATAAAAATAAATAAATAAATAAATCATTTTCACAAATAAAGGAATATAGTCATCCTCACACTACGTCACATAGATCTAGAACCCTTTGGTGCAATTGACGGCATCGCGGACGGTGATGTATGTCGCCTACGCTTGAGCGCCTAATATCAAACCTTTCCCCCTAGCGCATCATAGGTGGAACCACACATTTTCATCTTACCCAACGGTTGGTTTTTGACATAAATTTTTCAAAATATACCAAAATGAATTGTTCAAAATTTATAATA
The DNA here is from genome assembly GCA_022495995.1 of Adenophora triphylla var. japonica. Taxonomy (NCBI): domain Eukaryota; kingdom Viridiplantae; phylum Streptophyta; class Magnoliopsida; order Asterales; family Campanulaceae; genus Adenophora; species Adenophora triphylla. The sequence continues at coordinate 521,667 of JAFEMH010001063.1, forward strand.
AGCTCTCATACCTATCCCAAAACCTAGCACGTGTGGGCATGTTGCCAATGCAACATGGTTTCGCGTAGGGACATGTCGCTCTCGCGACATGTTCTAACGAGAGATCATGTCACTTTGTTAACGTGCACCGACGAGAGGTCATGCCGGTTTTTTCTTTGAAATTCTTCAAGAATACCCGTCATGCTGCCCAAATTTCCCCAGAAATTGGGATCGCTCGTCCGTCCCATAAATGCTTCGGTTTTATTTACATATTATTGCCTATTATTAGTTTTTAATCAATACATTTGGTGTATTTTTGGATGATGTGTCCCTAGGTTCCCCCGATGTCTAGATTGCGAAAATAAAGGTTTTCCCATTTTCCAACCGTTCCTAGGACTTAAAAGACATTGATTTCTACTTGAACATTAATAAGATGTTGCATGAGTCCATCTCCTTTCCCATTCTTCCATCTCCCATACCATCTTAAGGTCATTTCCTCTCCTCCACCTTATACAACCTCTTTACCCCTGCAACGACGGCAAGTTGGGTTCGTGGGTCTCGTTTGGTGCACATTCAGGAAGCAGTCACAGTTTCAGAGATGTCTAGTGCAGAGATTGGTATGACTACTCAATCTGGGGTTTCATCTGCCATGGGTCAACAAGGCATGCATGATCTGTCTATGGAGCAGATGAGAGCTAATTTGGAGGCTGCTCTAGTCCGTGAGTGGAGGCTCAATTGCTTGCCCAAGCTGCTAAGGCTAGAGAGGATGAAGCGCATGCTAGGTTTGTCGAAGCAATGCGTGTCCGGGGTATTGCTGTGATTCATCATGCAAATGGGTCTTATGAAGAGATTACCGAGGCTAATGACACTGATCTAGGAGCCGGGAATGTTTCTCTCCCTTTTCATCCTACCTATGGTGCTACATCTCTTCCCGTTTCTCAAATGTATGGGATGAATGTGAATGCACAAGGCAACACTCCTTCCCCAATGTCTCAGCCTCAGGCTCAGGGTGCACAGTTCAATTATGCTCAGAATCAGGGGCTGCCGGTGAACTCTCAAGTTGGTTTTGGTGGACCACAACCGAGCTTCTACGATTTGACATCTTCCCCTCTACCTAATGCCTCTATTCCTCTAAATCAGTATGGATTGCAGTTTCCAGGTGTTTTTCAGCCTCAGTTTCAGCCAAACTCTAAGGGTTTTTGGATCCCAAGCTCTCAGCAGCAAGGAAGCTTTCAGTATGGTCAATTCCAAGGTCCTCAAGGTCCTCAGTATCCTTTCTCTGGAAGTCAGTTTAATCGGGAAGGATTTCTCCAAGCTCCTTTTGATCAACCCTGGGCCAGTGGCGGTTTTTCTCAACCTATGATAGGTGCATCTCTTAGTTTTGGATCAGTTCAGTATCCAGGGTTGGTTCCATATATGGCTGCTAGTGCTCCATCTCAAGGTCCTTTGGTCCAGAATGCTCAGCTTCTAAGTTCAGTCGGCTTGTTTGATCATGGTTTGAATATACCAAGTACTTTTGGTTTGTCATCAATGGCTTTGCCAACAACACATGCTTTCGAGAATCCTCTCTTCCAGCTGGCCAGCTCTGTGCCTTCTTCGACTGTGTCGCCTACTATTCCTCAGATTCCCGGGATGACCCCAGAAGTTGCCATGTTGTTGAAACAAATGCAGCAGCAAATCGATAAGCTGACTGTAGGATCAAGTGGGCTTAAAGTGGTTGATCCAGGACAAGTAAAACCCCTCCCTCACAAGTTCAAAATGCCTAAGATGGAGTTTGACGGGACGGCATGTCCGAAAACTCATGTTGACACATATGTGATGACTATGGGGGCGATGGGTTGTACTTCCGAGTTTATGGCTCAGCACTTTCATCTAACGCTCAAGGGTCCTGCCTTGACATGGTTTTAACTCTTAAGTCAGAAGCTCGTTCTACCTGGAACCAGATCACTGAGGCCTTTCTTGAAAAGTATCGTGGAAACCTCGAGTGGCGCACATCCCGGGATGATCTGGTTGGCACAATCCAGAAAAGTGATGAGTCAGTCATTGATTTCTTCAAGAGGTGGAATGCCAAATTGAATGAGCTCTCTGAGCCAATCCCTTTGCAGGACCAAAAGGACATCTTCCTGTCATGTGAGAAGCCAGTCCTTCGTGAGGCTATTGGAAATGGTTGGTACCCCGATTTGAGAGAAATGGTAGGCATGGGAGCTCGTAGCGAGAATAGAATTTTCAATCTTACTCCAAGTGCCAACGCTAATGATGGTGGCAGTTATTGCTACAGGATAGAAAATCCAACTCCCATGGTCTCGAAAGGGAAAGATTTAGCCAAAGACAATAACGTCAACAACCTTCAAAAGGGAAACACTGGTCAAAGCAGTGGGAAGTTTCAGCCTCGTCAGTGAAAGAAGTATGATGATCTTGGCATGACTACTAAGGAGGCATTTAATGGTTTGGTAAATAATTCAACCCGGTTAAGGCCAATCCCAATCTGGATGCGAGCAAGTACTGCCAATACTATTAGTATCCTGGTCACATTACCAACGACTGCGTCCCTTTGAAGTTGCTCATTCAGAGGCTTATTGATGAGGGGAAGATTGAGAAGGCTTCTTGCCCCAATGTGGTTACCAATCCTCTTCCGTGATCTTCACCAGAACCCAGGGTCCTCCCATCCAATGTTAATACAGTCAATCAGTCTTTGTAGGTTCTAGATTGTCTGTTTGTTTCTTCAATGAATGTCCTTTCATGGACAAGATGTCTGTTAAGTCCGCGTTGGACTAGTCTTTTTTCCTGCAATAATAAAAGTCTTTGTTTCTCTTCTTGCTAGACTCGAGACATCACTTGCACACCACATTACACTTGATTGAAATGGTCTTATTCCATATGATTACTTGTACTGCTCAATCAATAATTTCTTGAAATAATTAATATTTAAATTAATCAAAGTGAGAAAATCAACTGATATCCTTCTCAAATTGGGGCTTATCAACTCCCCATCTCGCATCTCATATGCTCACATCTCTTTCATCATGCTCAGCATTTCGTTGATCAAGAATTTGAATCAATCTATCTCAATTAAGCTTAAGCAAGCAATGAAGACTTAATCTCGTTTAGGGCATCCGGTAGGGATTGCAGCTGAAGCCTTTCACCATAGGAAAGCCATTACCTCACCCTCACCAAACAATACCCTTTCATTTCAAGATCGGCATGTTTTGAAACCCTTTTTAGCCATCACCTTTTCTCCTTGTCGAGAGAAGTCCAAGCAATGCCAAGAAGTTAGCTTCGAGAGTCGGGGGTACACAAAGTACTCAAGTCATGAAGGAAGGACAGATATAATCCTTAACTCCTTAGGAAGCCTTCCAAATTCTCAAAAGAAGGATTTTAAATCCTCATAATTCAGCAAGAGTCCTCAAATTCCTAAGAGGCTTTTCAAAAGAAGGACTTTAGATCCTCACAATTCAGCAAAAATCCCCGACTTCTCAAGAAGCTCTCCAATGTTCAAAAGGAGCCCGAATCCTCACAAGTTCACAAAAGTTCTCGATAGCTTGGACTTCCTCTCACCAACACCTTCCAACCAATTTCATCCATCCTCTCGAATTTAGAGGATATTTCCCTTTACCTTCATTAATCCCAAGCCATTCTCTCATTTTTAGAGGATATTCCCATTACCATTGCCCTTGCCTTTGGCCAAAGTAAAAAATTGACCTCTCATTCTTAGAGGCAATCAATCTCCTCGTCGTAGAAATCCTAAACACATCCTTGAAAGCCAACCACTCGTCTTTAGAAGTTCAGTCAGTAAAAGGCCTGGTCGACCTCTCATCTTAAGAGGTCATAATGTTCCAAATCACCCGATAGCCGATCGAAGCCCTGAATCCCTGCTATAGTTCCTACCAGATAGCATTTTCATTCTAATATCTTCGAGATCTAAATCAGATTAATGCTTCATTGCTTGCTTAAATCGGAGCCAAATCCATCTCGGCTCAAAAGACCATCAATCAGAGATTATGCAAATTCAAATCCAATTCATTTGGCACTTCATGTGAGCATATTTCATTTCTCCTCCACAAACACTTCCCTTGAATGCCTCACTGGGGCTTTGCATCCGTGTCTTTCATGGACACTCAAAGGGGACATGTTCTTCAACTCTCCAACTCTCAAGATCCTCAAGGGTCCTCGAAATTCCAAATTTTCACATTCCTTCTCTCTTCAATCGGGATAAGCCCGAACTACGACGACCTGAGCTCCTCATAATGAGGGGAATGTAGGCAACAAAAAATGGTCTGGTCACAAACACTTTCAAATCTCGGAAAATCCGGTCTCGTCAAGGTCCGTCCTCATACACAGATCCTCTTTCGGAGTTTGATTCTCGATATCAGTTGGTTTTCTCCTTGTGATTAATCAAAATATTTGTTCATATCAGGATTAGCGGTTGAGTAACCCGAACATCAATAAAGAGTTTTAAGCAGCCTTGTGATCATCACGAATAAGACAGGTTTTCAAATGTCTCGACATGTCTTCTCTTTCTACATTCTAGGAATAAAGAGCCAAACACTGTCTTTCTGTCAGCAGGGGCTTCCATATACTTTTCCACACCTTGTTGTGCTTATACTCTCTCAAAAGAGTCAAACCCAAAAGCGAGTGTGTTACACAAATTCGGGATCCATTCCCACTTTTCAAAAGATGTGCCCCTGCACGTATATATTTCCGAGTCTATGACTGATTGACTAAGGTCTGAAAAGATGGGTGCCTCCTTGGCCGTATGATGATTCTGCCTGTAATGGGACTGCATTGGATCTCTTCAAGTTGGGGCTTTGCTATGCTGTCCTCTCAAGCTCTCCTTACCAGATTCCTTACGGTTTTTCTTTGCATTATCAACTAGGGATTCGCCTAGTCATCTCTTCAAAACTAGGGCATTCTCTGCACTTTCTCTGCTAATTGCCGTATCAGGCACGCGACACACTTTGTCCTTATCAGCAACAATCAACCTGTTGCCATCTGTATTCTCAGGGTACACCCCAACTTGCCTAGCTGTGCCATATCATCCATCATTCATGGGAGAGGGTTCGACCCATACATCATCATATACATAGTCATTCCATCATAAATCCAGCATAGCATAATTGCTACACACATATCTGCTAGTCAAGCCATACAAAATCCTCATCTCCATTTTCATCCCCAGCCGAGATGGACTCTTGCAACAATATTAATAATGCATAAGCAAAATTTCAAATCAAGTGAATAAAATGCAAAGTGCCTAGTAGTGTTGTGTTTTTCCCCTCACAGGGTACAATAATCAAGTGATCATAATCTGATCGTGAGGACTGCTCCTCAAATCACAATCTGTACAAGGAGTTCAAATCTCGCAGGTGGCATATTCTGCCTTTATCATCTTCATAGGTCTCGTCATCTTCAGACTTATCAGCATCGTTTGAAAAAGCTTCAGCTGCCTCAATCTCCAAGCAATAATGCTCATCAGCCTCAGCGGAAACAAGGTCCGTCTGGCAATGGCAAATCATCTTCAAAGGTCCGTCTTGCAATGGAAAATCATCAGCAATATCCGTTTTGTAATGGAAAGTCATCAGCAATACCCGTCTTGCAATGGCAAATCATCAGCAGAGCCCATCTTGCAACGGTGAATCGTCAGCAAAGTCTATTTTTCAGTAATCTTAATAGCAAAGTTCGTGTTCTACCCGGCAAATGTTTCCAAAGTCAGCCAATCACTTCAAGTGATCTTCGTGTGCACAACCCTTGCAGATAAGCACAACACATGTATGAAAGTATATCTCATTTCAACTGCAAATCATCTTGTCTTATGTTTACTTTCTCGAAAAAGTCATTTCTTTTCCTTGGAGTTCATCTCGCGATACTTTTGAGTTAATCTCGATCATCCTCTTTAGGCTTGTTCCTATACCTCTTTAGGCTTGTTCCTATACCTTTTTAGGCTTGTTCCTATACCTCTTTTAGGCTTGTTCCTATACCTTTTTAGGCTTATTCCTATACCTTTTTAGGCTTGTTCCTATACCTCTTTAGGCTTGTTCCTATACCCCTTTAGGCTTGTTCCTATACCTCTTTAGGCTTGTTCCTATACCCCGTTAGGCTCGTTCCTATGCCTTCAAACTACGATCTGGCTTGATTCCCTTTTAGGGATACGTAGGAATCCTTTCTCGAGAGGTCCAGCCATCTGTAAGTACGCCAATCCAATTCGCGACCCTTTTAGGTGCATTTTAATGTGATAAAATTGCATTAAGGGGCGTTTTGGTAAATTCCCGGCCTATCCCGAGACTTCCGGAAACATTTCATAAGTTTCCCGCGAAGGAAGTACCTTTTGGTACTTTGCTCATGCTAAAGGACCCCCAGGGAATAAAACCTTTTTGGACTTTTTGGGTATTTTCCCTGAATGTTCCAGAAACTGGTTTTGGCGCCAAAAGCAGTTGTGACACCTTGTGTCACGCGACAAGTCGAGGCTTGGAAAACGGTTACAGAAAGTCGTGCGACACTTGGTGACCATCAACTGCAGCCTATAAATAAGACCCTTCCCCTCTTAGAAATGGATCTAGAATTTCACATACTGTTACTCTGCAGAAATTGCAACGTAACACACACACTAAACACACACCTCTCTCTCTCCTACCCCTGACCTACCTCCAATTCCCTCCAATTCAACCCACTTCCTCCATCACCTCTTAGATCTATCTTCTACTGATTCTCTCAAGCTTTCCAGGACCAGAAGCTGCTATAGAAGGGTTTTGTATCTAACTTGATACATAATTCATGGAATCAATAAGGGTAACACTCTCAACCCCCTTTTCCCTCTCTATCCTACTTTGATAATTGGATAATTCCATTGTTTTACCTCCCTTGGATTCAGTAATCAGACTCTATCCGTCTAGATTACTAAATCCCAATCGCAATCTCTCTGTTTAACTTGGTTGATCTGAATAATTGGGTGTTCATTGTTGAATATTTGTTGAAAGTGTTATTTAGATCCCAAGGGAGTGTGGATCTCTCCATATCCACACTCCCGTGGTTGAATATTTGTTATTTCTCTATTTCGAAGCTAATCTGATTGATCAATTGGATCTGTGTTGGTTATTGTTGCTATTGTGTTCAAGCTTGTAAGTCCCTGCAGATGGACACTGTGTGTCACGCGACACATTGTGCATGGGTGATCCTGTGTCACGCGACACATCTGGTCACCCATGTCCTATGTCACGCGACACATTATGTCTGTTTGCAGGAACCCTTTCCCTTTGTAAGCTGTTCTGATTTGTTGTAATGGGGATGTGGCCTCCCTAAATAATTGGTTCACAAGTTGTAAGTCTCTTTCCAAATCAATAAAATTCATGTTTACTACACTTGTTCATTATCAATGATTGCACACACTTATGGATTACTTGAATGTTTGATTAGAAAGACTCGTCTACGGATGAGGCGTGTTGGGTGAACTCTCGGTTCTTCTCAACACGTAACCTGACCCCCGAACCCGTTCTCTTTCAAAGGTTTTTCAAAGTGTACCTCTAAAACATGGCGTGGCGACTCCTTTTTTTTCATCATTGGAAAACAGAAATTCCGCGGGCGAGCGCACATTCAGTGGTGACTCCGCTGGGGACTACACTTTGAAAACCTATTTTTAAAAATTTAGTGGGTCAAGCTTTCATTCAATTGAACATCCAACATGTCCATCTTTGTGTGCATCTTTGATAATCTTTTGTAGTGCATGCATTTTGTTGTATTTGGAGACTTATGAGCCTTGCATATATTTTGTGGCCATTCTATTGTGCTTTGGTTATTGTGCTTGTCCCTTGCCATGGATAGGGCAGGGGCTGATTCCACTTTGCAGGGTTCTGGTTCAGTGATCATCCTAGTCGTGCGACATCTTTGTCCCATGTTGTCCTGTGTCACGCGACAGGAATGGTCACTGAAGAGGTCTTCAGAAGATGGTTTGGGGGCAGTCCCTTGAATCGAAAAATGGCTCAGTTGATTGTTGTTCCCCTTTTTTCCTGTGTGAGAGGGTGTGTGTTTTTCCTTTTCTCTTTTCTTAAAATAAAAAAAATATATAAAAAAAATAAAATTTTGTTTTCGTAAATAAAATAATATAGTCATCCGCACACCAATACCACATAGATTTAGAGCCCTCGGGTGCGATTGACGGCATCGCGGACGGTGATGTATGTCGCCTACGCTTGAGCGCCTAATATCAAACCTATCCCCCTAGTGTGTTATAGGTGGCGCCACACTTAAACCATACCCACGGTTGGTTTTTGATACAACGTTTTTATCACACCAAAATGAATTGTTTTGAAACTTACCATAGGTCCTTATACCTTCCCCAAAACCTCGCATCTTGTGGGCATGTTGCTAACACAACATGGTTTCACATGAGGACATGTCACTCCCGTGGCGTGTTCTAACGAGAGATCATGCCGCATTGTCAACGTGCACCGACGAGAGGTCATGCCGGATTTTTTTTTGAATTTCTTCAAGAATACCCGTTATGCTGCCCAAATTTCGCCAGAAATTTGGACAACCTCTCCGTCCCATACGGTGTTAGGTTTTGGTTAGGTATCATTACCTATTATAGATTTCAATGCAAAGCATTTGGTGTGATTTGAATGTTGCGTCCCTAGGTTTCCCCAAGGTGTAGTTTGTGCAAATAAAGGCTTCTCCTTTCCCAACCGTATTTAGGATTTAAGACACCGATTTATACTTGAAGATAAATAAATTGTTTGTGCGAGTCTGTCCCTTGTTTCCTTTCCCTCTCCCGTACGCCCTCAAGATCCTTTTCTCTCCCTTCACTACCTTATAAACCCTTATCTACCCCTGCAGCTACGGCGAGTTGGACCCACTCATCTGTCCCAGGAGCTCGTTTGGTTCGTGTTGTTCAAGCAGTTTCAGGAGTTTCAGTCAGTGCAGAATCAGATATGGCCGAGAATGGTGATGTGTTTGCCGCTCAGTCTGCTGGAGGTTCGGTTCCAATGGGTCAACCGGGTTTTAACGACATGTCTGCAGAAGAGTTGAGAATAACTTTGGAAGCCGCTTTGGCCAGGGAATGTGAGGCCCGCCTGTTGGCTCAGAATGCCAAGGCCCGAGAGGAAGAAGCTCATAATCGCTTTGTTGAGGCCATGAGAGCCAAGGAAATCACAATACTCCATCGGGAAGATGGTTCTTACGAGGAAATTACTGAAGACAATAACAACGGGATCGGATCTGCCTCTCTTGCCCAGCCTGCTCAGCCCAGCTACAATGCTATGCCTCCTCCCATGAGTTACGCTCCGCGCTCAGATCAAATGCCGTCTTTGGGAATGATTGTGAATGCCCAAGGAAGATTACCTCCCCCAACTTCTCAAGTGCATAACCAAGTTGCTCAGCAGGGTCTTAGCAAAAGTGGTGGTCAACCATCGAACTTCTTCGATCTGACCTCCTCTCCAGCTCCCAATGCCCCAGCATCGCAAGCTCAGTACGGATCTCAGTTCCAAGCAGGCTATTCCCAACCACAGCTCAGCATGTACCCCGACAGTTTTCAGTATGGTCAGTCTAACCTTCAACAGAATGGTCAGTACCGTCTTTCAGGAAGTCAGATTTGTCAAGACAATATTCCGCAGTTTCCGCAGTCCTAGTTCCAGAGCAATTTCCCTCAGCCCGCAGTTTGTTATCCTCTCACCCATCACCTGTATGGTTCCACCCCGTATTCAGCTCCTTGCATTAGTACCGGATTTTCTACTTTTGGTCAGTTTGGAGGTCAGTCAGTGCAGTTCAGTCCCCAGAATCCCAGTGTTCAGTTTAATGGTTATGACATGTACGAGAACAGGATTCCCAGCTCAAACAGTTTGTTAGATAGCAATATCAGTATCCCCAGTACCTTCGGTCTTCCCTCGGCTGCTTTGCCCATTAGATCTACTCCAGAGTTTTCCCAGTGCAGTCTTCAACAGTGGCTCCCGCTATTCCCCAGATTCCGGGTTTGACTCCGGAAGTGACAGCTTTATTAAAGCAGATGCAGCAGCAAATCGATAGATTGACTGTGGGTTCTAGTGGTCTCAAGGTGGTGGACCCGGCTCAGGTAACGCCCTTGCCCCATAAGTTCAAGATGCCAAAGATGGATTTTGACGGCACGGCCTGCCCAAAGACTCATGTGGACACCTACGTAATGACAATGGGGGAGATGGGTTGCACGCCCGAGTTTATGGCTTCTCATTTTCATCTAACTTTGAAAGGACCGGCGCTCACTTGGTTCTTGGCCTTGAAGCAAGAATGCCGTTCCACCTGGAGTCAGATCACCGAGACTTTCTTGGAGAAATACCGGGGTAACCTAGAATGGCGCACTACTCGAGATGACTTAGTGGGGACCATTCAGAAGAACGACGAGTCGATCACAGAATTCTATAAGCGGTGGAATGCCAAGCTTAACGAGCTATCAGAGCCCATCCCCCATCAGGATCAGAAAGATATTTTTCTGTCGTGCGTAAAGCCGGTGTTAAGGGAGGTCATTGGAAAAGGTTGGTATCCAGATTTGCGAGAGATGGTCGGAATAGGTGCTAGAAGTGAGAATAGGCTCTTTAATCAAACCCCAGGTGTGAATGTCAGCGGTAGTAGCTGAAGTGGAGGATTCCGATACCGGGCACCTAGCCCAGTTTCTGCGATGGCGTCAAAAGGAAGAGAAGTGGTCAAAGATAACAACATCAACAACCTGCAAAAGGGAGGTGGTAATGTACAAAATGTAGTAAGATTTCAACCCAGGCCGCAACCGAGGTTTGATGACTTGGGCATGTCTACAGAAGAAGTTTTCAACGGCCTGCTTCGGACCGACATGATTAAGCCGCTGGAAAATTACAGCCCTGTCCGTCCTAATCCCAATCTTGATGCTAGTAAGTATTGCCTATTCCATCAGTTCCCGGGGCACACCACAAACACTTGCATAACCCTCAAGAAGATCATCCAAGGCCTTGTGGATGACAAGAAGATCGAAAAATCTCCTCGCCCCAACGTCGTCAACAACCCTCTGCCTAGCAACAATGTGAATCTCATCGATTTCGATCAAGACTACTTCGTCAATGTAATAGAGTTTGGAGAGTCTATAAATGGAAATGTTAGTGGTGATTGTAATGAGGTTGTGACTGATGTAATTCCTTGTTCCAATGAAATGAAAGACAACTTTTGCTACGTCTTGTATCTTGATGATTTGTATGATTTGAATAATGTTGTTGAGTATGATGATTATGAAGAGCGTTTGGTTGTCAACGCTATATCCTCTATGGTTCCTAGAGATTCTCCAATCTCTTTGGAGGAGCTCAGGATAGCAGCTAACTTGGAGGCGCCTTTGTCTATAAATGAGATAAGACAGGCAGCGTGGCCATACAGCACTCGCCCTGTTCCGCTCACGCTGGCAGAACTCAAGGAGGCTAGCAAGAATTTTGTGGTTGAAGATCATCAAGAGGTTAATTTGTTGACTCGGTCGGGAAGAATGTTAGGAATGGCTAGTGTTGATCCATTCGGGAAAGGCAAAGGAGTTGCGGTCTCGAATCCCCAGTCCTCTCAGGATCCCTACAGATCGGCAGGAAATGAAGAAGTCCAAGAAGACCCAATCTTGACGCAGTTAAAGAGAACCCAGACTGATATCTCTTTGTGGCCTTGCTCACATCCTCCTACCCTCACAAGCTAAAATTGGAAGAGGCTCTGTCCAAAACCAAGGTTTCTGTCAATGCCACTCCAGACGAGGCCTGCCAACTAATCGGGACAGCCCAGTATGGGAATATTATTACTTTTACAGACCTTGATCTGCCTGTTTACGGTGGAAAGCATAATGAGTCTCTACACATCACTGTGCCACTGGAGGGGCGTCGGATTCCCCATGTGTTAGTAGACAATGGGTCGGCCATGAACGTGCTTCCTGCCAAGATGATGAGCATGCTAGACATTGATGCACAGAGCCTTAAACCATCCAACCAGACCATAAAGGCCTACGATTCGACATCCAGAGCAGTGTTGGGGATAGTCTCTCTGAATCTTTTATTTGGGAGTAAGGAGATGGCAGTAGAGTTCCAAGTCATTGACATTCCTGTCACGTTCTCGACGCTATTGGGAAGACCGTGGATTCATGAAATTGGAGCAGTAGCCTCCACCCTCCACCAGTGTTTGAAGTTTGTGCAAGATGGAGTGTTGACAACCATTTATGGGGATAGCGTCACTATTGGGGAGACGAGTACCAATACCATGCCAGTGATGGAAATCAAACTTGACCAGGAGAACCTGATGCTCAGTGGATTCACGATCGAAAATCCTAAAGGGCAGGTCTGCACTATAGATTTGAAAACTTCCTCGAACAAGAGTCCCCCTGTGTTGAAAATCATGAGAGGCATGAGCTACATTCCTGGCCTGGGCTAGGGAAGCGACAACAGGGACCATGTAAACTTGTGATGCAGGAACCCAAGAGAAACAGGCGAGGCCTGGGATATGTCGTGACTGGAGAAGACAAAGCGTATGAGAAAACTAAAGCGTTTAAAGAAAGGATGACCTCAGCTGTTGGCAAGAGATACAAAAGGCCTGAGATGCGCCCTTATAGATGGTCTTTGAACAAGCACTTTGTCAAAGAAGATGGGGAAATGTTCGTTTGCCCGGAATTGAAGCTGAGCCAAGTGGAAGAAAGGATGAGAACAATTCGAAGGTTTGCCAACAGCCAAAACCCAGTAAAGGAAATGCTCGTTAGTATGCCCAGAAGGCCAGGTATCACCGCCACATTTGAGAACAGCTACCATTTCTGGGGGCCTGATTATGTCAACCAGTTTGAGAAGCTTGCTCTGGATGAGCCCGTCATACACAAGATCCGCGGTGCAGACCCTATAGACATTGATGGTGATTTGGCAGATCTATTCAGGGATCAGGGGCTGTCAGAGCCTGAGAGCGGTATGTTTACAGAGGAGATACCTGCAGAAGGGTTTGTTGTTGCTGAAGATCCCAGAGATTTGATTGACTTTTCCTCTGACAGTGAGGTAGTGGCTGTGTTGGAATTTGAGAAGGGGCCAGTTGTGGATCTGAATAGTTTGAAGACCGTTGCAGAGAGGCCGTTGCAGAACTGGACTTCATTTCAAGGACCGGTCACTGACAGGGAGACTATGATCAAAAAGCTTGGGCTCAAGCCTCGTCCCAGTCCCTCTGCGTCTAAATTTGTCCCCCGTGTCTTGAGTCGTTCCCCTGAATCCCTTGTGATTGAGTTCGAGTCCTCCGATCGGTCTGACGTCCTCACGACGGAAGACCGTCGTCATGTTGTAGATACTGTTTTTCCCTTTGCTTTGAATTAAATGGTCGATCTTTCTGAGAATCCCGTGATTGCGAATCTAATAATTGAACGCTTAACCAAGAATAATCATCAAGATTTAAAAATAATTAAGCCAGATTCAATTGAAGATAATGCAGACTTAATAGATGAGCAAATTTTAGAAAATAATTCAAAGCAGGTTTGCGAGCAAAAGGAAAGCCGGGCCCAAGCTGCCAATGAGGTATTGACAACGGTGAACCTGGGAACAGCTGAGGAACCCAAAGAAACGCAAATTGGTAGCTTCTTCTCCGGAGATGAACGGGTTGCCCTGATCGAGTTGCTTAAAGAATTTGTAGACGTCTTTGCCTGGTCCTACAAAGACATGCCCGGATTGGATGCATCTATCGTGGAACACCGGATACCCCTGGATCCAGAAATCAAGCCAATCAAGCAGAAACTGAGGCGGATCAAGCCCGAGTGGTCCTTACAGGTCAAAGAAGAGATTGAGAAACTCCTACGGGTGGGCTTTATCAAAGTGATCGAATACCCCACTTGGCTGGTAAACATCGTAACGGTCACAAAAGCAAATGGAAAGGTACGGGTTTGCGTAGACTTCCGGGATCTCAACAAGGCTAGTCCCAAGGATGACTTCCCCCTGCCTAACATTGACATGCTGGTAGATGCGACTGCGAACTATGAAGTCAAGTCCTTCGTTGATGGCTTTGCGGGTTACAATCAAATCAAAATGGCCGAGGAAGATCAGAACAAGACGACATTTACTACTCCTTGGGGCACCTATTGTTACACAGTGATGCCATTTGGGCTGAAAAATGCTGGGGCTACCTACCAGAGGGCCGTCACTACCCTATTCCACGACATGATCCACAAGGAGATTGAAGTGTATGTAGATGATATGATAATTCACTCGAAAGGGTCATATGGACAACATTTCACTGATTTAAGGAAGTTCTTCAACAGACTTCGGGAGCACTCCATGAGACTAAATCCAGCTAAGTGAACCTTTGGGGTTATTCGCGGTAAAGTCCTGGGGTATATGGTCACAGAATGCGGCATCGAGGTAGATCCCAGAAAAGTTAAAGCAATTGTTGAGATGAAGCCCCCCAGAATGGTCTCCGAGGTAAAGGGTTTCATGGGCCTCCTACAGTACATCAGCAGATTTGTCAACCACCTGACCTCCATGTGTGAGCCAATCTTTAAGCTACTGAAGAAGAATCAGGAAGTCATTTGGAACGAGGAATGCCAGCTAGCTTTCGAGAGAATCAAAGCTTACCTTGTTAATCCTCCCATTCTTTGTCCACCTCACGGGAACAAACCTCTACTTCTATACTTGACGGTCACAGATACAGCTATCGGGGCAATGCTAGCACAAGAGAAGAAGGATTCCAAAGTCGAGAATGCCATTTATTTTGTCAGCCGCAAATTCCAAGGTAGTGAGTTGAACTACTCTGCCCTAGAGAAGACATGTGCAGCTCTGGTCTGGGTGGTCGGAAAGCTAAAGCACTATATGTTATCCCATACAGTACATCTGGTCTCCAAGATGGACCCGATTAAGTACCTGTTTCAGGGTGACAGAGGCAACATTTCCACCAGATTGGCAAAATGGACCTTCTTCCTAGCTGAATTTGATATCAAATATGTGATCCGGAAATCAATCAAGGGACAGGCTTTGGCAGATCAGTTGGCTGACTCCCCCAGCACAGAAGACCGAGGACCAGATCTCCAGTTTCCAGATGAGGGGATTTTTGTCATAGAAAATGGCAACCGGTGGCAACTATTCTTCGACGGTGCAGCGAACAAAAGAGGTAACGGCATCGGGATGGTGTTAGTGGACCCGAATGACCTGCATACCCCCATAGCTATCAAGCTAAACTTCTCGATTACTAACAATGCAGCCGAATACGAAGCTTGCATAGCCGGTCTTGAGGCTGCCCTTGAGCGACAAGTGGATGAATTGGAAGTGTTTGGTGATTCCCAATTTATAATCAATCAAGCCGCCAACAGATGGAAAACCACAGATCCGTGTCTCCAGAGGTATCATACTTACATTGCAGAGCTCGTCGGCCAGTTCAAGGAAGTGTCATTCAAATTCCTGCAGCGAGATAAGAACAGATTCGCCGACGCACTAGCTACTCTGGCCTCCTTGGTGGAAATACCGGAGGGAAAGTCAATCAAGCCGTTCAGGGTCGAAAGGTGAGAAAATCCTGCATATTGTTGTGAAATAGAGATCGAAACAGTCAATGAGCCGTGGTACAACCAGATCTTCCAGTATCTTAAGCATGGTGAAGCATCCTTCCCCGTTGATAAAGAAGGAGACCTAAGAGGTATTCATGCCAAGATGCAAGCTCTGAAAAGGCTATCGTCTCAGTACGTCATACTTGGCAATGAATTATGGAAGAAAAGGGAAGGTTGCCCTCTCCTATTCTGTATCAGCAAACGAAAAGCTCAGAGAGTAATGGAAGATGTTCACAACGGCGCCTGCGGACCTCATATGAATGCTCAATCCCTTATGCATAGCATTATCAGGCTGGGCTACTTCTGGATTACTATGGAGACTGATTGTATTGAGTTTGTGCGGACTTGTGATAAGTGCCAGCGGTTCTCCAACCTAAACCACATCTCCCCTCATGATCTATACTGTATGACAACTCCTTGGCCCTTTGCAATATGGGGAATCGATGTCATTGGGAAGATAACTCCACCCGGGAGCAATGGACACTCATTTGTTTTGGTCGCGGTAGATTACTTCACAAAGTGGGTGGAAGCCGCATCCTACAAAGTGCTCACAGCTAAGAAGGTAGCTCGCTTCATAAAGGAGCAAATCTTTTGCCGCTACGGAGTCTCGAATGAGATCATTTCTGACAATGGAACCCACTTCGAGGGAGAAACTGATCATCTGCTTCCTGAATACAGGGTCAAGCACCACAAGTCCTCGCCATACAGACAACAGAAAAATGGTGCTGTTGAGGCTGCCAATAAGAACCTGGAGAGAATCATAAAAAAGATGGCCGAGCGAGGAAGGGATTGGCCGGAGAAACTGCATTTAGCATTATGGGGCTACCGCACTTCAATTCGGACTGCTACAAGTGCAACTCCGTATGCCTTGACTTACGGAATGGAGGCTGTCATGCCCATCGAGCTAGAGATTCCATCCCTCTGGGTTTTGCTCGAGAATGAAGTAAATGAGATTGAATGGCTCCAAAGTTGGTACAACGAATTGGCACTGTTAGACGAACGCAGATTAAAGGTCATGGAGCATAACCGGGCATATCAGAAAAGAATGGCCCGTGCTTTTGACAAAAGAGTAAAACCCGGGGACATCAAGGTTGGTGATCTGGTTCTCAAGATGAAGCCCGCAAATAAGAACAGCGCATTGGGCATGTGGGCACCTGTTTGGGTCGGGCCCTTTCTAGTGAAGAAGATATTCTCCGGAGGAGCGATGCAGCTGACAGACTTGGATGGCAACCCATTTTTGCACCCCGTCAGCGGAGACAAGTTGCGGCGGTATTATGTGTGATCGAGTCTTCTCCCCCTCTGTAAAAAAAAAGAATAAGAAGAATAAAAAAAGAAGAAGAAATGAAAAATAAAGGTGCAATAAAATTGTCCCAGATGAGACTGAAAACCTCTCAAAAGGCAGTCCATGCAAAAATAAGGGACGCGCCCGGTGCTAAAAGAATATACCCAGCTAGGCTGAAAACCCTAAAAATGGGCGGCCTAGGTAAAAAGCAGGGTTGCACCATGTCCCCCTTCTGTCTTCCCCTTTATTTAAACACAAAAGTTGATTGAGTCGAACTACGGAGACCTGAGCCCCTTAGTTCTCTTTACAAAAGGGGAACATAGGCAGCCACTCGCGGTTCGGCCTAAAATGCTGCAAAATCTCATATCTTTGCCAAAATGTGTTTTGATTACAGTTCCAAGGCTTTTCGAAGGTTCATTTTAAGTTAATATTCTTTTTGATAAGTTCAAGCACGACCTGCTTTTGACTCAAATAACTTGCTGCGAATAAAAGGCAATAAATTTTCAACATCTATTTTGTCTGCATTAAAGTAATCAAGGGATACTCAAGTTCCATACAAATAAATCTCTCCCTCAAAGTACAAGCAAAAGAGTCTCCTATCTCTCAGAAAAGTGTCTAGAAACTCGTCCCCGCTCCCGAACTCGTTTCTCTGTCTTTCCTTTTCCTCGGTCCCCGGGAGGTCCTTGGCCTAGGAATGTCAAATAAGTCGGTTTGAGCCCGTCCCAGCTCAGGTATAATGCGTGCCGGTGGCTCGATCAGACCAGTTTCCCTCAAAGCGGCCCTGGCATCCCTCTCTTGTCGTAAGGCCTCTCTGCGAGCTACCACCTCTGGATCATCCCTCATAGCAGCTCTCCGGATCTCTTGCCTCTGATAGTCCTCAGCAACATCGCCGGTAACATCATCTGGGTTCCCGCCTCTCGTATCTCCAAAGACCGGCCGGGCTCTGGGTAGTCCGCCCCAAGTATTCCCTACGGCGAGCCTCTATAGCCAACTGCATGGGACCCTGTTGCTCCTCATACCAGATCAAATACTCCGTGGTCAAGAATGTAATCCCTCTGGACTGCCGAAGAAGTGTACGAGTGGGAAAGAAACCCTCCAGAAAGGATCTGCTGAAAAACTGCATAGTCTAGGGCTCGATCATAGCCATCGAAACAACATCAGTCATCAGCCTCTCCCTCAAAGCCCGAACAATCTGCTGAGGGTACCTATACTGCCTGCTCACCAATGATGGGATACAGAAAGAAGATACGTGCAAGCTCGGGCGGACTACCATCGACCCATCCTGAATGTCCCTCATGGTCTGTAACCTCCACTCGGGAATCCAGAAGTTCAGATCAGCTGTCCCATACCGTGTCAATCTCCTCTGCCAGTCGTCAGCGGCCACATCCCTCAGTACTCTGCGTCGTCCCGTCACCCAAGGCTTAGCAATTTGACCCGCTGGAAGTGGCATGATCAAGCGTAGCCTCTCAGAAAGCCACAAAGACAGTAAACTGGGGCTGCCCGCACCCATGAAGCCTGATCCCCCTGCTAACCTATCAAGGCCGTGATAAGTCTCTGCCAGTAGCAAGGGTACAATGTCCATCTCCCCCTGCCCATAACAGATTTGACGAAGGTCCACACCTCGGTCGCCCCTGAGTTGCCTGACAACCTCCAGTAATGTGCCCGGACAAACTCCGATGTACCCACAGAAATAATGAGCCGACAAGTTAAACAGCATAAACATGTCCAGAGACAAAGGTCGAACAGCTCAGGACTGGATAAGCGCAATCTAGCCATCCGAGTCAAGTCTATGAACCCACCTAGGGATGGCAATTTAATCGAACCCGATCCGTACCGAAGGCGATCCGATCTGAAAAAAATCGGATATGATTTTAATTTTTTATGATCCGATCGGGTTCGGATCGGGTTCGGTAGCACATTCTGACCGATCTGAACCCGACCCGATCCAACCCGAATGCACATATCTAACGTGCCCGACCCGATCCGACCCGAATGCATATACCTAAGTTTCAATTTTTACTTTATCCCCTTATATTTTAAGAAATTACAAATACCATCTATGTATATATAAGAAAATAAAGGGTTTTTGATAGATTTAGGGCTTTTTCTTTTTCTCTCTTCTCTGCGTGGCGCCCAATCTCTCCCTCCCCGCTCCGCCGCTCCTCTCTCTCTCTCCTGCACGCACGGCGCCTCGGTGAATCTCCTCCTTCCTCTCTCTCCCGCTCTTCTCTCCTCTGCTACGGCGACAACGACGCATTTCCTCGCCGAATCTCCTCCGTTCTCTCTCTGGTACTGGTATGTTATTTGTTTTTTTGATTACAGCTTTTCTATTTTTTTTGGCATGGGTTTGCTTAGTTTATTATTTAATTATTGATTTAATCTGTGGTTCTCGGTTGTGAAATCTGTGCAGCTGTTAAAGCTTCGGTTCCGGATAAGGCGCCGGCGGCGAGTGGGTCTGGCTTCAATCAGATTCTTGGCATCAAAGGAGCTAAGAAAGAAACTGTAATTTTGTTCAAATTTCTTGAATATTTTTGTTATTTTGCTAGTGATTATCCTTGTAGAAGTCATTAATTTTTAGCTGAGTAAAGATGAAATCTTGATTGCAAAGAACTGCATTTTGCAATTTTGAAAAAATTCATAAAATATGAACCAAATTTAAGAATTTACATGCCAAATTTAAGAACTGCATTTGGCATTTTATTTTTTTGATTACAACTTTTCTAGAGTTCGGATCGGTTCGGGGCTTCGGATCGGATCGGGGCTTCGGATCGGATCTCGGATCAGCTAACTTCGGATCGGATCGGGTTCGGTAAATGTTTTGTGGTGTTCGGATCGGGTTCGGATCAGGACTGATCCGATCCGAACCTGACCCGTTTCCATCCCTAAACCCACCACTCAGAATCATAGATGGCACCTGATCCGCTGGCAAGCGCAGGAAGTCTGATAACTGCTCCACAATCGACCGTCTATCCCGTGGGAATGCTACAGTAGCTGCCTCACCCAGGCCTGTCAATGCCCTGAAGTCCTCTATGGTAGGTTTCAGATCATTATATGACAGAGTAAAGACGTGCCTCTCCGAGTCCCAAAAGCAGGATGCAGCCCGGATCAACTCCCAATCGATCCTCCAATCCTTCAACGACCAAAGACACGGCATACTGTACCTCCCATCAATGAGCCCCCTATGATGTCTCCGATGATAATGCGAAATTTCGAGGAAATCCTGACGAAATTGATACTCCCGAGAAGCTACTTCTTTGTTGTAATGCTCCATTGAAGTTGAAAGTTCCAACCTTGGCCACAAAAATCGCTTCTCTGTCAAGCTGGGTCTGCTGGGTTCCTCCTATTGAAAGGGCACTGTCTACAAATGAAGCCTGAGCTGATTTTAAAAGGGACCTATTACGAGCTTCATCCCGTCGTGCGACACAACCTGTCCAGCAGACACAGAATGTCGGGCGACACACCCGGTTAGCATCAGACATCCCAGAATTCCTGCAAGTCCACCCCCAAAGCACTCTCCGACACGTCGTCGCTGCAGTACACCTCCCATCCATACATTCACATGTAAATGCATGGGAGAGGGTCCCCCACCATATGTACCACTATACACACTCACCCGACACAACTCCACCATCTCATGTACAAACCCAACAAAATCGACCTTTTAATGCAATGAGTGCATCTCTTTCCTAGAACAGACAGACTCGTGCAAACAAGTTAACATAGTTTAATCTTTGCTAACAGAGTAGCATAGTTAGATGTAGTGCTTGGAGTGTTGTTTCCTCCGCAGGTACAATGATCAACTGAGCCTCATCAACCCTCGAAGACTGGCCCTCAGCCAAAACCGAGACAAAGAATCCGTATCTATTTTAGTCTCCCCAGCAATGCGCACCAAGATCAATGTCCTCTCCGCCAAAGCACCAACAAGAGCCCGCTCCCTAGCAAGCAAAAATCCCGTCCTACCAAGCAAAGCTCAGGAGCCCAAAAGCCAACCGTCAGCAAAGACCGTCTTGCACTCGGCGAAGCACCAGCAAGCCACTAACGACAGTAGCGTGAGTCCCCTGACAGCTACAACCCAACACCCAGTGGTATGAGTCCCTCCGGATCCATGAAGACTATCAATAGTAGTGTGAGTCCCCTGGCAGCTACAACCCAACACCCAGTGGTATAAGTCCCTCCGGCATCCACGAAGACTACCACCAGTAGCATGAGTCCCTTTGGCAGCTACAACCTTTCACCAGCGGTAGCATGAGACCCTCCGGCAGCTACTCGCTACCACCAGTTGCAGCGTGAGACCCTCCGGCAGCTACAACGTTTCATCAATAGCGGTAGCATGAGACCCTCCGATAGCTACTCGCCACCACCAGTAGCATGAGTCCCTCCGACAGCTACAACCTTTCATCAACAGCGGTAGCATGAGACCCTCCGGCAGCTACTCGCCACCACCAGTTGCAGCATGAGACCCTCCGGCAGCTACAACCTTTCATCAGCAGTAACATCAGTCCCTCCGGTAACGGCAGGTAAGAACAGCAAAGGTATGAAAGCACATCTCTACTCTTTCTTGCTTCTTGTCAGTTTTGTTTTCGAACTACGATTTGGCTTGATTCCCTTTTAGGGATACGTAGGAATCCTTTCTCCAAAGGTCCAGCCATCCGATCTCCCCAGATCACCGTCTAGCCCTCCGCCTTATCCCTTGCCGCTCATTGGGATTGGGTCTTATTTTATCGACAACCTCACTTTTTCCAAAAGTGACGTTGCCGAGGGGCTCTGTAAGTACGCCAATCCAATTCGCGACCCTTTTAGGTGCATTTTAATGTGATAAAATTGCATTAAGGAACATTTTGGTAAATTTCCGACCTATCCCGAGACTTCCGGAAATATTTCATATGTTTCCCGCGAAGAAAGTACCTTTTGGTACTTTGCTCATGCTAAAGAACCCCCAGGGAATAAAACCTTTTTGGACTTTTTGGGTATTTTCCCTGAATGTTCCAGAAACTGGTTTTGGCGCCAAAAGCAGTTGTGACACCTTGTGTCACGCGACAAGTCGAGGCTTGGAAAATGGTTACAGAAAGTCATGCGACACTTGGTGACCATCAACTGCAGCCTATAAATAAGACCCTTCCCCTCTTAGAAATGGATCCAGAATTTCACATACTGTTACTCTGCAAAAATTGCAACGTAACACACACACTAAACATACACCTCTCTCTCTTCTACCCCTAACCTACCTCCAATTCCCTCCAATTCAACCCACTTCCTCCATCACCTCTTAGATCCATTTTCTATTGATTCTCTCAAGCTTTCTAGGACCAGAAGCTGCTGTTGAAGGGTTCTGTATCTAACTTGATACATAATTCATGGAATCAACAAGGGTAACACTCTCAACCCCCTTTTCCCTCTCTCTCCTACTTTGATAATTGGATAACTCCATCGTTTTACCTCCCTTGGATTCAGTAATCAGACTCTACCATCTAGATTACTGAATCCCAATCGCAATCTCTCTGTTTAAATTGGTTGATCTGAATAATTGGGTGTTCATTGTTGAATATTTGTTGAAGTTGTTATTTAGATCCTAAGGTAGTGTGGATCTCTTCATATCCACACTCCCGTGGTTGAATTGTTGTTATTTCTCTATTTCGAAGCTAATCTGATTGATCAATTGGATATGTGTTGGTTATTGTTGCTATTGTGTTCAAGCTTGTAAGTCCCTGCAGATGGACACTGTGTGTCACGCGACACATTATGCATGGGTGATCCTGTGTCACGCGACACATCTGGTCACCCATGTCCTATGTCACGCGACACATTATGTTTGTTTGCATGAACCCTTTCCCTTTGTAATCTGTTCTGATTTGTTGTAATGGGGATGTGGCCTCCCTGAATAATTGGTTCACAAGTTGTAATTCTCTTTCCAAATCAATAAAATTCATGTTTACTACACTTTTTCATTATCAATGATTGCACACACTTATGGATTACTTGAATGTTTGATTAGAAAGACTCGTCTACGGATGAGGCGTGTTGGGTGAACTCTCGGTTCTTCCCAACACGTAACCTGACCCCCGAACTCGTTCTCTTTCAAAGGTTTTTCAAAGTGTACCTCTAAAACATGGCGTGGCTGTGATGATGTGTATCCGAAAATTTTCCCATTTTTATTTGAAAAAATCAACGAAACGGAGTCGCCACGCCATTTTTATTTTGAGGGCCAAAACTTTGAAAAAAGCCCGAGATCAGAGATTTAGGTTCGGAGGTCATGTTACGCGCCGGGAAGGACGTTAGTGTGCACCCGGAACGCCTCGTAAAAATGAGTCTTCCAAACATTCAAAATCCTTTGTTGTGTGTGTGTGTGTGTGTGTGTTTTGGCCAAAATAAGTTGAAACTGAGGTAAGTAAAAATTGGGAACTCTTTTTAAGGCTTTAAACTGATCCCATGATTTTTTGGGTGATTTTTGGGTTGAGATTTGGAACTCAAAAGATTTTTGGAAGTTGAAAACCATTTCTGCCAGAATGAAAAAAGCAGTTGACCCTTGACTTTGAAATGGACTTTAGGGCTTGAAAACTCCAGAATATGGGAAAAGTCCGGGAATTAAAAATGTTCAAAACACCTTAAAAAAGGTTTCTGTAAAAGAACTTTTCATTTTGGAGATGATTTGAGGGGTCAAAAACCTTCTGGAAATCTCAGATCTGAAATCTGGATTTCCAGAGACTGATGAACTGACCTTTAAAAGAAAATTTGAAAAAAGGAGTTTTACTCACACAAAAAATAAAGTAAAAATATGTATGGAAAGATCTGGATGTTGGCTACAAAAAGTATTTTGTAGTCAACACCAAATTCCAAGTTTATCTATGTCCAAAAAATTAGACCATGGACTGAGGTCTGAGAAAATTGCTACTGGACAGCAACTTCTCAAGAAAGAAAATATGATTTTAAAGGGGGTTTTGCATCCATGCTTGTCCCCATTTCCCTAGGTTTTGATTAGTGATCACTTGACATTTTAGTGGTGAATCAACTATATCAAACCATCCTTGGGGTACATTAGGACTAAGCACTTCATTTGCTTGGGAAGGGGAATTTTATCCTTTGAAAATGAGATTTGATGTATGAAAATGATTTTTAGGGTTTTGGAAATATGTTTTCTTTGCAAGAAAGTAAGAACACTTTGAAAATAATGTAGATCCTTGTAGAAGATCATCCATGGAGATGAACTTCCATGGTGATCTTCTTGGATCTAAAGCAAGAAGATGAATAAACTACTTT